>BPTQ01000005.1:278622517-278640587 GCA_019973895.1 Chrysanthemum seticuspe
AGGAAAACAACTTTGTCCAATCTGTTAATGATCATTCTTTGTTCACCAAAACAGAGAATGACAAGTTCATTGCTCTTCTTGTTTATGTGGATGATATAGTTCTTACTGGAAACTGTGTTGATGAGATAAACCTATTCAAAGAGTTTCTAAAATCAAAATTCCATATCAAAGACTTGGGAAATCTAAAATATTTTCTTGGCATTGAGGTTTTAAAAACTGGGAATGACATCTGTCTCTCCCAAAGAAAATACTGTCTTGAACTCCTCAAAGAATTTGGTCTTCTTGGGTGCAAACCTGTGTCCACCCCTATGGAACCCAACTCTGTGCTTCCATACATTCCCACTGATGATGACCCTTTACTTGTCAACATCACTGGTTATCAGAAGCTTCTTGGGAAACTTATCTACCTCACCCATACAAGACCTGACATTTCATACTCAGTTCATTGTCTGGCACAATATATGCATTCTCCCTTGAAATCTCATCTGGAATGTGCCCTCAATGTTCTGAGGTATCTAAAAGGAGCTCCAGGAAAAGGTCTAAGGTACAATTTTAGCAACTCTGAAAATCATCTTGAAGGATATAGTGATGCTGATTGGGCCAAATGTAAGAAAACCAGGAAATCGGTTACAGGTTATTGTGTTTTCTTTAATGATTGTTTAATCTCATGGAAAAGTAAAAAACAAAACACTCTTTCAAAATCTTCCACAGAAGCAGAGTATAGATCTATGTCTACTGCTGCTTGTGAAATCATTTGGATTCAAAAAATCCTAAAAGATCTAAAAGTTGATATCAACCTTCCTGTTAGTCTTTTTTGTGATAACAAATCTGCTTTACAACTTGCTGTCAACCCTGTTTTCCATGAAAGATCAAAACATTTTGAAATTGATGTTCACTTCATCAGGGAAAAAATTGCTAGATGTGTTATAAATGCTAAAAAGATTGGATCTTCAAACCAAACTGCTGACATTCTTACAAAGAACCTCCCTGTCTATCAGCATACATTTTTGTGCGAAAAATTGATATTGTTTGATATGTTTGCCCATCAGATTAAGGGGGAATGTTAAAATTTGGGGTAATAATCTGTGGCAAACATGTCACTCTATCAATTACTAATGGCTTTCAAGCTATGTTCTTTGTAGGCATATTACAGGGGTTTAACATGGACAAAGCATAAGTGGTTTATAGTTCCAAGATTATCTTTTCTGCTGAAGCCTCTCCTGTTCCTGCTGAAGTTCATTTTATTGTTTCTGCTGAAGTTCATTATTATAGCCGTTAGAGGGGTCTTAGTGTAACTTAATCCCCTATTTAATTAGTCCTTTATTCTAGGGTTAGATACACTTGAGTGTGCAGTCTTTTGTATCACTCTATTCTCTTCTCTTAGATCATTTCACTGATCTTGTCTTGTGTTTACATTCATATGATTATTGTCTCATTGACATTAATCTAATCTTGTAACATTTGGATACTATTAATCTAAGCTGACTATTGCAGCTTAGATCTGAATAAAGGTTCTGTTGTTTATCTACTGTTGCCTATACCTTCGTACAACATGCATGGTCTTGGTGGTACGTTCACATGCTTGCAAACTTGTAGCAGCACCTTTAATTTAGTACAATATTAGTTTTGTTAATCATGTAGCTCTTAGTGCTGAGGATCATGCTGTAGAGAATAAGTGTCAAAATCTAGTGGGACAAGAGATGGCTGTTCTCAGGAGTTTGACTCCATCGGTTCGAAAGATAGTTGATGTTCTAAGTAAGAGATATTGAGGTAAATAAACTGATTTATATATCTATTGGATCACATATCCATGTTTGATTTTGATATTTTTTTGGTTCCTAGTGGTTGGTTAAGTAAGTAAATGACTAAATGTTCAAAAAAAAAAAGAAGAAGAAGCAAATGACTAGATGTTGAATACAACAACATACACAATCTCGCTGAAGCGGGGTACAAGGGAAGTGGAATCTAGACACATCCTGCCCTTACCTTAGGATAAACCCAAAAAACCACCGTGATTGATGATTGGGTAGGTGGGTTAGTGCACCTCTCGCCCAGTGGGAAGTAATTGTTGGAATCACTCCTAAACTAGATTACAAGTGTTAGTAATTAATATGTAATAGTTAGCTTATTTAAGGCTTTTATGTTAGTAATTAAGGCTAGGCTCATGTAGAAAGCCCATAAGCCTATGCCAAAGCCCAATAAGGAAAGGAAGAGACTAGGAGTGTTGCCCTAACTCCCTCTCCTATATATAGCCTTGTAAACCTTCACTTGAAGGTTGGTTGTTCATTTTCTCTCAATACCTACGCATATCCTTTCCATATTCATTCGTGTATTGTGTGTTCTTGTTCAACCGATCTATCTCTTCTATATTTCTTCATATTGATTCTTGTGTTACATAAATGGGAACCTAACAGTGGTATCATTCGCCAAATAGTTGGATGAACGATTTTGTTTTTGAGGTTTTCCTTTCTACGCATAAGTTTCGGTATTTAAACCTTCAAACGCTTCAAAACTTTGATTTTTACACTTTAAAACTCAAGATTCTTGTACTTTAAATGTTATTTGGTGATAAACTTGAAGTTTTTGGCAAAAAGTTTGAAACTTTATGTGTATTTCTTTGTTTTTAAGCTTGGTTTGATAGGTGTAGAGTGTTTTACGCGTAAGGGTATAAATAGTTTTAGATCATCAAGTTTCACACTTTTGTGTTATTTTGATGATATTGAAGCTTTTTCATCACAAAAATCTGGTTTAGAAACATTGGTATGCTTAAAAATCAGTTTTGGTTAAGATTGGCTATTCCTACGCGTAACTAAATCCTAGTTATACGCGTAAGAACTCAAAGTCTACACATAAGATTTTCTAGGCTTGATCTTCAGTGCTAAATGGTTTACTCAGTGTTTTCTTGCTTGGATAAGCCTGAAAACACTTCGACTTTGGATATCTTTTACACTGGAATAAGTGTAAAGGATTTTTTGGGCAAAACCCTAGTTTTACGCCTAAGCTAAAACTTACGCGTAGAATCTTTACGCCTAAGCATTTTCTTACGCCTAAGCCTTGTCTTACGCATAAGCAAATCTTACGCATAAGCATTCTACTACTAAGCTTTTGGATTACACATAAGCTAAGGTTTCCTTACCCTACGCGTAAGCTCTCTTCTTACGCGTAAGTTGGTGTTTTTACGCATAAGGTACTTTCTTTGCCTAAGCTAGTTTTCTACGCATAAGGATACTTCATCTACAAAGTTTCATTCGACTACAAAGATCCATCATCAACACAAGTTTCAAGATGTCTCAACCACCATACTCTAGCTACTTCCCTCATGTGTATCCTCAACAACAACAACAACAACAACTCAATCAACAACAACAATTTTATCAACAACTGCAACAACAACAACAACAATTTCAACAACAATTTCCTCAAGGAGCAATTCAACCACAAATGATTCAACCACCCCCTAGTCTTCAAGTACAACCTTACACAAACTTTAACAATCAACATCCATCCAGAAATACTATGAAGGAACCGTCTTGGTTTGCAAAGATGTGTGAAGCTTTAAGTAGCCAACAATCTATTCATGAGGCTGGATCACTTGATAGACGTCCAATGCTCACTCCCGGAAACTACGATCAATGGGTAATAAGGTTCTTTAGGTTTTGTGATCTAAAGAAGCCACATGGAAAGTTCTTGAAAAAGGTCATCCTGGAAGGTCCATTTCAGATGCCTACTGTCACTGTACCCGGAGATCCAACTGCTAATCCACCAAGAGGTGATGTCACCAACATTGTCAGTCTTAATGAACTTACTACTGATCAACTTCTACACTTTGAAGCCGATGAACTGGCAATGCAATACATCCTTTTGGGATTACCCAATCCGATACTTCGAAGTGTTGATGCTCAAAAGACTGCTAAAGCAATGTGGGAACATATTCATCTTCTCATGGAAGGCACAAAACTCAATCAAGAAGACATGGAATCCAAAATCTACTTGGCTTATGAACACTTCATGATTGAACCAGGGGAGACATTAGAGTCATATCATCATCGATTCTCAGATATCATCAATGACTTGGAAAAACATGTTAGGTCACTAGTTTTACAAACACAAGCTTATAAGAAAGGAGATGAGGCGATTGAACAAGATCTAACACACACACACACAAAGCAATAATACGGTTTAGGCGTAGGATGTGAATGAAAGAAAAACTTGAACAACCAACCTTCAAATGAAGGTTTACAAGAGTATTTATAGGAGGAAAGCTAGGGTAACACTCCTAGTTTCCATCCTTTCTTAAATGGGCTTGGGCCTAAGCTCATGGGCCTTCTACATAAGCTTAAGGCTATTAACAAACATAAAGGCCATAATAAAGCTAACTATTACATATTAATTACTAACACTTGATTATGGTTTAGGAGTGATTCCAACAATCTCCCCCTCAAGTGTTGGTAATGAACAGTGAAGGCGTTGATCTAATATTAGCTCTTGACGTCTTCTGACATTCTTCTTTCTTGTGAGAAGAATTGCCTTGATTTGAACAATCTCCCCAGTGTAGAGAGATAGTTTTCCTTGAGCAGTTATGTTTTGACGTCATCATTAACTTTGTTCTTTGATCATTGTTCTTTGTGGTGAAAGTGATAGTATGTTGTTGTCTGCATCAATTCTGTCTCAGGTCTGCTTCGCTGCTCCAGTGTCTCCACGTCATTCTTCAACATGCTCACACGCTCTTTGACGTTGGAATTCAATACTGATGAAGTTCTTTAAGTCTTTAACTTTGTAGATTCTTTGGTTTGACGAAGAATCATTCTGACGGTTGTGTTGCTTTTGGATAGAACTTCCATTAGTGATGAAGTTGGCGTGAGCATGAGAAGAATCAGCACGATCATCCCGCTCTGGAGCTTCCATAAGAAGAAAACATGTCAAACGGTTAGTAATAAGCGGATTCCGGCACTTACAAGTTTGAACTTCGAGAGTGTTAACAGCATAGTGTGAAAACACAACTCTAATTCTTACAAAGGCCGTTCCTGAACTGGAGTCCCACAAGTGAGATAACGCGATGTACCGAAGTACATCTACAGTTCATATGAGTCGCTGAGGTATACCGAAGCATCACCTCACGACTGTAGACCGTTTGAGACACACTCCGCGTAGTCCACGGGGAGTTACCGAAGTGACCTGCTGTCAGGGCTGTTTGATGTTGACCCTGGCAGGAGTTTCCATTCAATCATTGAGGATCACAGATGTGAGCCTCTCATAAATGTTCTCGACAGATTGCTAAGATCTGTGAAGGACTCGATATGAATCACTGATAATCTTATTTGTTGATCATCAAGTGATTAATGTCAAGTGTACCTAAGAGATCTTTTGATGAATCTCGTGGCTCTAGACTCAATAGTGCGTTTTGGTTTTCCTGTGCGGAGACTAGGGAGAGGGTCTCCTTCTTCAATACCAGCGATCTCTAAGAGAAAGCCAATAGTTTACGTAGGGTTCCCTGTGAGAATGAAACAAGCTTCTGTTGAGAGAAACTTGAGTGGCTAAGAAGGTTTAGTGCATGCGTCACTGGGTCCATGACGACTTTTAATCTTTAATACCGGTGTCACTAAGTGACAACCAGTAGCATATGAATTGAACCCGGTGTCTGCCCTAAGTTGAGTAATCTGGAGGGCTATTTCTTTTCACCCTTTACTTTACATTTCTTTTTGATTCTTCAACTCCTTTCTCCGATTCTCATTTTCTCCTTTTTACAATCATACCTAAGGACTTCTAAGTACTAACTATTTGTGATGTCCTTGGGTAGATCCCTCCGGCTCTGGCGGATCATAGGACGGTTATTCCTAACCTTAGTCACCTTATAACTCCATGACTGACCTATGTTGCCATTAAAACCATTGTTTTGTGAAAAATCTCTCAAAGGGTTTGTTAATGAAAATCATGTTTGAACCACTGTGAGAGATAGGATTTTGCATAAATACTCCCCCTCCACATGTGCTTAAGAGTTTTAATGGTTTAAATGCACAGTGAGGAAAGAGCGCGCACTTTTTGAATTGATCCACTGGAGATAGACAATCCCCTGCGAGACACGGTTACGTTGCATAGTTAAAGAGTTACATTGTCAGCTTTTAGGTGACAACTAGCTCTAATAACTACCTTGAAGGTGTAGACAAACCTCGAAAGGTTGTCATACCCGTCAGAGTTCATGTCTACCAAGAGTGTTTCGAATGGTACTTTCTACTTGGACAAGTCCTTTGCGAGACACGTTTACATTACTAGCGAACTAGCTTGAAATTAGTACCCGTCCAGGACAAGTCTTTTTGAGTTACTAACAGTTTAGTACCGTCAATTCGTTGGTTAAGTCTGAAGTACACAGATTCATTTGCATTTTGCACAACATATTTCTTATCACACAGTTTTCTCCCCCTCAAAAATGGCATATAAAATGTTATTTTTTGAAATGTTGACAATAAATATGACCATTTCGAGTGTTGCGGGAAGATGACCACTATGAACAATTTGTGAACAAAGTTTTAACGCAAATACTCCCCCTCAACAAGTGATATAAACGGTTGAGGTTTTGAAAATCATATGGGGAAGTACTTGTCCTTTTGAGCAAAACCTTGAAAAGTGAAAGGTTTGATAGGTTTTACTCAAAAGTAAGAAGCTTTCGCTCCTTTTATAAGGATTGTGGCACTGAGGCGTACCACAGGGTCCTTTCTTGACAAGAACGGGTTGTACACTGTTATGTGTGCACAAGCCATAGACAGAGTTGATCACACATCCAAATTTATATGAAAGAAACAATTCAAGGGGTACCAGGAAGTGCAGTGATGTTTCCAGGAGTGCGCACAGGGCGTTGAAAGCCGGTTATGTTAATCCTGGGTCGACCACCAACATAGCTCTCCAATCGTCTGAACTGATCCCTTCTGAACAACCGTTCATCAATCATGGTGATGATCCTTCTCACATTCCTCCGATCCTGAGAATTCCATCGCTTAGGGTTCCCAATGTTTTCACGTATATCCTTCAATCGATAAGCTAGTCCGTCCCTAACCATCTTCAGAGTATGATCTCCAAATTTGTGAAGCTCATTACACGCCATCAAGCAGTTGCGATGAAGTTCACTGCGATAAACGACACCAAACAGTTTGCTGATGAGCGTTAATTGTGATAGCTGGTTGATATCGGGAAGATCAAGCTGTGGTGGAGTGAAGTTGACACGTGTCTGATATGATTCAACGGCAATCTGGAGATCTTCAACACGTTCTTTTATGACTATGCGTCTGATGAAGATGAGCAGTGACTTGATGAATTCTCGTTGTATTTCGGTTGAAAATTGTCTCATGCGACCCTGTACTTTGGCAAGGTACATGTCTTCAATATCGTTGAGAGACAAATTCTCAAAGTCAGCTTCACAGAATGCATAATCCCTTTCATCCTATCTTTTGACCACAATCTTCTTGAGAAAGGTGTAGTCCCATTTGGATGAAAGACCAACATGTTGGATGGCAACGATGTCTTTAGTACTAAACACTGCATGTTGTGACTTCTGAACCTGACAGCTTCTGTAGTAGATTCGTCGGCGTTCAGGCCAGTGATGAATCCCATACAATGCATCGCGGTCGTATGCTTCCACTATGTTGGAGAACAAGTGATTGGCACGTTCCTCAATGGCAATGCAGTTTGAGTAGATAGCTGCAGGAAATGGAAGTGTCAAGGATGTAGCATATTTCCTTGAACCATCGCCACCATGGAGAAGAAATTCCAGGTCTCTGTTGAAGAAATATCGGAAGGGAATCCGTGGTTCATCTGGTTGGCCAATGGTCGGTAGAGGTTTGGTCCAATCGATGTAGTATGGAGGGTTGTCCCTTTTCGTGAAGTCAATGTTTGCTTCCGGGTTGAGCCAATCCATGTTGTTAGACATAGCTCGAGCAATGTTGTCAAGGTGATATTCGACCTCGAGGGCACTTTCAGAGCTGTCTTTTAGAAGTTGGAATGCTTCATTCTTGATTCGTTTCAACTCAGATTTTGTCATCTTCTTCACCTGGAACTTTTCTTGCAACAGTTTTGCATGCTCAAATGTATTACCGTCTACCAAATTCTGACCTTCTTCAGGGTAGGGAGTTTGATTGACAAGTGTGGAGAACCATTCAAATTCTTGAGTTTTATCGTCATCTAGCCATGATACGACGTCAGTTTGAGGCGTCTTCTTCTTCTTCTTTTTCGAAGGCCTAGATGATGATTCTGGTTTCTGAACTTGTTTGGGAGAGGTGGGTTGTTGTAGGGGCTCAAGGACCTCTTCATCGTCACCACCCGTATACTCAAAGTGATCACCGGTTTTCTGAGTCAGGGGTGGTAACTCGGAATCGTCCTGAGGTTTTTCAGTTGAAGAACGAGGAGGTGACCTTTGTTGAACAGGAGTCCTTTGAGGAGGAGGTGGCATCGAAGAGTATTCACCAGACTGCTTCTGACGTTTAGGTGCAGAGTCTTTATCCTTATCCTTATCTTCATCGTCTCTGGGACGTTTCAGCTTTTCTGCTTCAAATCTACAAGCTTCTTGAAGTTGGTAGTCAAGCAATGCTTGATACAATTTTGCTTCTTCAAAGTTGAACATCGCAGATTGTGGCGACATTTGTGTCACAAGCTTGGCTACCAATTCATTAATCGAGAACACGACCGGATCGATCGGATTGATTGTGACGGTTAAGGGTGTTGATCGAATAGTTTGCTTGGCGATCTGCATCAGATTTGGATAAAGTTGTCTGGTGAACAACTCCTTTGTGACCTTAGGAACGTACTCCAGAAGGTACTTTTTCGTGTAGCCTTCGATCATTTCGTTCAGTTCCTCCTGACGGTGTTGTTTCATGAATTCCTGAACAAACTTCCTTTCCTCTTGCATCTTTTCATTCTCGTCATACAGATGCTGTATGTGATCAGCAAAGAAATTCAGCTTCTTGTTGAGCACGTCTTTCTTTCTGACTTGTTTGACAGCTTTGGTAATCCGTTCATGAGCTTGAGAAATCCAAGATCGAGGTGGTTTCTTCACAGATTTGGATGTTGATTTTGTTGATTTCTTTGATGGTGGTGGTGATGAGTGAGATGAAGAATCTGATGAGGAGGAGACATGAGGAGACTCGGGGTCCTTAGGAGGTGCATAAGTATCCTCCTTGGAACGAGTTGGACTTTTGAGAAGATAATCATCATAATTCTCTTCATCATCTTGTCCAGATTTAGCCTTTTCTTCCTTCTGATCCTTAGCTTCATCATCAGTTTTCACTTTCTCAGTCTTATCCTTTTCTGGTTCCTCAATGTTAAGATCAGTAGACTCCTTCACAAGCGTTTGTTTTTGCACAAGAGTGGTGGCACCAGATCCCTTATCGGGTCGATTAACCGCATCAGGATCTGGTGAGGAGTGGGCAGCACCACTTGATCCTCCTGGGCCACCCATTTGGTCTTTTGCAAATTCTTCGGCTTTTTGAATGTGTCTAACTAAATTAAACTTCTTCCTGTAGGAATGATCTAATAGCTCTTCTTCTTCTTCTTCAGAGCTTTCATCATAGGGCACCAATGCAGGAGTCTTCCCTTTTCCTTTATCAGCTTGAGGACTTGGAGGTTTTGGTACGAATGGAGTGTCATCCTTTGCAGTTTCAGAGTAAGTAATCTCTTCATCTGATTCAGTACCTTCAGAGCTTTCGTCCAAAAGATTTCTTTGTGGTTCGGGCTTGGGGATTGGGATGGGAGTAGCTTCCTTAGATGGAACAGTCCTCTTTGAAGGAGGGTTCCTCTTGGGGAACTTCCTTTGACTCTCTATGCTTAATGCACTTCCAGCACTGCCTCTTCTGGTTCTCCGAGTAGGTGTCCCAGAAGCCTTTTCATCAAGATGGCCAACTTTTCCTTCTTTTACAGCTACCCGATACCTTTTGTACATTTCCAGTTTTTTGATTTCCTTTGTAAGAAGGTGATCGGGCAACACAACACCCTGTTTCTTCGTAGACGATTCTTTGATTCTGACAGATAGTATGGGCTCAGTCAAGATGTCATGATTATCTGGGTCATTGAGTCTCATGGGGATATCAGGATGAAGTCCAAGAGCTCTCTGGATCAACAGTTTGGTGTATCTGACATAGGGAATTTTGGAGCCAAGCTTCTTATGAGACAGCATCATATCTTCCCATAGCAGTGCTTCAATTATAATGTCCTTCTTGTTGATCAACGACCAGAAAATTTGCAGTTCCATGAGCTTGGGATGCTCATAGCCAATGTCACGACCAGAGATTGATTTGGTGATGATCATATAGAGTGTCCTCCATGGTTGAGGAATAATCTTCAGCTCTACGTGAGAGTGCTTAGAAATGATTCCTTTAGCTTCATCATAACCAATATCTATCAAGAATTGTAGGACAATCTCTTCAGTAGGGGTAGCAAACAAGTCGGTTGGAGCGATGTCTGGAATGATGAGAACAACTCGTAAGTCATCAGGAGTGATAGTGACTTGTTTGTGATTAAGAGTCACATTCACAACATTTTGACCAATGATCCTCTGCATAGAATCCCAGAATTGTTGAATGTAGACCTCTGGAACTGTGGCAGAGTGTGAGAGCATGTTCTGGTAGGGATGATTCCTGAGAATATCCACTGCAATGAGACAAGAAGATTCTGAACATGTGAGGGTGTCAAAGTCAACCCTAAGGTTGTTCTTTCCAAGCTTTCCCGGATAACCCTCTGGAAAGATATCAGCAATTGTAAGAACTTCTGATGCATCCACATTCATTTGTTCAGCCATGTCGTGATCTGAAATAACATTAGCCAAAAGAACCAACATATCGAAAGACATAATGTTAGTCAACAGAAGGTTTTATTGTCTAGTTATTGAATGTACAGTGATAATGATTGTTACGAGTCCTAAGTCACTTGTTTGTCCAATAGTCTAATGACGTCGTGAAATGTTTCGTGAGTTAGTTAACTTTAAGTTTTAAAGTTTATGTTATCACTTATTGTTCACAACATATCAAACGATTAAGTTATTAGTGACATTATTGGATTCGTGACGTTATGATTAGTTTATTTACAAGTTTGTACATGTAACAATTCATTATGAAGGTCAATCCAGGCTTAAGCGTAGTTTTGGCAAAGTTAAGCGTAAACAGTAATGACATATGCGTAGACGAAAGCTTACGCGTAGGATCCTAACTTACGCGTAGGAAAAGTTACGCGTAGGAAAGGAGGACCTTAAGCGTGGAGCTTACGCGTAGGCGTATTCAGACTTTACGCGTAAGGCTTACTCGTAAGAGTAGACCTTATGCGTAGAGTCACTGTTTACGCATATCCTTCACAGGATACGCTTAGTCCCTTTGTAGAACCTTATGCGTAGTAGTTACGCGTAGGATTTCTCTTACGCATAACTGCCTACGCGTAAGGTATTCCTTATGCGTAGAGTTTCAATAACCTTGATTCTGAGTATTACGAGTAGCAAACCTGAAATAACATCATCATAAGATCAATATTAACACTAACACTCATTCTATAACAGATCATGGCATGAAAGTATTCGTTTAAAGGTTACGCGTAGAAAGTCATATGCGTAAGTCAAAACCCTAAGGGTTTAAGAATTACTCGTATGAATTTTAACCATAGGATTTGCACCATACGTATTCTGGTAGTTTAAGAGTGTTGTGAGAGTCTTTAAACCAAGTATTAACATCTAGTTCGAGATGAATAAAAAATACCCAATTTTTAGAACATTAAACCCTAATTCCTAATTCTGAATCAATTAGGGTTTCTGGGTGGTTATAAGGCATGGATATCATCACTTCAACATCACATAGGCATAACACAACAATCTTTTTGACCAAAACACTTCACATTCGAAAATACCCAAATCGACTCATAAACCCTAATATTCAAAAACCATTAATTCGTGTTTCTGGGTATGTTTAGGTGATGAAAATGTGTTTATTGATGTAAAAGAAACATTTTGACACAATATTTATAACCACAAACACCCATTCTTGATTGAGTGTTCATACGCTTATGCGTAGAACACTAAATCAAACATAGATCAAAATTTGACCGTTGGTTTTGTATAAGAATCAAAACCTATGTTTGTAAACACGTTAAGATCATAAAACCACTTACAAATTGATGATCCAAAACACAGATTTGTAGAAGGATTTTTAGGCGTAGGATTTTAGTTGGTTGGAGAAATAAATGTGAAGTATATGAGTTAGGTGGGGTGTTTTGTATAAAATAACTTTAAGGTTATGACAGTTTTGGTCCCTCCACCTTTTCTTATTCATACAAAGCCATTTAACTTCCATTTTGGTTACCAAACAAAGGTTTTTAAGAAAGAAACTTAACGACACTCCCCCTCGACTCTAGAAAATAGTGAAAGGTTATTAATTTTAGTCCGAGGAGTGTCATTGAACCAGAAAATTTACCACCATTGATAAAATAACCAACCGGGATATGATAACATGGAAGTACACGGATGTTTTGAAACAGTTAAGTGAAAATTTTCTCCCCCTCAACACTTGATCGTAAAAATACTGAATTTTGAAAGATTATAGTGTTGAAGGAAGAAATGTACTTGCCATGTTAAAAGATTATAGATTAGAAGAATATTTTTGTTGTTTTATAAGATTTTATATTTTTGTATTTTGTTTTTGAAAAATTTATTTACAAAAGATGTTTTGGTGTTTTACAGGTTTTTAAGACTGTGTTAAGAGGTCATCCAATTCCTCTTGAGTCAAACACCTCATACCAATCCGGTGGATCAGCTCATTAAACCTAGCGGGAGGCAAGGCTTTGGTGAGAAGATCTGCCAATTGGTATTCAGTACCCACAAAGTATAATTCAACGGTACCCTGTTCCACGTGGTCCTTGATGAAATGATAGCGAAGATCGATGTGCTTTGATTTCGAGTGCTGAACTGAGTTGCACGAGATCGCAATGGCACTCCGATTGTCGCAGTACATCGGGATTCTGTCAAATACGTAACCATAGTCTTTGAGTTGTGTTCTCATCCATATGACTTGAGCACAACACGCGGACATGGCTACATATTCTGCTTCGGTTGAAGACAGCGATGTACAATCCTGCTTCTTAGATTGCCAAGACACCAGTTTATCACTGAGAAATTGTAGAGCTCCTGAAGTACTTTTTCTTGAGTCTAAGCATCCTGCGTGATCAGCGTCTGAAAAAGCGATTAGTTCAAAACCAGAATCCTTCGGATACCAGATCCCCAAATTAATGGTTCCCTTGATGTATCGGAGGATTCTTTTAGCCTCAGAGAGGTGGGTTTCAGTTGGTCGCGACTGATAACGGGAGCATAGATAAACGGCAAAGACAATATCAGGTCTGCTAGCTGTTAGATACATGAGAGACCCAATAATACTTCGGTATTTGGTAGGGTCAACTAATTTCCCATGTAAATCAGCATCTAGCTTCTTGGTATGAGCCATTGGTGTGGCATAAGTGTCACAGGTTGTCGTTCCAAATTTGTTTAACAATTCAAGGGCATATTTGGACTGACTCAAGAAAATACCACGGGGTGATTGATGAACTTGCAGTCCTAGAAAGAATGTAAGTTCACCCATCATGGACATTTCAATTTTTTTTTCATTAGTTTTGCAAAAGCGGTTGAAAACTTTTTATGTGTCGACCCAAAAATGATGTCATCCACATAAACTTGAACAATTAAGATATGTGCCCCGTGATATTGTATAAAAAGAGTTGGGTCAACCGAGCCTTTGGTGAAATTATTAGCAATGAGGAAAGATGATAGCTTATCGTACCATGCCCGAGGGGCTTGTTTGAGACCATAAAGAGCTTTGTTCAGTTTGTAGACATGGTTCGGGCACTATGGATTAACGAATCCTTCAGGTTGGCTGACATAAACCATTTCTTTCAGTTGTCCGTTGAGAAACGCAGTTTTGACATCCATTTGAAAGACCGTCATATTCATATGAGCCGCGAACGCGAGAAATATCCGAACAGCCTCAAGACGAGCAACCGGAGCAAAAGATTCTTCAAAGTCTATTCCCTCTTCCTGACGATAACCCTTAGCAACTAGACGGGACTTGTTTCGGATGACGTTCCTTTCAGCATCCAATTTGTTTTTCCAAATCCATTTTAGACCAATGACGTAGACCCCTGTTGGTCTTTCAACCAGTTCCCATACTTCAAGACGTTTGAATTGGTTGAGTTCTTCCTGCATGGATTCAATCCAGTTGTCTTTTGTCATTGCGTCTTTAATGTTTTTAGGCTCATATTGGCAGACAGTGAGTGCATAAATGCAATGTTCACCATCTGTGTGAAGACGTTGTCTCGTAACGACTGGTTGATTCGGGTTGCCAATAATGTTAGCCAGAGGATGGTCTTTTGTCCATCGATGTGTAGAGGGTTGATGTTGGTATACATTGTGCAGATTCTGAGGATTCAAATGGTTTGTTGAATATTCCGCGACATCTGGTGCAACAGTCTCATTAGCAAACGGGTTGAAGAACGCATTTGGATCAAAATCTGCAGGTGGGGGTACTTCATTCAGAATATCATCAGCTGGTTCATCATTGTTGGAAGCGGTGTGTTCAACTGTTGTGTTGGAGTCAACTGGTGTAGGTGCATCTTCAACAGTAGTTGTTGTAGCAGGTGTATCAGGTATAGGAATATGATCAGGTTGTGCAGCGGAAACAGCGGATACACCTGGAGCACGTTCATCAATATCGTCACTGAACAGAGGAGCAAATAACCTTTCCATTTGTTGACGAGTTAGCTGGGGGCTTTGTTCAGCTGATGATGGGGGTTGAGGGAAGTTTAAACGGTTGTGACCGGGTTCTAAGCTGTTGTACTCAGAAGCCATATCGGTGAGTTCATCAAAATGAGCATGAATCGTTGATGAGTGTCTAAATACTCATCATTTTTGTACAAAATAAACTGCAAATTCATCTGAAAACACTCAGAAACACATCAAAATGATCAAAATATTACAAATCAGTGTTTTATGTGTTTCAAATGCAAAAATATCAAAATCAGATGAAAAACATATCAAATTTGCAAAAATTGCAGTTTTAGTCCCCCAAGTATCAAAAGTTGTCAAAAACAGTCCCTGAGCACATAATTTCAAAAGTAAAGTCACCAAAGGTCCTTTTAAAATCATAAGTTGTCAAATTTAGTCCTTTGGTGAAAAATATTAAAAGTTTGAGAAAATTGCAAAAATGGTCCCTCAAGTTTAGAAATTGGCAGAATTGGTCCCTGGAAAATTGCAAAATGGCAACATTGGTCCTTATACTTTTGGAACTTGTCATTTTCAGCCCTTGGGACAAGTTTAATGAATTGGCAGCTTAGGCCCCTCAACTTTCAGATTTTACACATTAAGTCCTTGGAGTTTTAAACCTTTTTACTCATTTTTGACCCTTACCTATCTTTGGACCCCTGTCAATTGGCATTATGAACCCCCTATTACTAGCTCTGGTCAGTCAACAAGTCAAACAAATAGACCTTGGCGCCCAAAGTCTTCTTCATCCCCACTTGAGCCTGCAACACAGGCAATCCCATCCCCCCTCCATCACCTTATCTCCTTCCTGTCTCCCCCCACCTCACCTCACTCCAAACTTCATTTATTGCCCCCCCTACCCCCTCACTCAACCTCCAATGGCAGAAAAGGAATTTGGCGCCAAAACACCATTTGAATGGTTGAGATCATTTCAAGGTCATTCAAGGGCTAGGATTGATGGGAAACAATCAGAGGAGAGATACAAAAGGATTGGGTTATAAAAAGAGAAGGAAGAGAAGAAGCAAGTAGTAGATTAATTAGTTTTAAAATTTCTTATTGTCGTATTTCTTTTCAATGTATTAATTTAAATTAAAAGTTGTAATTTCTTGTTCAATAATGTTAAACTCAAGTTAAAATTGCAATATTATCAAGTTATAATTAGTGATTACAAGTTTTTATCAAATTTCACATTTGTGCATTACTGTTGAATTTTTCCATTTTAAATTCTGAGATAAAAGCTTCAAATAGCTCTATTCTCTGCTCTAGATAGCTTATATGGGCTTCTTATAGCTTTGTATAAGCTTAAGTTCAGATTTCAATCAAGTTTGGATGCTGGTCAACAAAAGTCAACTGGTGGCTCAAATAGCTATGGAAATGGTGATGGGTTGATTCAGATGTGGAGTTGGGTTGATATTAAGCTAGGATAGGGGTGTGGTTAGGCTAGTGGTACTTGGTTCACAGTTGCAAGCCATAGTGGCTAATGGATCACTTGTAAGTTAATTCCAAGTTCTTAAGCATAATCTGTTTCCATTGTTAAAGCTAGTTAAAATCTGTTCAAATAGGTCTATTTAAGTTACATTAGTGTAGGTTGATCATCAATTCAAGATTTCTTAGTTGTTTTGTCATTTTAATTATATAACAGTTAACAAAAGGGGTGTTTGGTTCTGCTGAATAAGCTGTCTCAGAGGCTTATGCAGTGGATGATTCTTGTTAGTCCATGTTTACTAAGCTTATTGGAACTCATTTTGGTCAGTATATTTGGTCTGCTAGTATTAAAAGTCAAAAGATCCTTTTAATCCATCTCATTTGCTCACTGTTGGATTCTAGAATTGCAAAATCAGTATTTTATGTTTAAAAGTCTCAAACAAAGCTTGCATTATATTTATTATATCACATAACATCAATATCAGTGATAAAATTGGATCTAAAGTTCACCAAAGTCAAATTTCAGTTTTTCATCAAAAAGTCAAATGTGAAAATCATGTTTTGGACCAACTGAAAGGGATTTTTCTTGGGTTCAATATTGGGTCAATTCAAGTGATATTTCTTGTTTTTAAAACTTAAACTGGTCAAGTTACTTGTCATGATTTTTACTCATTTTTAGAAATTTTCTATAAGCTCTATAATTACTTGTGAACTTGGTCTCAGCTTTTGAAAGTGTCCTGTGCACAGGTAGTTGTGTGTGCACAGGCTTTTTCCATAGCTTGTCACAAGCTCAATTTAGCTTATATAGGTCTGGTTTTTGGTTTACTACCTCTTGACCAGGTCTAGTTGAGATTCACACTTTTGTTTTATAGTTTCAGCTTATTTTGTGGCTTGAGCTTAAGCTGCAAAAGGGTGGTTGGAAACTGTTTTCAACTTTTAAGCTCAAACCTTCAATTCATAAGCAGTTGCAATTTAGAGGTTAGGGATAGTTGAGATAAGTTGCATTGGGATTATTGTAGCATAATTTAGCTTCTGCTTCTGTATTGGTGCTTAATTGTGACTTTTGGCTTTTCAATAGTGCTTATTTATAAGTTCTGTCCAGAGCAGTTTCATATTTCACCACACAAGTGCCTGTTTTTCTATTTTTCTTATATTCCTAGTATTAATTTAGACTTTTCCTGAAATTTTCAGATTTTTCCAAGTTGTTTAGCTATTTTTCTTAATTTAAAGTAGTTTTTAAGCATTTTTAATTAGCTTTTAATATAAAAAATTCAGAAAAGGTTCAAAAAAATAATTTTTCAATTTTCTTAAGTTTAGATAAATATAAAAAGTGAAAAAAGTAATTTTCCATATTTTTCATAGTTTATTTGGTAATTTTTAGTAATTTAATTCGTTTTTAATAGTTTAAAATCCATAAAAAATAGAAAAATAATCAGAAAAATACAAAAATAGTTTTGAAAATTCTAGTTTGATATTTTAGACTTTTTCATTTCATAATTTTATTTTTCTAGCTTTATTTCCTAATTTCTTGTATTTTGGTTAATTATTAAATAGTTAAAATTAGTTTTTAATTAATAGTAATTAATTAATTAGTTATTACTATTTTCTTTGAAAAATCTTTTTCTTTTGATAAAAATATTGATTAATTAATTAATGATAATTAATTTTTGATTAAAATTGATAAATTATTAATTGGTTTTATGTTCTTTAATCCTTTATTTCGATCTTTTTATTTTAATACTTTACTTTTTCAGATTTTATAGTTTGATCTTAAAAGTTTTGATAAAAACATAAAAAGACTAATAAAAAGATAAAAAATACCTAAAATTTGATAATTTTTGCTTAATTTAATGATTTTTAATGGTTTATTTGATACTTTTT
>BPTQ01000005.1:278641295-278975642 GCA_019973895.1 Chrysanthemum seticuspe
TGTAGCGTTTGCCATTGATCGTTTGCACGCGCATCGGGCCACACAAATCCATGTGAAGAAGATGTAGCACATGCTGAGAGCTGTGTTCCACCTTTGAAGGAAAATGAGCACGAGTGCTTTTCCCTTGTTCACAGGCTGAGCAAAGGTGATCTTTTGAATACCAGAATCGTGGGAGACCTTCAACTAGTTTGTGTCGAGCAAGGTTGGTGATGGTTTGAAAGTTTAGATGTGAGAGACGACGGTGCCATAGCCAGGATTTTGTTGATGTTGCCTTTGAAAGTAAGCAGATGGGAGATGAAGCAACCATGTCTTGCATAGAGATAGTGTAGAGACTAGAATTACGCGAGCCAGACATAAGGTCATTTCCTTGTAGATCACGAATGAAACAAGTTTTCTCCCGGAAAGCAACCTCCAAATCTTCATCACAAAACTGACCTACTGAAAACAGATTATGACCGAGGCCTTCCACATAGTAAACCCTGCTGATTTCGATGTTCCCATTGACATAATCTCCGTAGCCCATGATAGCTGCGAAGTGATCGTTCCCGAACCTGACAGTGTCAATGAACTTTGCAATAAAGTTTGATAACAGTTTAAGGTTGCCTGTCATGTGTCGGGAACATCCGCTATCAACAATCCAGAGAATGATCTGTATCACCTGCATTACACACAGACGACACAGATGGAATAGAAGTAGATGTGGAACCCGAAGTGTTAGAGTCCGAAGCAGGTATATGAGACATGCACACATTAATGACTTTAGGCATCCATTTAAATCCTAGTGTGTTATATATCCATTTCTGCCATCTATAACTACTCTTTGCTTTTGTCTTAGTGAATGCACTAGGTGGTACTACATTCTTAGGAGGTGAAACTGGAGCTACAGTGACAGCAATGGTTGCCTTAGAATCTAAAGAAGGTGGTCTACCAAGCACAGACTTAGAATGATTAGTGGGCCTAGAGGTATTCCGATTCTTAGGATTCCGTAACCGAGAGATTATAGCTTTAGCAACACATTTGTCATGACAATCAGAATTCATACTTTTACGACAAATAACACAAGGTGCATCAGACTGAATATCAAAAGTGCTTAAAGTTTTAGCATTCGTTACATCACTATTGCTATTACATTTTCCAGACGCAACATCTATAGTGGAAGCAACGTGAGTCTTATTCATAGTCCTAGGGTGTTCTTCTACTTTAGCATTCCTTATTGATCTTTTCTTAGGTTGCAACTTCCTATTCTTCGATTGAGTGCTCCTAGGCTGTGAAGTGCGGACGTTTGGAAAAGACGCAACTATTCCTGTTTCAGTAGAAAGAAGCACGTTAGCAACTTGTGATTTGGCAGTAGGGATTCTAGGTGCACGATTACTAAGTGTGACTAGTGCTAATCTCTTAATGATGGTTGGCGGAAGTTGTTCATACTTTCCTAACATTTCTCTTAGCTTAGAGATAGTGTGAATCAAATCTTGATTTTCAGACCGAATATTACCAGCAAAATTCATGACATCTCTAGTGTGAGCAAGATATTGATCAAGTTCATTTGATGCTTCATGTCGAGTCTTATTGAGTAAATCAAATATGACACCATATTCCTGTTTAACTTTTACAAGTTCTTGTTCATATTTTGAGATTTGACTTTTCAAAGACACGTTTTGATCATCCAGTTGCTCAATTTTAGGATCAGAAGATTTTGCACTCAATTGAGCGATTTTCTTTTGAAAACTAAGTTGATGATTGTGAATATCTTTTTCACACCACAGAAGACGACGTTTTGCATTGTAAAGTTCGTTAAGTAATTATTTATTTTCAGCTTTTAAAGACTCGATCTGAAGCACATTATCAGTATTCTCAACAGTTACCACAGAGTCAACTTTATCAGCAGAGATATAATCAGATGCATGTGGAAAAGAATAGAATAACACAACATTATGGATATCAGCACAGATAACATCTTCCAAGAGTCGATCAACATCTTTTCTCAACATATTCTTTTTGCGTTTAGTATTAGAAATAGATGTTTCAGTTTTCTCGAAAACGACCTTCATCACTCCAAGTTCCTTATGAAAATCCTTTTCCTAAGCTAATGCACAACTTTTCAAATTTTTAACATTTGGTAAAAGATTTTTCTGAAAAATGTCTCTTTGTTCTCGCGCTAAAGGCGATTGAAAGTGTTGAACTTTAATTTCAGAATGATGTTCTATCTCATGTTCTAAAGTTTTGAGGTCAGCCATGAAAATATCAAAATATCTAAGAATTTTGCGATTTTCAGGTTTTGAGTTTACTTCAGTGATTGAAGGTAAAGGACCATAAATTTGTGCATAGTCTGGTTGGGGATGAACATTAGAAGACTCAGGTGTTTTGATGATAACCCTTGGTGTGTTAGTAGAATCCGTTGGTGTGACGAAAGTGACCGGTTTTGAATAATTAAAAGGTTTGTTGTAAACAGCTGTTTTTAATTTTGATCGACTCTCGTCTTCTGCATCTAATTCCTCTTGACGATGATATTCAACAACACTCATAACAGTATCATTAATTTTATATTCTGCACTGGAAACTTCAGGATTTGGTTTGAATGTTTTTAGTGAAAGCTTTGGTTTGTAATCAGCCAAATTTGGTCCATATCCTTTCGGATTGGGTTTTAAAGTAAACTTTTCAATAGCTGTTACTGATTCACCATGTTTGTAAACAACAGTTTTAAACTCTTTAATTTTGTTTTGCAAGCCAATAATTTCTGCAAGAAGGTCATCTACCCGATTGGTTGAATGCTTTTTGTATGCTGAGAACTGTTTTTGACAATTTAACAACTCAGCCTTAGATTGTTGATTTTCCAAGGTGAGAGCGGTAATTTGCCTTTTATGTTCATGTTTCAGTTGTTCTATTTCAGACAACAAAGCATTCTTCGAAGCGGCTAGATCACGCATCTGTCTCTCTAAATATTTTTCGTTTTGATGAGATTTAGCAAAAGCGGCTTCAAAACCTTTTTCACGGTTTTCTTGAGTTTTTAAAAAGTTGAGTTGCATTTGTAAGCATTCAAAATCCTTGGTTAACAGTGCATTTTTGCTTTTTAAGTCCTTATTTAATGCATAACATTCCTCCATTTTGATTTGATGGTCTTGAATTAACCGAGCAAAATCTGGATGAGGCAACAGTTCATCTTGTTCAACGTGAGTCACAGCATGATCATTCTTTAGATCCTCAAGTACAACCACGGAGTCAATTTGATTATCAAAGGAAACCATAAGGTCATCTTGATCGTCAAATGTAACTACAGGGTTAACTTGAAAATCGTCAGACTGAGATGTAGATGACTCATTTTGATTATCAAAGGAAACCATAAGGTCATTTTGAACAGTCTGATCCGTGTCGGATTCAGATATTGGCGGAGATATTAGTTCAGATATGATGATGGTTTGTTCGGGTACCTGAGACAAGCCATCAGTGTCATACACTGGGCCTGTTTCACTCATGTGTAACTCTTGCATATTAGCCATCAACATAACAGCTGCATTGGCCTGCAAGTCCTCCATATCATCATCTGAGTCTGCATCTGCCATAAAGCTCTGTTCTTTGTTTATGAGAGATCCACCAGCTTCATCCTTAAGAGCCAAAAGTAGAGCCTCTTTGAAGTAAGCACTGCCCCTAGTCCTTGGCTTTGGGCATGCATTAGCCAGGTGTTCCTTCTCATTGCAGTTGTAGCATCGAAGACCATTCAACCCATTCTGAGCATTTCCCTGTTCTACCACTTGAGCTCTGTTGTTATTCCTACCCATAGCATTAAATCCTTGACCACCTCCCATTTGACGACCATAACCACGATTCTAAACTTCAACTCGTCCATTGTTCACAACGGCCTGATTTCGTGTATTGGATGAGGAACGAATACGATTGTTGGATTTGTTTGTATAACTGCTAAAAGCATTAGCAATCATAACAAACCCTTGTTGCAATGCTTCGAACGGATCGGATTCCTCATTAGTTTGACTATGAAGTGCTTGATCATTGTTGTTGTTGTAAGGAACCAATTGATTTTGTTGAGGTTGTTGTGATTGATCGTTTGGTGTGACTGAGGCAGTAGGTTGAGTTGCTTGTTGAGGAGGATAACTTTGTTGAGCATATAAGGCAAGTTGTTGATTGTCCGGATGTGTAGGTGGAGCAATTTGAGCACGGAGAATCCTTTCCCGATCAACTTCCTTTTCATGAGGCTTCAAGTAATCGTACAACAATCCATAGGTAGAATGATGCAGATTCTTCACTTGACGGAGAAAAATAACATACTTCTCCCATTCAGGACCAAGACTACTCAAGAACTTAGTATTCACTGCAATTCTTGGCATGATGATGTTGTGTTTATCCAAATCATTGATGATGTCTGAAAAACGATGATGATAGGACTCTAGTGTCTCTCCAGGTTCAATCATGAAGTGTTCATAAGCCAAGTAAATTTTGGATTCCAAATCCTCCTGATTGAGTACCGATCCTTCCATAAGAAGACGAATATGATCCCACATTTTCTGTGCAGTCTTTTGAGCATCAACACTACGAAGAATTGGGTTTGGTAATCCTAAGAGGATATATTCCATTGCAAGTTCATCTGCTTCATAGTGGAGAAGTTCTTGAGGATTCAAGTCTGTAACAGTAGCAATGTTGGTTTGTTCATCTCTTGGTGGAATAGCAGTAGGATCTCCGGGTACAATGACAGTAGGCATCTCAAATGGACCTTCCAAGATGACCTTCTTTAAGAACTTTCCATGTGGCTTCTTCAGATCACAAAACCTAAAGAACCTTATCACCCATTGATCGTAGTTTCCTGGAGTGAGCATTGGAGGTCTATCAAGTGATCCAACTTCATGAATTGATTGTTGGCTGCTTAAAGCTTCACACATCTTTGCAAACCAAGTGGGTTCCTTCATAGTGTTCCTTGATGGATGTTGATTGTAATCATTTGTGTAGGGTTGAACTTGAAGACTTGGCGGTGGTTGAACCATTTGTGATGGGGGAATTGCACCAAGTTGTGGAGTATGTTGTTGATTAAATTGTTGTTGATAAATAGCTTGTTGTTGATTCCATTGTTGATGTTGTGGACTTAGTTGTTGTTGTCGTTGAGGATAAGTGTAAGGGAAATAGTTAGAGTATGGTGGTTGAGACATGTTGAAAACTTGTGTTGGTAAAAATGGATCTTTGTAGTCAAATGAACCTTTGTTGATGAAGTGTCCTTAGGCGTAAAAAAGACAAGAACCAAGTAGCACTTATGCGTAAAAACACCAAAGTTACGCGTAACAATAAGTAGTTACGCGTAGGATTTAGCTTACGCGTAAGTAGGAAAAAGCTTCAAAGTTAGGCGTAGACAAAAGTTAGGCGTAGAAAGTTAGGCGTAGGATTTTCTTATGCGTAAGACTAGGCTTAGGCGTAGGAAAAATCTTAGGCGTAGGATTTCTACGCGTAAGCTTATGCTTATGCGTAATTTTAGGGTTTTTGCCAAATGATCTTTTACACTATCACAGTGCAAGAGATATCCAAAGTCGACGTATTTTCAGACTTATCCAAGTAAGAAAATACGGAATAAACCACGAAAATGAAGATCAAACCAAGGAAGCACTTACGCGTAGTTTTAGGGTTTTACTACGCGTAGAAATGCTCAAAATTTTGATTCTGTCCAAAAGTGTTTCTAAACCCGTTTTTGTGTAATAAAATAGCTTCAATAACACCAAAATACACAAAAGTGTGAAACTTGATGAACCAAAGCCTCTAAAACAGTTAAGCGTAGAATGAAACCCTAGTTAAAAACCAAGCTTAAAAACGTATATCCACGCGTAAAGGTTGAAACTTTTTGCCAAAAACAGTTATTTTAACACCTCAAAACATTGAAAGTACAAGAATCTTGGATTAAAAAGTGTAAAAAACGTGTTTGTAAACAAACCAAAGTATCACTCGTTAGGTTTATGCGTAGGACCAAAACCCACTTCAAAAACAAAACGATTCACCCAACTAGTAGGCGATTGATACCACTGTTAGGTCACTAGTTTTACAAACACAAGCTTATAAGAAAGGAGATGAGTCGATTGAACAAGATCTAACACACACACACAAAGCAATAATACGGTTTAGGCGTAGGATGTGAATGAAAGAAAAACTTGAACAACCAACCTTCAAATGAAGGTTTACAAGAGTATTTATAGGAGGAAAGCTAGGGCAACACTCCTAGTTTCCATCCTTTCTTAAATGGGCTTGGGCCTAAGCTCATGGGCCTTCTACATAAGCTTAAGGCTATTAACAAACATAAAGGCCATAATAAAGCTAACTATTACATATTAATTACTAACACTTGATTATGGTTTAGGAGTGATTCCAACAAAACATAACATCATTATGCCAAGAATTGCAGTCAACACTAAGTTCCTAAGTAGTCTTGGTCCTGATTGGGAAAAATATGTCATATTCATCCGTCAAGCGAAGAATCTTCATCATGCTACTTACGGATTGTTGTACGACTATTTGAAACCCCACCAAAAGGAAGTTGACAAAGAAAGGGTTATCCGTGGACTACCTGTTTCACCTTCACTTCCGGATAATCAATCTTTAGCTTTGTGGGCTCAAACTTGTTATCCTCAATTCCCGACATTACAAACTATCTTCACAAATCCTCCACAACCAACTGCAACAATTACACCATATGATCCGTCACAACACCAATCTCAAGAAACTCAATTGGTTCCATACAAAAACAACAATGATCAAGCACTTTACAGTGAATCTAATGAGGATACAGAAACTTTCGATGCATTGCAACAAGGGTTTGTCATGATTGCTAGAGCCTTCGGCCGATATTCAAACAAATCCAACAATCGCATTCGTACCTCATCAAACACAAGGAATCAGGCTGTTGTTAACAATGGACGTGTTGAAGTTCAGAATCGTGGTAATGTTCGTCAGATGGGCAGTGGTCAAGGGTTTAATCCAATGGGAAGGAATAACATGGGTGCTCCACAACAACAAAGGGCTCAAATGGTTGAACATGGTAATGCTCCAAATGGGATTAATGGTCTTCGTTGCTATAACTGCAATGAGAAGGGTCATCTAGCAAATGCATGCCCTAAGCCGAGGACAAGAGGCAGCGCTTATCACAAAGAGGCTTTACTCTTGGCTCTTAAGGATGAAGCTGGTGGAACTCTCACAAACAAGGAACAGAGCTTCATGGCAGATGCCGATTCAGATGATGACATGGAGGACTTGCAGGCTAATGCTGCTATGATGTTAATGGCCAACATGCAAGAGCTCCACATGAGTGACACAGGCCTAGTGTATGACACTGATGGCTTGTATCAGGTACCGGATCATAATATACTTATTCCTGATCTGATATCTCTGCCAACATCTGCATCCGACGATTCTCAGAGTGTTCAACATGAGTCGTCTACATCTCATTCTGATGATAATCAATTAGATCCCGTAGTTATATTTGACGATCAAGATGACCTTCTGGTTACTTTTGATAATCAAGTTGACTCCGTGGTTATACTTGAGGATCTGAATAATGATCATGTTGAATCTCACGTTGAACAGGCTGAACCTTTGTCTCATCCAGATATTGAGCTCATGACCTTAATTAATGACCAAAAATCTCAAATGGAAAAATGTCTTGCAATCAATCAGAAATTAAAAGATAAAAATGCACTGCTGACTAAGGATAATGAATGCTTAAACTATCAACTCAACATTTTTCAAACACAAGAAAAACGTGAAAAAGGTTTTGAAGTCGCTTTTGCTAAATCCTACCAAAACGAAAAATCTTTGGAAAAACAGATATGTGATCTAGTTGCATCTAAGAATGCCTTGTTGTCTCAAATAGAACAACTGAAATATGATCATAAACAACAACTTAATGCTCTCACTTTGGAAACTCAAAAAGCAAAGTCTGAGTTGTTAACTTGTCAAAAACAGTTCTGTGAGTACAAAAAGCATTCTACGAAACGAATAGATGACTATCTTGAAGAAATTGTCGACTTACAAAACAAAATCAAAGAGTTTCGAAATGTTGTTTATAAACATGGTGAATCAATCACAACGATTCAAAAGTTTACTTTCAAACCAAATCCAAATGGATATGGACCGAGTCTTGCTGATTACAAACCTAAGTTTTCACATAGAGCATTCAAACCAAATCCTCAAGTCTACAGTGCAGAACATAGAATTGTTGACTCTATCATGACTGTTGTTGAATATAATAGAATGAAGGAATTAGATGTAGAAGACGAGAGTCGGTCAAAATTGGAAAATGTTGTTTATTGCAAACCATTTAACTATTCAAAAGCCGTTACTTTCGTCGAACAACAGGATACTTCTATCACACCTTGGGTTATCACACCTATTTCTGAGTCTTCTAATGTTGGTCCCCAAACTAATACTGCACAAGTAAATGGTCCTTTACCTTCACTTAGTGAAGTCAAAACCTTACCCGAAAAATGTCAAATTCTAAAATATTTTGAAACATTCATTTCGGATATCAAACTTTTGGAACGTGAAATTGAATTCCACTCTGAAATTAAAGTTGAACATTTTCAATCGCCTCATGCGCGAGAACAAAGAGACATTTTTCAGAAACGAATTTTGCTTCATGTCCAAAATTTGAAAATGTGTGCAATCTATTGGGAAAGGGATTTTCACAAGGAACTTGGACTTATGAAACCAGTTTTCGAGAAAACAGAAACATCAATTTCAAATACTAAACGGAAAAAGAAAATGTTAAGAAAAGATGTTGACCGACTCTTGGAAGATGTTATCTGTGATGATACTATAAATGTTGTGTTACTACATTTTGTTGCATATGCATTTGATTATATCTCTGCTGATTCTGTTGATACTGTTGAAAATGTTGAGAATACTGATACTGTGTCACAAATCAAGTATTTAAAAGTTGAAAATGAGCGATTGTTAAACGAGCTTTCAAATGCAAAACGTCGTCTTCAATGGTGTCAAAAAGATTGTCAAAATCAAGAACTCGCTTTGCAAAACAAAATCAACCAGTTGCACACAAAAACTCTTAATCCAAAACTTGAGCAACTGGATGATGAAAACGTGTCTCTGAAGTGTCAAATTTCAAAATATGAACAAGAAATTTCAAAAGTTAAAAAGGAATATGGTGTCATATTTGATTTACTCAAAAAGACTCGTGCTCAAGCGTCAAAAGATGTTGATGATCATCTTACATATACCAAATATGTTTTACGACGAGATGGACTCACTCGTTCTGAAAATCTAGATTTGTTACACACTATCCATGATCTAAAAGCAGAGTTGGTGAAACTTAAGAAAGATAGGAATAGTAACACAGTAGCAACTACACCTAAACATATTCAACATGACTTTAGAACATCTAATGAAAAACCACAAGAAACTAATGTGGTTCCCTCTACTTAAACAGGAATAGTTGCCTTTTTTCCCAACGCTTGCACTTCACAGCCTAGGAGCAATACAAGGAAGAATAGGAAGTTGCGACGTAAGAAAAGAACAATAAAGATTGCTGAAGTAGAAGAACACCTTAGGACTTTGAATAAAACTCAAGTTGCACCCACTTTAGACATTGCGTTAGATAAATGTAATAGAAAAAGTGATGTAACGAATACTGAATCTTTAAGTACTTTGAATGTTATGTTTGAAGCTTCTTGTGTTGGTTGTCGTAAAAGCATGTTCTCTGGTTGTCATGATAAATGTGTTGCTAAGGCTATCTTGAATCGTAAGCGGAATAATAGAAAACGGAATACCTCTAGGCCCACTAATGCTTCTAAGTCTGTGCTAGGTAAACCACTCTCTAGTATTCCCGCTACAATCATTGATGTACCTAGTGAAACCCCCACACCTCCTAGGAAGAACTTATCACCTAGTGCATTTACTAAGACAAAAGCTAAGACTAGTTGGAGATGGCAGAAATGATTACATAATACACTTGGCTTTAAATTGATACCTAAAATCATAAACATGTGTGTTTCAACTATAACTGCTTCTGAACCCTCTAACTCTTCGGGTTCTACATCTACTTCTATTCCATCTGTGTCGTCTGTGTGTAATGCATGTGATACAGACCATCCTCTGGGTTGTTGATAGCGGATGTTCCCATCACATGACAGGCAATCTTAAACTGTTATTAAACTTTGTCTCAAAGTTCATTGGCACTGTCAGATTCGGGAATGATCACTTCGCAGCTATCATGGGCTTCGGAGATTACATCAATGGCAACATTGAAATTAGCAGGGTTTATTATGTGGAAGGTCTCAGTCACAATCTATTCTCAGTTGGTCAATTATGTGATGGAGATTTGGAAGTTGCATTTCGGGAGAAAACTTGTTTCATTCGTGATCTACAAGGAAACGATCTTATGTCTGGAACCCGCACATCAAGTCTTTATACAATCTCAATGCAAGACATGATTGCTTCATCTCCCATATGTCTACATTCAAAGGCTTCATCTACAAAATCTTGGCTATGGCACCGTCGTCTCTCACATTTAAACTTTCAAACCATAACCAATCTTGCACGTTACAAACTTGTTGAAGGTCTCCCAAGATTTCGGTATTCTAAAGATCATTTATGCTCAGCTCGTGAACAAGGGAAAAGTACTCGTGCTCATTTTCCTTCAAAGATGGAACACAGCTCTCAGCATGTGCTTCATCTTCTTCACATGGATTTGTGTGGTCCGATGCGTGTGCAGACGATTAACAACAAACGCTATATCTTGGTAATTGTCGATGACTACTCAAGATGGACTTGGGTTTATTTTCTTCGAAGTGAAGATCAAGCTCCACATATGATCATCACCTTTCTCACGAAAATTCAAGATCAGCTCCGGAATACAGTCAGACAAATCAGAACAGACAAAAGAACTGAATTTGTGAATCAAACTCTTCGTGCATTTTATGAGAAAGTGGGAATTGAGCATCAAATATCCATTGCACGAACACCAGAACAAAACGGAGTTGTTGAAAGACGAAACCGTACGTTAGTGGAAGCTGCAAGAACGATGTTGATTAATGCGAAACTTCCAGATTACTTATGGGCTGAAGCCGTGTCAATTACATGCTATACTCAGAACCGTTCTATGATTACTAAACACCACAACAAAACACCTTACGAGCTTGTCCATAACCGTAAACCGAATCTCAAACACTTTCATGTATTTGGATCTCTTTGCTACCCAAATAATGATCGTGATGACTTTGGTAAGCTCAAGGCCAAAGCTGACATAGGAGTCTTTGTTGGATACTGTGAAAACTCAAAGGGTTACCGGATCTGGAATCGTCGTACAAGGGAGATTATAGAAACGATTCATGCAAACTTTGATGAGCTTACAGAAATGGCTTCTGAGCATAACAGCTTGGAACCCGAACATAACCGTCTAAACTTCCCCCAAACCCCATCATCAGCTGAACCTAGTTTACAACTTACTACGTCAAATGGAACATCTATTTGCTCCTCTGTTTAGTGATGATATTGATGAACGTGCTCCAGGTGTATCAAATGTTTCCGCTGCTCAACCTGATCATAATCCAATACCTGATACACCTGCTACAACAACTACTGTTGAGGAAGCACCACCCGTTGATTCTACAACAACAATCGAACAAACCGCATCCAATGACGCTGAACCAGCTGATGATATTCTGAACAATGAAGTACCCCTACCTGCAGATTATGATCCAAATGCGTTCTTCAACCCTTTTGCTAATGAAACTGCCACACCTGATATTGCAGAATCATCCCCAAGCCATTTGAATCCTCCAAATCTACAGAATGTATATCAACATCAATCCTCCACACATCGTTGGACGAAAGACCATCCTCTTGTGAACATTATTGGAAACCCGAATCAACCAGTCGCAACTAGACAACGCCTTCAGATTGACGGTGAACATTGCATCTATGCACTTACCGTCTGCCAAGCTGAACCCAAAAATATTAAGGAAGCCATGACATGTGACAACTGGATTGAATCCATGCAAGAAGAACTCAATCAGTTTAAACGTCTTGAAGTATGGGAACTGGTTGAAAAACCAACAAGCTAGATGCTGAAGGTACGGTTATCAGAAACAAGTCACGTCTGGTGGCTAAGGGTTATAGACAGGAAGAAGGGATTGACTACGAGGAATCATTCGCACCGGTTGCTAGACTTGAGGCTGTACAGATTTTTCTGGCATTCGTGGCTCACATGAACATCACGGTCTTTCAGATGGACGTCAAAACAGCTTTTCTGAATGGTAAAATGAAAGAAACGGTCTATGTTAGTCAGCCAGAAGGATTTATTGATCCAGAGTTCCCGAATCATGTCTACAAGCTGAACAAGGCTCTCTACGGTCTCAAACAAGCCCCTCAGGCGTGGTATGATGAGTTATCATCCTTTCTCCCATCTCACCAATTTGTCAAAAGATCGGTAGACCCAACACCTTCATACAATATCACGGGGCACACATTTTAATCGTTCAAATTTATGTGGATGACATCATTTTTGGGTCAACACATCTAAAATACTAAAACGCTTTTTCAAAACTTATGAAAAAACAATTTTGAAATGTCCATGATGGGTGAACTTACGTTCTTTCTAGGACTTCAAGTTCATCAATCACCCCGTGGTATTTTTTCGAGTCAGTCCAAACATGCCCTTGAAATTTTAAACAAACATGGAATGCAAAACTGTGATACCTATGCCACATCAATGGCACATACCAAGAAACTAGACGCTGATTTACATGAGAAATTGGTGGACCCTACTAAATACCGAAGTATTATTGGGTCTCTCATGTATCTAACAGCCAGTAGACCTGATATTGTTTTTGCCGTATATCTTTGCTCTCGTTATCAGTCAAGACCAACTGAAACTCATCTCTCTGAGGCTAAAAGAATCCTCCGATAAATCAAGGGAACCATTAATTTGGGAATCTGGTATCCGAAGGATTCTGGTTTTGAACTAATAGCTATTTCAGATGCTGATCACGCAGGTTGCTTAGATTCTCGGAAAAGTACTTCAGGAGCTTTACAATTTCTTGGTGATAAACTGGTGTCATGGTAATCGAAGAAGCAGGATTGTACATCTCTGTCTTCAACTGAAGCAGAATATGTAGCCATGTCCGCGTGTTGTGCTCAAGTCATTTGGATGAGAACACAACTCAAAGACCATGGTTACGTATTTGACAGAATCCCGATGTACTGCGACAATCGAAGTGCTATTGCGATCTCGTGCAACTCTGTTCAACATTCGAAGTCTAAGCACATCGATCTTCGATATCATTTCATCAAGGAGCATGTGGAAAAGGGTACCGTTGAATTATACTTTGTGGGTACTGAATACCAACTGGTAGATCTTCTCACCAAAGCCTTAGCTCCTGCTAGGTTTACTGAGCTGGTCCACCGGATTGGTATGCGGTGTTTGACTCCAGAGGAACTGGAAGAACTTTTAAAACAATCTTAAAACCAGTCAAACACGGAAACCTCTTTGTAAATATTTTTCAAAAACAAAATATAAAAATATAAAACTTACAAAACTACAAAAATATTTTTCTATCTAAATTTATGTTAACATGGCAAGTACAAATCTTCCGTCAACACTTTACTATTTCAAATTCTTAGTATTTTTTCAGTTAAGTGTTGAGGGGGAGAAAGTAAATATTTTTCTGTTTCATAAAACCTTATACTTGCATGTTACCTCATCCCGATTGTTTCTTTGATAATGGTGGTCACATTTCTGGTTTCTTGACACTCCCCGGACTCAAATTTGTAAAATTTCATTATTTCTTAAGTCGAGGGGGAGTGTCATCATGTTTCTTTCTAAATATCATGCTTTACGTAACCAAAATGGAAGTTATGGGCGTTGGATAAAAATGGTTAAGGTGGAGGGACCAAAGTTGTCAAAAGATCAAAATATTTTTTAACAAAATCTCTCCACCAACTTCACTTACACATTTAATTCAAATATTTAATTCTCCAACTAACAATCCTACGCCTAAGATTCATTCTACAGATCTGTTCTTTAAACTTCTAATCTGTAAGTGTTTTAATGATCTTTGTGTTATTATAAACAACGGTTTTTAATTTCATAAACATCTAACGGTTAGAATTTGAGTTCGAGATGATTTGGTGTTCTACGCGTATACGTATGAACACAAAATCATCATGGAGTGTTTATGATGATAATTATTTTGTCAAAATGCTTAAAAACAAGTGTTATAAACATTTTCAACTTTGAAATCTACCCAGAAAACGTTTTTGAATCATCTTCAAGTTTAGGGTTTATGCGTAGATTTAGGGCTTTTCATATGAGAGTGTTTCTGGTCAATTAGATGCTTGTGTTATGTTTGTGACATGTTTAATTAATCAAAACCAGTCACAAATCATACCCAGAAACATCAATTTTGTCAAAATTAAGATTTAGGGTTTATGTATCACACGAATTGGGTATTCTTGATTCATAAGGTTTTTGATGTTAAAACTTGTTTAAGACAACTCATTAGGCATCTAAGATATCCCAGAAAACGTTTGGTGCAAATCCTATGGCTAAATCACTTATTCGTAGAAATTGAATGCTTAGGGTTTAACTTTTACGCGTAAGCAGTCTTTACGCGTAAACTGGGTTCATGTGAAAATTAAAGAGTATTGGATAATATGTTAATGAATGAGTTATGATGTATTTGTTTGAGGTTATTACGCGTGAAAAATTCAGAATCAAGGTTAACTGAGCTCCTACGCATAAGGATCTCCTTACGAGTAAAATGTTATGCGTAAGAGAAATCTTACGCGTAACCTTTACGCGTAAGGTTCTACAAAGGGACTACGCGTATCCTGTGAAGGATATGCGTAAACTTGAGTCTTACACATAAGGTTTACCCTTACGAGTAAACCTTACGCATAAGCTCCCACATGCGCTTACGCGTAAGCTCTATGCTAAGGGTTCTGTTCCTACGCGTAATATTTCTTACGCGTAAGTTAAGTTACGCATAAGCTTATGCCTACGCGTATGGTCTACTGTTTACGCATAAGCTTGCAAATCCTACGCCTAAGCCAAATTTTGACCATAATTATGAATTGTTACGCGTACAAACTTGTAAATAAATAAATCATAACGTCACGAAACCAAAATGTCACTAATAAGCTTAAATGGTTAATATGTTGTGATAATGTGTGTAAATTTGGACTTTAAAACTCAAAGTTAATAAATTCATGAAACTTTTCACGACTACCTTGGACTATTGGACAAACAAGTGACGTTGGACTCGTAACATTCATTGACTTAACATATTCAATAATTGGACAATAAAATCAACTCTTGACTAACGTAATGTCTTTCGATATGTTGGTTCTTTTGGCTCAATATCTTTCAGATCATGATATGGACATTCAAATGGAAAACATTGATGCACCAAATGTTCTCTCAATGGAAGATATCTTCCCCAACGGTTACACAATGAAGATTGGGAAGAACAACCTCAGAGTTGATTTTGACAACTTCACGTGTTCTGAGTCGTCTTGTCAAATTGCTGTGGATATTCTGAAGACTCACCCTTACCAGAACATGCTTACCAATTCTGCTACTGTGCCGGAGATCTATGTTCACCAATTCTGGCACACCATACAAAAGGTCAAAGGTCAAAGTGCTGTGACAGTGACGCTTAACAACAAACAAGTCACCATCACTTCTGCAGATTTAAAGGCTATTCTTCTCCTTCCAACCATCGAGCCTACTGAGTTCACTGCTACTCCAACGGGAGAGGTCGTTCTCCAGTTCATGGTTGACATCGGCTATGATGAAGCTGCTGGGGTTATTACAAAACACTCTTCAGTTAATCTCAAGAACATTCCTCAAACATGGAAAAAACTTTACATCATGATCGCCAAATCCGTTTCCGGACGTGACAGTGGTTATGAGCATCCCAAGCTCATGGAACTTCAAATATTTTGGGGCATGGTCAACATGAAACACATCGAATTTGCAGCTCTGATCTGGGATGACATGATGACTTACCTTAAAAGGCCTAGCACCAAGATCCCTTATATCAGATACACAAAATTGTTGATCAAAAGGATTCTTGAAACTAATCCAGATATCCCCCAAAGACTTGATGACCCCATCCATCACTCCGTGTTGCTTGAACCCACACTCAACGTGGTAAGATTTAAAGAATCAACAACGAAAAAATAGGGTGTAGTGTTGCCATATTATCTACTTATTGATGCTATCAAAGGACTTCAATCGTACAAACGATATCTAGTAGCAGTTGAATCAGGCAAGGTGGGATTCATCGATGAGAAGGCTTCCGGTGTACCTGCGAAGAGGACAAGAAGATCTGGCAGTACTGGAAGTATTGCAAGCACTGGGAGTACCAGAAGGTATCCAAAGAGGACTCACACAGTCAAAAAGAGAGTTCCTCTTACTAGTGCCATCCCTAATCCAAAACCGAAACCTAAACTTATGGATGAAAGCTCGGACGAAACTGAAATGGACGAAGAGGTTGTCTACTCTGAAACACCAACCGATGATACCTTGAGAGTATAAAAACCTCCCAGTCCAAAATCTGATAAAGGCAAAACTCCAGTTGCTGAGCCAGAGGAAGAAGAGAGCTCAGATGAAGAGCCACTGGATGAAGACAGAGATTACAGGAAAAAGCTGAAGAATCTCAGACTCGAACATGTTGCTAAAGAGTTCAACCTGCAACAAACTCGTGGCCCTGGAGGGTCAAGTGGTGGTGTTCAAACCACACCAGTTTCCGATGTGGTTAATCAACCCGATAATGGAACTGGTACCACCACCCACGAAGCACAACAACAGCAACAGGAAGATGAGATCATCTTTGATTTTGAGGAACCAAAAAAGAAGAAGGAAAAGACTGATGAAACTGCTGATGAAGATGTTGAAGCTGCAGCTAAAGAAAAAGCAGAAAAAGAGGCTCAAGCTCAAGCAGATGAAGAGGCAAGGGTCAAGGCTGCAGAAAAGGCTAAAGCTGAGAAGGAAGCCGATGATTACCTTCTAGATAGTCCCGAACATAGCAAAGAACAAACTTCTGAGCCACCAAAGGACCCTGAACCTTCACATGACTCATCATCATCAGATTCATATTCTCACTCATCTCCTCCACCATCCAAAGCAACAACCAGATCAGCATCCAAATCGTTAAAGAAACCGACCGATACTTGGATATCACGTGCTAAAACAAAGATTGTCAAAGCTGTCAGGCAAGTAAGGAAGAAAGACGTAGTCAATAAGAAACTGAACCAACTGGCCGACAGAGTTAACCTTCTTCAGGACGCGATAAACGAGTTTTCAGATGAAAGGGAACAACTTCAACAATTTCTTAATAGAGATGTCCAAGGGGAAATGAACAGGACTATCAAAGAATACACTCACAAGTTTCTTCTTGATACAGTCCCTGGAGTGACAAGAGAAATGTTCACCAGACAAATTTATCCTAACCTCATGCAGTTGGTCAAGCAAACAATGCAATCTACTCCGGTAGCAATGAAAATCAACCCAATTGAACCTGCGGTTGTCTCCGATGCTGAAATGGTTTCCAAGCTTGTGCTACAAATGTCTCAACGGTCTGCAACGTTTACTTCTGACGAAGCTAAACTGTTTGACGCATTGCTGGAATACCAACTAAAAACTTCTTGCAAAGCGGCAGCTGAAAGGCCCAAGCATCCAAGAGACGACGATGATTAGGATAAGGATAAAGAGTCCAAACGCAAGAAGAAGTCTGGTGAATCCTCCTCCATGCCTCCACCACACCCAAGGACCACCGAAAGAAGATATCCTCCACGTTCTGCTGCTACTGAGAAACCTCAGGACTCTGAGTTACCACCCCAAACAGAGAAAACCGGCGATCATTTCGAATACACTGGTGGTGAAGATGAAGAGATCCCTGAGCCCCAACAACAACCCACCCCTTCTGCCACAACAAAGAAACCAGAATCATCATCAAAGCCAAAGAAAAAGAAGAAGAAGACCACTGTTGTCTCATGGCTAGATGAAGATACTACAGAATAATATGACTGGTTTTCTAGACTTCTTGATGCTACCCCCTCATTACCTGAAGGTCAAGAAATGGTAGATGGCCGTACAATGGAACATGTGAAGCTCATACAGGAAAAGTTTAAATTGAAGAAGATGACTAAGGCAGAGTTAAGGCGAATAAAGAATGATGCGTTCCAACTGCTTAAAGACAGCTCAGACAGTGCAATTGAAGTCGAATATCATCTCGACAACATTGCACGAGCCATGTCGAACAACATCGATTGGCTCAACCCTGAAGCTAACATCGACTTCACCAGACAAGACAAGGCTCCATATTACACTGACTGGACCAAACCTCTACCGACCATTGGCCGACCGGATCAACCTCAAATTCCATACCGTTACTTCTTCAACAACGACCTGAAGTTTCTTCTACACGGTAGCGATGTTACCAGAAAATACGCTACATCACTCACCTTCCCTTTCCCGGCAGCAATATACTCAAACAGCATAGCCATCGAGGAAGAAGCCACATGAATGTTTGCTGACAAGGTGGAAAAATACGACCTCGATGCACTGTATGGGATTCATCACTGGCCTGAACACAGACGAATCTACTACAGAAGCTGCCAAGTGCTTAAATCGAAGAAGGAAGTGTTCAGTGATAAACGGATCATTGCAATTCAGCATGTTACCCTGTCGTCAAAGTGGGACTACACATTCTTAAAGAAAATTGTGGTCAAACAACAAGACGAAGAGGAATATGACTTCTCTGAAGCGGATTTCCCAAGATTGTCGATAAACGATATTGAAGATATGTATCTGGCCAAGGTACAAGGAAGAATGCGACATTTCTCAACGAACATCCAGCTTCAGTACATCAAGTCATTGCTGATATTCATCCGAAGCATTGCGATCCAAGAGCGTGTAGAAGATATCCAACTTGCCGTGGAATCTTATCAGAAACGTGTCAATCTCACAAAACCTCAACTAGACCTTCCCGACATAAACCGACTTCCTCAGTACACCCTTATCAAGAAACCATTTGGGGTAGTCTACCGAAGTGAACTACACCATAATTGCTTTATGGCGTGCAAAGAGCTTCATATATTTGGGGATCACACATTGAAGAAAGTTCGGGACGGGTTAGCATACAGGTTAAAGGAGATTCATGACGGCATCGGGTCACCAAAGAGATGGAATTCGAGGGAAAGAGGGGATGTAAAGAAGTTCATCACAAGGATTGATGAAAGGTTGTTTAGGCGGGATCAGATCAGAACATTGGAGAGTTTCGTTGGTGGTCGCCCTAGCATATCTCTCACAGGCTACCAGCGTCCAGACCGCATTCCTGGAGTAATTGACGGACTTCCTGGTACCCCTGAGTCTCCTTGATATGTTTCATTATCATTATTTGGATGTTTGATTTATATCTGACTATGGCTTGTGCACACATAACAGTGTACAACCCGTACTTGTAATGAAAGGACCATGTGGTACGCATCAGTGCCACAATCCTATAAAAAGAGCGAAAGCTTCTTACTTTTGAGTAAAACTAATCAAAACTTTCACTTTCAAAGTTTTGCTCAAAAGGACAAGTACTTCCCCTTATGACTTTTTAAAATCTCAAAAGTTTATATCACTTGTTGAGGGGGAGTATTTGCTTAAAAACTTTGTTCACACAATTGTTCTTCGTGGTAATCTTCCCACAAAACTTGAAATGGACATATTCGATATCAAAAATTTCGTCAAAAATAACATTTAACATGCCATTTTTTAGGGGGAGAAAAATTATGTGATAAGAAATATGTTGTGAATTGCAAATGAATCGTCGTACCAAAGACTTAACCAATGAATTGACGAGATCTTAAATGTTAGTAACTCGAAAAGACTTATCCGGGACGGGTAATAATTTCAAACTAGTTCGCTAGTAATGTAAACGTGTCTCGCAAAGGACTTGTCCTAGTAGAATGTACCATCCGAGAAACTCTTGATAGACATGAACTTTGACAGGTTTCACAAGCCTTTCGAGGCTTGTCCGCATCTTCAAGATAGTTATTAGAGCTAGTTGTCACCTAAAAGCTGACAATGTATCTCTTTAACTACTCAACGTAATCGTGTCTCGCAAGGAACTGTCTATCTCGAGTCGATCAATTCAAAAGTGCGCGCTCTTCTCTCACCGTGTAGATTTCTGTTAAAACACTTAAGCACGTGTGGAGGGGGAGTATTTCTGCAAAATACGAAACTCTCACAGTGGTACAAAATGTCTTTACTCATAACCACTTTGAGAGATTTTAAGGAAAATGGTTTTATGGCAGCATAGGTTAGTCATGGTGTTATAAGGTGACTAAGGTTAGGAATAACCGTCCTATGATCCGCCAGAGCCGGAGGGATCTACCCAAGGACACCACCAATAGCTAGAATCTAGAAGTCCTTAGGTATGATTGTAAAATGGAGAAAATGAGAATCGGAGAAAGAAGGAGTTGAAGAATTAAAAAGAAAAGTAAAGAAAAAGGGTGAAAAGAAATAGCCCTCCAGGTTATTCAACTTAGGGCAGACACCGGGTTCAATTCATATGCTATTGGTTGTCACTTGATGACACCGGTATTTAAGATCAAAGTCGTCATGGACCCAGTGACGCATGCACTAAACCTTCTTAGCCACTCAAGTTTCTCTCAACAGAAGCTTGTTTCATTCTCACAGGGAACCCTACGTAAACTATCGGCTTTCTCTTAGAGATTGCTGGTATTGAAGAAGGAGACCCTCTCCCTAGTCTCCGCTCAGGAAAAACCAAAGCGCACTATTGAGTCTAGAGCTACGAGATTCATCAAAAGATCTCTTAGGTACACTTGACATTTCATTACTTGTAGTTCAACATTAAGGACGCAAGTGATACGTTATCGAATCCTACACAGATCTTAGCAATCTGTCGAGAACATTTATAAGAGGTTCACACATGTGATCCTTAGTGATTGAATGGAAACTCCTACCAGGGTCAACATCAAACAACCCTGATAGCAGGTCACTTCGGTAACTCCTTGTGGGTTACGCTTAGTGTGTCTCAAACGGTCTACAGTCGTGGGGTGATGCATCGGTGTACCTCAGCGACTCACCTGAACTGTAGGTGTACTTCGGTACATCACGTTATCTCACTTGTGGGACTCCAGTTCAGGAACAGCCTTTGTGAGAATTAGAGACGTGTTTTCACACTATGCTGTTAACACACTCGAAGTTCAAACTTGTAAGCGCTGGATTATTTCTAACCCATGTTTTATGTTTTCTTCTTATGGATGCTCGCAGGAGGAAAAGATCGTGCAGATTCTTTACATGCTCATACCAACAACAACACTAATTGAAGTTCTCTCAAAAGGCAATACAAAATCAGAATGATTCTTCGTCAAAGTCAAAGAATCTACAAAGTTTAAAGACTAAGAGAACTACATCAGTACTGAAATTCAACGTTAAAGAGCGTGTGAGCATGTTGAAGAAAGACGTGGAGACACTGGAGCAATGAAGCTGATCTGATGCAGATAACCACAACATACTATCACTACCACCACAAAGAACAAAGATCAAACAACAAAGAAAATCAAAGACGTCAAAGCAGAATACTTCAAAGGAAACAAGATCCCTACACTGGGGAGATTGTTCAAATCAAGACAATTATTCTCACAAGAAAGAAGAATGTCAGAAGACGTCGAAGCTACTATTACATCAGCACCTACAACGTTTTTTTTACTCTAATCATTAATCACCAACACTTAAGGGGAGATTGTTGGAATCACTCATAAACTAGATTACAAGTGTTAGTAATTAATATGTAATAGTTAGCTTAATTAAGGCTTTTATGTTAGTAATTAAGGCTAGGCTCATGTAGAAAGCCCATGAGCCTATGCCAAAGCCCAATAAGGAAAGGAAGGGACTAGGAGTGTTGCCCTAGCTCCCTCTCCTATATATAGCCTTGTAAACCTTCACTTAAAGGTTGGTTGTTCATTTTCTCTCAATACCTACGCATATCCTTTCCATATTCATTCGTATATTGTGTGTTCTTGTTCAACCGATCTATCTCTTCTATATTTCTTCATATTGATGCTTGTGTTACATAAATAGGAACCTAACAGTAATAAAGGATAATACTTTTAAAAAGCATAATATTTGTAAAAAAAAATACTTTTCTAAGTAGCGAAAAAAAAATACACTGTTATGAGTACTAATGTTGAAACTTTTGTCTTTATGTAAGTAGTAAAAACCTGCGATGACGATTTTACCTTTTGGATTTTTGAAAATTGCATCCACCGTCCTTAGATTAAATTACATAAATGGTTTATGTGATTTAGCGAAAACTGACTCCATAGTCCCAATGTTTTTTTCGGAAACCTTTTTTGCCACAAGTGAAATTTTTTATCGGAAAAATATTGTTTTTTTTGTCACGATTTTTTTTTTCAAAAAAAAAGATATTTCAAAAAAAAGTTTTTCGACAAAAAATTCCTAAAAAAAAAACTAAAAAAAATATTGGAAAAAAATTTTCGAAAAAAACGAAAAAAATAAAAATTCTGAAAAAAATAATTCAAAAACAAATTAGGGACGGTGGATGCAATTTTCTCCAAACGACAGAGACCATTTATGTAATTTACCCTAGGGACGTTGGATGCAATTTTCGCAAACCCACATGGATCATTTATGTAATTTGGAAGGTAAAATGGTCATACTACTCACATAAAGACAAAAGTGTCAACATTAGTACCCATAGAGTATTTTTTTTGTTCGCTACTTAAAAGAGTAATTTTGGACAACTATGGTGTTTTTTAAAAGTATTATCTCGAAGTAATTAGGCTATCCCCCCCCCCCAACACTGACGCGCGCGAATGAAGAAGTAGTAAGGCCCTACCCCCGCGATGCGCCTTTATTTAGTATGTAGTTTAGATTTATATTCTTTCTATTTTTTAATTACCAATACGGAGACTGCTTCTAGAAAAACCTCCGTCAAATGTATATGTGTAGGTGTGCTCTGATATAAATACATATGTGAATGTGTGCAATCACAAGATTTAGGTGTTATTAAAGAAATATATAAAGAAAAATGACGAAAGCAAGCATACAGAGCTACAGACAAAAAAACCATTATACTGAGAATAAAGGCAAAAGGACATAAAAGCATACACCCCATGAGAACACAATATACAGGATATTAAAAGCGCTAAAGAGATAAAAGGGGACGTAAGCATAAACATAAAAATATAAACGCATAAAAGGCAAGGGCACATAAAAAAAAAGCGCAAAGGGAAAGGGCCTAAAAGCCAAAATAGATCCAAGACCTAAAGGAGCAATAAAGGTTTAGGTATGGGCAACGCTATGGGGATCTATACTTACGGGAAAAGCGAAAAGAACAACGGGGCTACTTAGTTCCTACAAATCCTATAAATGCAAAAAAAAAAAAAAAAAAAAACAACCTCAAAACAACAAACAACATAGCTCGACTAACCTCCTATACTAATTCTGTCTTTCTACGCGTTCTTATTCAGAGGTCATGTCGGCGGACCAGAGAAACTCCTTCATAACCTGTTTAAGTCTATTATCCTACTATACGCAAGTTTTGGTGTACCCCTTTTCCTCAAGCCATTAACTATCAAAGCTTCGACTTTCCTTATTGGCACTGTTTGCAACCTCCTGCTGACATGTTTAAACCATCTAACCCATCCTTCCTCATCTTGTGGATTATAGTTTCTGACTTCAATAAAGGGAACCAAACATTATCGAACATCTTTCTTGTGTGATACCTTATATAAGAATCGAATTATAGTTAGATACCCTTCTGGCACAAATCAGTTAACGAAATAGCTTACACATTATCGAAACACAATGAAGGAATGCGAAGAACAAAGAGGAAATATGAGGTTAAAATCGTAAATTAGCATAAGCACTTGTAAAAGATCTTACACAACTATCTTAATTACTTAAGATAAATGATAAATAAGCCTAATTAAATAGACCTAAAAAGAAGCCTACAAATTAGATTGGTACATTTGTTCATGCATTGAGAAACGATCATAGTGCCAATCATTATTTACTATCATGGTGGCAATCTTATTATTCAATAGAATATAGTTCAATGGCTTCATCATCATTGTGGCAATTATTTCTCAGAGTTTTCTTTAGAGTAAATTTCTTAAATGAACCATTTTCATTAGTCATTTACAAATATGAACTTCGCCTATATTGTTTACCAAAATGAACTTTTCAACCTTGGGCGAGATTCTGAGCGACAACCAACCTTGAGCGAAATTTCGTGCGACAACCAACCTTGGGCGAAATTCCAGGCGAGCCTCAGGCAAGATTCTGGGTGACAACCAGCTTTGGGCGAAATTCCAAGCGAGCCTCAGGCGAGATTCTGGGCGACAACCACCCGTGGGCGAAATTCCGGGCGAATGAAAAATCACTGATCTAAAACATGTAAGGTATTTCACTTCTATTTTCCAAGTATTTCACGTTTTCATTAAACACATCACAATGTTGTTCTTGTAACCACATATGTGCAGTGTGAGCTTGTGAAGATGGTTGAAATGCTTTGAATATAGAGATGAAATAAAAAAGAAAGACATAGAAAATGTTTGAAATGCTTTGAATAGAGATGAAATAAAAAAGAAAGACATAGAGATAAGATGTGATGAATAGATGGTTGTGAATGGGGCATGAGGAATACTCATACGTATGGATGAAAAGAATAAAATGGTCCCCTATGCATGGTGTGATATATTTTTTTTTTTAATTTTTGTAAAATGTTGAAAAAATGTTTGTATTTGTAAATAGGTATTGAAATGGATTATTTAGGTAATTTACTTTTTTCTTTATGTTATGTATTTGTTGCCTTTAAACCCTAAACCCTAAAAACAAGTAGACTCCCATAATCGTCACAAACGATTATACGGTTTTCGTTCTACGTTTTGTTCATATTTGAAACAATTAACAAATAATTCTTTCTACCAGCATTATTGTTCATATTAACATCATTGTTATCAGACAGTTCAACATAAAAAACGTTAAATAAATTTGCAACACTTCATGAGAAGATTATTTTATGATTTAAAATCATTTGAGGACAAAAGATTATTTACATACCAAGGGATCAATCTCCACCTTCCATTTTTATTTGATCTAATGGATGAGATTAATCCTAACAATTTAAAAACCCCATTTTCATCATTTTTTTTTTCAAATATTAATATCTTTCAAACCGTTAATCGTTAAGCGAAAAAAAATATATCATTGCGACGAGCATTTAATTATTTTTCTATAGATAGGCACTTTGATATACTTTCGACAAAATTTTTATTTTCGTATTTTTCACGTTTTTTTTAAAGTTTTTTCGTTTTTTTACGTTACTGAAATTTGCATTGAAAAATCATATATGATAAAACACTAATTTGAATATCACATGTAATATTAGTGTAATATCATATATGATATGTAATATCACATGTGATATTAGTGTAATATCACATATGATATTACATATAATATCACATGTGATATTACATATCATATATGATTTAACACTAATATCACATGTGATATTCAATTTAGTGTTTTATCATATATGATTTTTTCATGTAAATTTCAGTAACGTAAAAAAACGAAAAAAAGTGAAAAAAACGAGTTTTTTTTCTTTTTTCGAAAGTATATCAAAGTGCCGGTCTATAGAAAGATAATTAAATGCTTCGTCGTGATGGTGTAAATATTTTCACTTAACGATTAACGGTTTAAGAGATATTTAAATTATAAAATATATGTGAAATAATAAAATGTTTTTAATCTCAGCCATTGATTTCTTTTTAGATGGATGGTGGAGATGAGTCCCTTTGTATGTGAGAAAAGTTTGGTATGTAAAATAATTCTCCTCTTTATTCATGAGAAGATTAACTTTCAATTGGCCAATTAAAATGCTCAACTTCAAGATTAACTTTCAATTGGCCAATTAAAATGCTCAACTTCGCTTACTCAACAAAATAAAGCTTTTTCATTGGTCTAATTGAAAACTACTAAAAAATTTGATTGTCCATTTTGTAAATTTACTTATATTATATAAGAGATAAGAAGGATAAGTATCTGATAAATATTAAAGTTATACCATTTTAAAAAATCCAACAACTATGATCATATTAGAACCCTATCCCTTTGGATAATTATATTTGTAACTTGACCTAATTCATTCAGAATATTTTGCATCAAACAAAAAATTATAAAAGTAAGAATCCAGTCTACCAATATACTTTCAGGAAACAGTAATTTTATTCGATATGATGACAATCATAAATCAAGATACGCAAGAAAAGTCACAACACCCTAATCAAGATGAAAGTGATCAACACCAAGAAGAAGAAGAAACATTCACGTGTGAGATTTGTATCGAACCCGTAAAGCTCCCAAACAGTGACTTCAAGAATAGTAATAGATGCATTCACCCTTTTTGCACGGATTGTATGATTAAATACATTCAAGTGAAACTTGAAGACAATGTATCGGACATCAAATGCCCTGCCTCCACATGTGATCATTCTCTCGACCCTTTATCATGCCGCCCTAAATTGACACACCAACTATTTAATAAATGGTGTGATGTGTTATGTGAATCAACTGTGTTAGGGGTTGATAGGGTTTATTGTCCGAACATGGTGTGTTCAGGATTGATTTTAAACGAGTGTGGTGAGGCCCGTAAGGGTAACAATTTTATAAGAGAGTGTCCTTATTGCAAGAAACCGTTTTGTCTCAAGTGTAAGGTTTCATGGCATGTTGGTTATTCTTGTGACGAGACAAGAGATTTAAACGACGTTGCTTTTCGTGTTATTTCTGAGAGTGAAGGGTGGAAGAGGTGTCCCAAGTGTAGTCATTGTATTGAGCGTACTTGTGGTTGTGATACTATTACATGCAGGTATTCATCTTCTCCTTCCTCTTACACACATTAACTTCTAATCGGTTTACATATTATAATGGTTGATTTGACTCTTAATTAGTCGTATATTTGTTGTTAGTATTATGAGCCTTATTAGCATATTGTAGTCTAAGCCCACTTTGCATTGTTTCTAGCTAGTTCATTCTTTGTAACTATATATATATAAGATTGGGAATTACCAATCTAATATCTTCAAGTTTCTTACTAATAAAAATTGTTCTTTACCAAAATCAGTATCTATATTGAACTGTATATTTTATCAATAAAAAGATGGAAGATTATTGAGTATTATATTTTTTTTAACGGCAGAAGAGGAAAATAAATAAACCCATCTAAAAGAAACTCGGGGAACAGATTAAGTATGAGAATTAAAGAGTGTGTCACAAGCGATATCGAATCACTCTAACCAATATATATATATATAGAAATTCTACTTTGGCTACTTGAATCTAAGCAAAAGAAACTAAATTGATGTCATTAAAGATGAGATTCTTTGATGGTGTTGCTCAATCAGCTCTATGTTTATTTCTTTAGAAAAAAACAAAAGAAATGAATAATCTTTTTTAGCTAAAGATATTTAGGGCATGTTTGCCACACAAAATTGTGTTTATTAAAAACTACTTCAAATATAATTTTTGTTTGACACACATAAGTTATTATAGATTTTAGAAAAAGAATTTTTCATAATTTTTTAAAATCAAATGCTACTCCATGTAGTTTATAAATATAATCTTCGTTTTTTAGCTCCCGCTTCATCTCTATCTATAGCTACATCTTCTGTTTCAGCAACACTTAAGTGTCGTTTGTTTTTTCAGAGCTTTTACCTCTTCATCTGCAAACCATGTCTGCAAAAGAAGAGGTACATTTAAGCTTTTTATCTGCAACAAGAAGACCGTTTGTTTTTTGTGCTATTGAAGTACTTCTTTCATTTTTCTTCTTTTTCTTCTTTTTTCTTTTTTCTTTTTCACTAGTATTTTTTGTGCTATTAAAGTAACTTTTTTTTTCCTTTTTCTTTTTCACTAGTTTTTTTTACATTTTTGTCTGTTTTTTACATTTTCCTCCATTTTCTATGTTTTCGTCTGTTTTTTAATGTTTTTGTCATTTTTTTACATTTTAGTTCATTTTCTTACGTTTTCGTCCGGTTTTTTACGTTTAATTCTGTTTTTTTACGCTTACATCTTTTTTTACGTTTTCGTTTGTTTTTTTACGTTTTCGTATGTTTTTAGATTTTCGGTTGTTTTTTTTTACGTTTCCATCCTTTTTCTTACGTTTTCTTCCTTTTTTTTTACGTTTTCGTCCGTTTTAATCTTCTTACGTTTTCGTCTGTTTTTTAAGTTTTCGACCGTTTTTTACGCTTTCGTCTTTTTTTACGTTTTCGCCTTTTTTACATTTTCGACCGTTTTTTTACGTAATAAAGCGGACTAAAACTTAAGAAAACAGGCGAAATTGTAAGAAAACGGACGAAAACATAAGAAAACGGACGAAAAAGTAAAAAAACAGACGAAAACGTAAAAAAAGGGCGAAAACGTAAAAAAAGAGGCGAAAACGTAAAAAACGGACGAAAACGTAAAAAAACGGACGAAAATATAAGAAAACGGACGAAAACGTAAAAAAACGGACGATAATATAAGAAAACGGACGAAAACGTAAAAAACGGACGAAAACGTAAAAAAAAAAGGCGAAAACGTAAAAAAATGGGCGAAAACGTAAAAAACGGGCGAAAACGTAAAAAAAACGGGCGAAAACGTAAAAAACGGGCGAAAACGTAAAAAAACGGACGAAAACGTAAAAAGACGGACGAAACGTAAAAGAGATGTAAGATATTGAGAAAGAGATGTAGGGGTTGTGAGAAGAGGTAAGAAGTGAAAAAGAAGAGATAAATTATGTCTGCATGTTAGAAGAGGAAATAAGAGATTTTAGCCTCTTATGTCTGAAAAAAAACAAACGGTATTCAAGGAATACGTCTGCACGCCTGCAGACAAAAGAGGCAAAGAAGAGCTTCTTTGAAAAAACAAACAAGGCCTTACTTTCGCCAACCATCCCCTTTGTGCAAATTGCGTGGTTAACTGGAATTCATCACTCCTTTTCAGGTGTGGATACAAATTTTGCTACCATTGTGGGAAGCACATGTGCCACCATAGTCATCTTGGAGAATTTCTTATTGGTTCTGTGATTTATATTATTGTAATTCTCATAATGGTTTTGCTAATTGTAGTCTCTACCGCTATTGTCAACAAACTAAAGTGGTCGTAACAATCTAGTTGGTAGTTATAAATGAACTATTGATGGAAGAATGTGGTGTAGTGAACAACTATTTAAATCTAGTACTATAGGATCAGAACCTTGTAATCAATATTTCGAACTATGAAATTCTATTTATCAGCATAAAAACATGTAAGATAAATGATGATATGTTAGAAATAGGTTCGATGTTTATGTTTCCCATGCATATAGACGAACACCGGGGTTTATTAAACAATGTTCAAATTCTATTTGATCTATATTGAATGGTGAAAACAAGTGAAAACAAGTAAAAACAACTTTATTAGTTGTAACATCCATTAGAAAGTTGTTGCTTTTCTGTCTAGGTGTTGGACTTGGCAAGTTGAACAATGTTTGACTCGGGCAAGTCCACTGGCTCAGCTCGGTTACCCTTCACAATGAAGCTCAAAGCCAGAACCTCAGATCTTTTGATTTTTGCTCAAATATAAGATACACATGATATATAATACAATGGTGTGTGAGTACTCTTTATGTGACCTCATACGTTCCTATATAGATAGCAATATAGTTATATAGCTAACATGTCGTTACATGCACATATGGAGATATAGGGATAGAATTCACTACAACAAAAAGAAGAATGTTATATGTGTGTGACCCTTAGGTCTCATAAAAAATAACCAATATAATTTGTATTTTCATCATACACATAATAATACCAACAAAAAACCGGGATTCTAGTTAGGAGGTTGTTGTGAGTTTGCTATTATGGCAAGAATGATCCTTTAAGTCTCTTTTCTTATAGTTAGACCACATAGTATTTTTTAAATATTACATATATTTAGTTTTGACTTATCACTTAAACATTTTGACCAACTAATCAAATTTAGCCTTCGAGTGCAAAGTTATCCAATGGCATTCTAGTAATAATATACTAAAAACCGATTTTGAGGTGTTACACCCGGCACGACACACCCTTAGGGTGTTCGGCCGATTACTAAGGCCCAAAAGGGAAAGTTCCCCTTTTCGTTCTTGGTTTAAAGCCATTACACTTTAATTAGTCCAACTAACTAAACCTAATTCTATTAACTTATGTTATGCCATGCACATATTCCTACAATTAGATTTCAATATTGGTTTGTCGAAAAATTAAACAATATAAATATGTATGTTTTGTCTCGTTTTGCTGGGCATGTTTCAAAAACTGGTGTACCATTTTTGATTCAACTGTCAAATGCCTTTCATGCTATTACTGTGTAGTCTTGTTATGAAGCTAGTAATTTTACTTCACAAATATACATATACAAAAACGCATATAAAACGTATACGAAAATGTATATAAAAGTGTATAAAAAAAATTATATAAACACGTATAAAAAATATACGAGAACGTGTATAAAAAACTATACAATAATGTATATGTTTTTACAAATACCTATATAAAAACGTATATAAAAGCGTATAATTACTTAATATAAAAAGTATAAAAAAGCGTATATAAAAATGTATACAAAACGTATATAAAAACGTATAAAAAGTATATAAAACGTGTATAAAAACATATATACGAACATGTATAAACCGTATATAAACAAGTATATGTTTTTATAAATATGTATATAAAAACGTATACAAAAGCGTATATAAAACGTACACAAAACGTATATTAAAAGCGTATACAAAACATATATAAACAAGTATAAAAAGTATATAAGAACGTGCATGCAAACATATATAAAATTGTATATAATAACATATATGTTTTATAAATACGTATAATAAATATGTATATAATAACATATATGTTTTATAAATATGTATATAAAAACGTATATAAAAGCGTATAAAAACTTATATTAAAAGTATAAAAAACGTATAAAAAATGTATATAAAAACGTATAAAAGTAAAAAAAGTATATAAGAATATATACAAAAACGTATATAAGAACGTGTATAAAAACGTATATAGAAACATATACAAAAACCAATAGACGTATATAAAAGCGTATAAAAACATATAAAAATGTATATGTTTTTACAAAAATGTTTGTAAAAAACAAAAAACTTTAAATAAACCAAATATTTTAAATTATAAACGGCCATTAGTTTAAAGGATGAACGATGCAACGGTCGTTGGCCAAAGGTCTAACGTGTAACTGATAACAGAATTCACTTAAAGCCTGTTAAAAACAAGGACCAAAACGGAACCAACATTTCCCCATAGAAAGGCTGCCTGCACTTTTGAAAGACCAGAGACTAAGCGTGCAATCTGAGCAAACCACAAGGACCATTTCTACAATTTACTCTTTTAGATATAAACAATGGGAACCCATAAACAATTCTTTGAATTGTTGCTATTCATTAAATAGTACTCCCTTGGTTCTAAAATTATTGTCCTTATTTGACTTTTTTAGTCTTACTTTTACAACTTTAACCTTAAGTATTTTTGTTTGTATTATCTAATACTTGATGAAAAATATATGAATAGATTGAATTTTGAATGTATTTTCATCAACTATTGTATAACAAAAACAAAAACCTTTAAGGTCAAAGTTAAAAAAAAGACCGAAAAAATCAAACGGGGATGATAATTTTGGAACGGAGGTAGTAACAATTTTGTCATTATGAACATATTTAAAATTAAAAATATACGGAGTATATCATATTTTAAGAGGGCTAGGTATAATAATGTGGGTTTGGGTGTTGGACTCACGTGGCTCGCGTTGAAGTGGCGTTTACGATACTAGCTTCACCGGCGTTGAGCTCCAAGTTACTATCACAACTTAAACTCATACGCACGTATGGACAAAATGAAATTACACAAACCACCCTGGTCCAAACAACTAGTTTGGTAGAATTAAAAAAAGTTAAAAAACTAAATAATCACAACCATATGGAGCTTACTAAGAGACCCGGGTACAGTGGCTGGTGGCTCAAGCCATTGTGCTCAGCGCAAGCCTATGGCGCGACAACCCACACCGTGGCTGGGCTGTTAAGGCCTGGCGCCGTGGCCACCAGCCCACGCCAAAGGGTTTTTTTTGGTCGGTTTGTTTGTGTGTTGTGATGTGTTTGTATGATATGTTTTTTCTCTCACTTTTTCTTTTTTTTGCAGGTTTAAGTGGAAGAGAAGGGTAGCAGAGGAAGAAGATGGGATGAAGGTTGCTGCGTGTAGACTAGAGTAAATATCATCAGTGATTGAAAAAAAACACCCAGGGTAAAAGTTTACATATTAATTGGGCTGGGCTGTGCCATATGACCCAAAACTAATATTTAATTTATATAGTAAATGTGCTTCTTATTTCTTAATAGTAACAAAGAATGTCAAAAGTACCAATAAAGATCAAGTGTACCAATGAGAAAATGAAGGTTTTTGGTTTGACAATTTTTTTTTTTATTATGTAATATTTCTTTTATTAATAAAATTAAATTTTAGTTATATGTATTGTTTTATTTAGAAAAATATAATAATAAAAAAAATACAACGGCACTACAAAAACTGGTGTTATACTAGGGAGGGGGTTTTGGTGCCATAGCCAAAAGTGGTGTTATAGGAAAAAAGTGCTGATGTGGCACAAAATTTTCCCATGGCACTACCCATGGCACCAAACGATACCTAGCGCTCTAAGGGCAAGTGGGGTTGTGGCCCCCTCAAATCTAGGACTACCAAGCCTTATTTTTTGTAGTTTTTGAGTACATTATTTTTAAAAAATTGGGTATAAAAGTAAAATAATTATAGGTTTGGCTCCTCAAAATTATTACGACTATATTTCGGCCCCTTCATTAATATTTCTCAAGCTCCGTCTCTGATCACAACACACCCCTCATTTAATTGTGCAACGGTAAAAAAAAAATGGTTAACGGCTATAATTAAAAAAAAAAAGAATCAAAACATTATAAATACTCACCTTCATATATGTTTGTGTACGCACTTCCACAACTCAAACTCAAAATTATATACTTCCATTCTTACAAAAAAAAAAGAGAAGAAAAGAAGCAATGTCGAGAAATTAAAACGAGAGTTTTTTGAACCTACTAGGTTTTCAAAATCAGAACGCTGGATCTTCTTCAAACCCGAACCCAAACACGTCTTCATCCGGTTTCCCTAACCCACTTGGCTTGACACCCGAACAACTTTTTCAACAACGATAAATGTATTTGATGTGGCAAAATGCCAATTTCCAAAATTTACAATAAAACCCACCACAATTCGAACAACAAACCCAACCGCAAACCCAATCCTCACATTCTCAAATCAACACCGAAGCTACGTCTCCCCGAAAGCCCAAAAGTCGAGGTAAACGTATGTCAAAAAAATCCAAAGAATCCAAAGAACCCGAACCCTATTCCGAAAGAAATCATGACGTGATCGGGACTACATTACGTTGGTTACCGGCCGAGGAAATAATACTAGCCTCGTGTTACGTTGTCGTTTTCGAGGATCCAAAATGTCAGAGTTTCACAAACGTGCAAGACATTTTGGTATTGGGTTATGAACGAGTTCAATCGGAAAAAATACCACGCAACAAGGATATGATAACAAGCAAGTGACATACGTTGAACAGAAATTGCCAAAAGTTCAACGTGCTAAACGTTTGGAAAAAAGTGGGGAAAATGAAATGGATTATGTGAGACGGGCTAGAACAATGTATCGTGACGAGCATAAAGGTGTTTCATTTGCTCAAGAGAAAGCGTGGGACATTTTGAAATTCCATGCAAAATGGGACGTGCCGAAACCGGTTGATTTAACCGGAGACATCCCCTGGGAAAGCTACGGGGAGCTATTCAGTGATGATGCACGACCACGTCCGGCCGGGCAAACCGCGCGCTGAAAAAAAAAACAAAAATCCGATACCACGGAGAGCATAAGGGAAAGTTCGTCAAGCCAATTCAGTGACTTTATGTCATCCGAGCTTCGTCTCAAACGGGACGTGGCCCAAGAGGCGTACGTGGCCGCTAAAGAGAAAGACGTATGATAATGCGTTTGGGAGAGTTTAAATTTCTCGGTCTTAGCATAAAGCAGATGGATGATGACGTTGCGTAATGGATTGAAATGGAAAAGAAGAGAATCAAAGAAAAATAGAAGTTGCACCGTCCTGAGTAGTTTTATTTTATCACCGTATTGTATTTTTATTTCGTAACTTTTTTTATGTACTCGTAGTAGTTTTTTCACTTCGTATTTTTTTATGTCGTAATTTTTTTTATTTGTAATGTTTTTATTTCGTATTGTAATTTTTAACTTTATTAATGGAGCATTAGGTTGTTTAACGAATGAAATTGTTGAGGGGTTAATTTGTAAATTATAATATTCTAAAATGTGGGTCTAAAAAAAATGGTGTTATTTAGTTTTATGATAAAGGGTGATTTTTTTGTGTTAAATGTTTTGGTGTTAAGTGATGTGGCGCTGAAGTAACGTCACTTTTTGAGTGTTAAATGTTATTGTACCAAGAGCTCTAAGGATTAAAACATAATGTCAACTGGTTATTCATGGTTTTATTGTATTCAAAAAATTGTGAGCTCCAAGATCAAGCCTTTGACAAATACAGAGTAATAAAAAGAAACAAAAAAATTATTTGGAGGCTCCAAAGATTTTTTATTTTTTTTTGTTTTTGTCTCTAATTTTATAGTATATGAAAAGCTTGCTATTTACATAAAGATTACTGCTAACATTTAAAGGTTTATTTTAGACTATTTGCTTTATTCTCTTTCTTTTAAGATTCTTTATTTATTTGAAGTCTTTTGAAGTCTTTAAGCTTTTTCACATTAAAAAACTACTGTATATAGTAATTATTTTGAAGTCTTTAAGCTTTTTCACATTAAAAATGCTCTAATGTTGTTTAGCTCCTTACTACATTTTAGCTTATATTTAATATTTTACACACATTGTTAACTTAAATCTAAGAAAGAGCGTATATGACTTCCAAGCGTAAGATCGATTATAATATTTTAACAAATTGAAGGTACATACCCATTTTCCACATAGTGTCTTTAGTCAAATAGACACGGTCATACATTCACACGGCATATGTGAAAGCATCACCTAGCCCACCAAATCACACGCCCCACCGACAATATTCGTCAATGCCGGTCTCCTTCCTTTATAGTTTATATATTATTCTTTCATAAACTTTTATAAGGTATAGTTCTCACACACACTCAATACATGCACACATACAAATGACCATATCACATGATTCAAGTAAAACTAGCTGTTTCTCATCCATTATCCGTCGTCTTATTTGCTCCAATGGCATTCCTACCCATCCTTCCTCAGACGTAGACAATCCAAATGTGGAACAAATCAAACTCCACCCTCCATCACCTCCAGCTCCAGCTCCAGCTAATATAGTAGCGAGACTTATGGGTCTTGACTCCTTACCAAACTCACTTCACTCTTCAAAAGCTTCATTAGGCTCACTCATGCGTAAAAGCAGGTCAGTTGGATCTCTAGACTTTATACAAAATTTCGATATAACGAAACAACCCCATCATCGTCGTCTTCGAACTTCAGTATCTTACCGGGAAGATGTTACCAGCACATTCATGCAAACTTCACATAACCATGACCAAATTTCTAGAAAACCTAAGAGTACAGGTTTGAGTCCAATTCAAGAAAAGCCAAATATTTTGAACAAGAACCGTCGTCAATGTCAAAAAGTGAAGGTAAATAATAGCAAAAAACAAGTGTCCTTGTTGCCTAAGAAGATTACAAGGAAGAAATTAGTTGATGATGGTTTTCCAGAAAAAAATAACAAGTTAAAGTCAAGAAGTAGAAGGTGTAACAACCCTTTGCCAAAGGTGACAAAGAAGAAAGTAGTTGATGATAAAGAGAATAAAATGTCCATATTGAAAAGAAAACAAAGTGATCAAGAGTATTGCATCAAAGTATTAATGGAAGTTGGTAGGTTAACAATGGAGGAAGTACAAGGAAATGGTGTCTGGGTGGTTAATGATATAAAAGAAATAAGCTATGAGATTGGTCATGACATCCTACAACTTCTTGTGTATGAAATGGTCGATGAATTGTGTATTTCTATGTAGCACTAGGCTTTCTTATGTTTATCTACAATTTATTATTCACATTATATACCAAACAATTGTATTATATAGAAATGTTGCCTTTCTGGTGACATGATAGTAGTCAAATAAAGGTTATTTAGACTTGGATTAATTAAGGCATTGTATACGCTTTAAAATGTAATTTTATGTGATATAAATGGATGAAAAGTTAATTAACTAATATTGATAAATAGATAAGAATTTTTAGTGCAAAATATCAAATAACGTGAATAGAACAATGTAAACTTAAAAGTTATTTAGGTTGCGTTTAGTTGGGGAATTTATTTTTTTTATTTTTTTATCAAGTGCTGTTGTTTTCTATCTCTATTCTCTATTCACCTTTGTAATATTATAAAGGCATCTTTGAAACACAAAAAACAAATATTATAAACTAACCAACTACGGAGTAATTATAAAATAACTAAAAAAAGTATAATACAAGAAAATAAGGAAATAAAAAAAGTAGAATTTAACATCAAAGAATATGAAGAAAAAAAAATTTCAAACGATTACAATTCAACATAAAAACAATAAATTCAACATAAAATAAAATTTCTTATTTTATCCGCTTTTGTAAGCATTTTTTTTCCGTTTTATCCGTTTTTTTACGTTTTTATCCGTTTTTGTACATTTGTATTCGGTTTTGTACATTTTGAACGTTTTTATATGTTTTTTAACGTTTTCATCCTCGTCCGTTTTTATACGTTTTCGTTCGTTTCCGTCAATTTCATCCATTTTCTTAGGTTTTTATACGTTTTCGTCCGTTTTTATACGTATTCGTTCTTTTTTATACGTTTTCGTTCGTTTTTATACATATTATACGTTTTATGCATTTTTATACGTTTTCATATATTTTTATCCGTAATTATTCATTTTTATCCGTTTTCATACGTATAAAAACGAATAAAAACATATATAAACAAATAAAAAGTATGAAAACGATAAAAAAAAAAAAACGTATAGAAATAGACAAATGTATAAAAACGGATGAAAACGTACAAAACGTATAAAATGGACGAAAATGTATAAACACGTATAAAACGAAAGTAAAACGTATAAAAATGGACGAAAACTATTAAAACGTTAGGAAATGTATAAAAACGGACGTAAATATATAAAATGGATAAAAACGTATAAAAGCGAATGAAAATGTATAAAAACGTATAAAAATTGACAAAAACGTATAAAAATTGACAAAAACGTATAAAAACGGATGAAAAATAATGAGAATGGATAAAAACAGAAGAAAACATGTAAAATTGACGAAAACGTATAAAAACGAACGAAAACGTATAAACACAGACGAAAACGTATATGTTTGGTTATAGAAAATCAAAAATGTTTATTACGATTAATAACAATTTGGTTAATTGGTTAAAACAGTTTGTTTAATCAATTATTTCGGTTAACCAACATTTTTTGGTCTCATGTAAATTCGGCGAAACAAATTTGACGCAACCTTTTAAACTATAAAAAATATAGAGAAGATACATAATTACTAACCAAAATATGATTCTTTCATTGTAGGGAAACTATCCATAATCAGAAGTCACAATGAAGATGCAATACAAACATAATCTAAACAAATAGAGATTAGTAATTGGCATATATGAATATAAACTTTATCAAAAATAAAAGAAAGGAAGTAGATGAAACCGATTCAAGAACGTGAACGAGGAACATGTTTGACACGCTTCCTTTAAAATAGATTCGCCGCCATTTCATAGTCTGTTTTCTAGGGTACAACGATCGGAACAGTATGTTGTACTGCCGGACGTGACCTTATGCCTGAAATTCTCATCAAACCAAAAACTTGTATTGCTGGAATTATTAGTGCATGAGTAATATGTCATTTGTATATTACTTCTCTGTATATCTTTAGGGAAACCAAAAGTGTCCATTTTATAACCGAATCAAATAAGAAACGGTTTTATGCCATAACAACCATTAAACTACGTCTTTGACTTTTATTGCTTTTGGTTCCAAGCACCTAATTTGAGACTCGATATTTCCTTCACACTAAAGTTGGCAAAATCTAAATTATTCGCCAAATTTTCCAAAAATTCCCCACATGAATAGAGATCGATTCGAAAACACACAAATTTCCAATGAAAATTTCAACAGTTGAATCCTGCATAGGATAGGTAGGTGCTACCCTTTGAACCTTCCCTTGTGAAATATACTTAGCCTACTAGCTGCCAGTAGAATGTGATATATTTGAATTGATCTGCTGTTTATATAGACGACAATATAAGTTCACACAGGACTCTCCCTGACAAGGTAAAATCCTCATAGCCGTTGTCACACCCCCAAATTACCTGTTTTGCAGCGGAATGGAATTCCTGGGGATTGACTGTCATAGCATCACAATCACAGTTATATTGAACGACCTAAAGTGTCGTTTGAAAGATACATCGCTTGATTTAATAAAAACATTCAGAGTTACAAAGATAGGTCCCAAATGAAAGTTACTATATGCGGAAAATAAGATTGGTACAAGTCAAACGATGTTTTTAAAGAAAACCATAATATACATTGAGACAAGTCGACGCCGCGACTCTATGAGGTTCCTTAATCGTGCCATGATGAGAATGCCTTAATTACCTGAAAATACATTGCTAAAAGTGTCAACAAAAAGGTTGAGTGAGTTCATAGAGTTGTTGAAAATGTTCAATACGACTACCACAAGTATAAATTATGTGTGACAATGTCGTCACAAAAATGATACAATTGCTATAAGTCCATGACACCGAAGCTTGACTGATGTTCGCCCCAACAGAGTGTTTGCCAAACAACTCAATAATGATAATGAAGTGAAATGCATCCGTCCGGTTGGAATCCGCCAACCCGGATGGAGGTGTCACCCTCGATAGATCTATCCACTCACTCACGCTTCTATGAAATTAACGGTTCAAGTTCATGAAATGGGGACATTTAACTGGCAATGAGGTAACTTAAGCAATGTAATGAATTTGATATACTTGGCATCGTAATAAAATGATGTACAATGTATTCTCCCCCGTAGGTTTGAAATAAGTAAAAACTTGAATAAATCGGGGCTATGAAAACTCACCTGTTGCAATGATTATGATGACAAAAGTGGATAAACTGAAATGTAGCGTGAATCTCGAAACTGACCTATTATGAATGATATGATATGTAATAAGTCATGATGTAATGTTATGCATGCAATTCGGATGATATTTATACCACTTATGAATTTTTTAAAACAATACTTTTCGTCGACAAAATAATCTTTTAACGTCTTGACCATTTTTTTAATTACTTCACATGTATTTACATTGAAATGATATCCGACGATAATCATTTAGTGATTTATTGTGAAATTATAACTTTTCGTCGTAAAATAATGTCATTGAAATATCCATGAAAGTGACAAAAACGGCCTCTAAAATCTAGTCGTAAAATGGTGCACGTCGAGCGTTAGGAAACAAACTCAACGGTTTTGGGAAGCTTGTATCATAATCTCAAAGTTTTAGTACATGAGTTTTCATCCTAGAGGTCTCGAACATAAAGAAAATTAGAGGTTAAGTTTGGTACTTTTAGTCCAAAGTATAGTTTAAAGATGGTTTTTCGGCAAAGTTTGAGTAACCATAATTAATTCATTACAACTCCGCTAAACAAACAATCGGACATTTTGGAAAGTATACTTGGCGATTTCACTTTTACTAGAAGACATCTCTTTATAAAAAGTTATAATTCAATGTTAAAAACAACCTTTAACTTGGTAACTAGTTTTTGCCGCAAAACTTGTCTATTAGAAATGTGTTATAGTTTTTCTTATATGATAAAAGTTACGGCAACTTTTGTAAACGTGTATAAATTAGTCGTTACAAATCCGTTTTCTACGTTTTAAAGGTTCTTAGCTTTGTATCAAAATATACTAACATATTTTTAACAAGTCGAAATAATTTACAACGCCCAAGCTTCATTTTTGACTCGTACAAAATAAATATTGCTTGCTGAAATTTCTAGAAATTTATATTTTTCGTCGCTAACTTGAAAAATTCATAACTTCTTCGTTATAACTCCGTTTTAATCCGTTCAAGCGGCCACGGTTTCGTTTTAAAGTATGTTTTTAAAATATCTAGGCCAAAAAATTTTGCCTACTGTCGGATTTTCCAGAATTTAATTTTAAGGACAGACCCTTTTGCAAACTTGTCGAAATGAGTTTTTCTCGCGCCAAACCTATTCTAACCCATTCAAAACAACTCCGAAGCTATTCTAATCCTACCATACACCTTCTTAGGGTGTCATGGGTTCCTAGACATCACCAAAACTAATATATAACAAGGAGTAATTTATAGGATGGATTATATATATTTAACACTTAAAAACATTAAAAAGTGGTATAAACATCACATAACTTGCATGTTTCTCAAATAAAATGATATGACCATAATAATGAATGTGAAATAACAACATGAATATGAATGCTTACAAGAAATATGATGAGGTTTAAGGACAAAGGGTTTTTCCTACAACAAGTGATACTAGAGTGTATTAAAACTTTGTCTTGAAAATTTTTGATGCTTCCACCTTGGTCCTTGTGGCTGCCGAATTTTGGAGAGGAAGAGAGAAAAGAAAGAAATATTTTGATATTCTATTTGGGAAATGAAATGAAATGAAATGTGTTAGTAGTATAATATATTATACTTGGGATATTTGCAAATTTCCTCCATGACTCATCCCTCCCTTGTCGACAAGGGAGGATAGTCATTCATTCTTATTGTTTTTTTTTTAAAAGTATAATGTGTAGTTACTTGTAAGTAAATTGAAGATAAATGATAAGTTGTAGTCACATTTGAATATTTAAGGTAGCGTTAGATAAAAATAAATTTTCACGGGTCAAGATAAAATATATTTAGGTCATAAAAATTATAAAAATACATTTCTTGCAAAATTTGAGTGAAATAATAATAATCGTGTCGAATTTAAGAAAAACGTCGTAATTATATAAATACAACAATTTAGTTACAAAATAAATTTAAAACACTGGGTAAACTCATAATATTATTTTTATAACTTAATATGAGTATAAAAATATATTGGAATAATTTTTGGAATTAATGGATCAATTGTTCAAAATAATTAATTACGCGATAACGTTTATTTAATATGAAAATTATACGTTTAATGTAAAAATGCAAAACCATGCATGAACTAATATGATGACAATGATGTTAATGAAATGTAGACTAAACTTAGTCTATATGAAATGACCTCGATGAAATGTTCATGAATTCGCAGCTAAACCATTTAGGTTACGCGAATTTGATACTCGTAAACGTAATTTACGATAAATGATGAAATAGTGAAACTTTTAAAGTTTGTAAAATGACCTGAAATTACGAGTTGTCACATTCGCCCAACCAAAAAGGAATTCAGTCCCTGAATTCAGTCCATGTTATGTTCTACGATGTTACTTGTGAAAAGATGAAGGTATTTGAGTCGTATTGGGTCGTCTAATGTTTTTCTAAATCGTACCACGCCCTTCCAAGACGGGACTTTGAATATAAATTTGTTGCCAATTTGAAATTCTAATGGTTTGCGACTTATGGAACATACTTCCAATATTTTGCGTCGTACATCGACGTAGCTTATCTAGCTATATGTTGTTATTTGTAACTGATTTTTGATTTGTACGATTACTTTGTTGTTTCATGAATGAGTCATTGACTAGTGAGTTGGACTTTCCTGATTTTGACCAGTGAATGAGTGATTGACACCTCAACCTTAGAGTGTCTCAATTGGTGTAGTCAATATGTTCATGTGTTGACTATTGTTGTAAAGCAAATTGGTTCGATGAAGAATGATTTACCTAATCATTTCTAGAATATCACACATGCTTTGAGCATATCTTCAAATGTTTGAATTGTTCTCTCGCTCTAACCATTGAGCTGAGGATAATAGGCGGTACTCATGTCCTAATAGGTTCCATGGGAAGATTGAAATGATTATCAGGAGCCTAAGGTGGATCGAATAGCTTATAATAGGTACAACTGGAATTGATACCACATGTCTCATGCCAAATTTCAAAACGTTAAATCTGTCGAGAATGGCCATATAGAAAGGAATAGATTATGGATAACAGTTGTGATTCCTCGCGTTTCTCGTTCTAGCGAATGTCATTACTTGAGTCTTCCTAGCCTAAGGTGCTTAGTCTCCATGACTAAAATGTTTATTGTTTGATTATCGAAATGTTTCCATGCTATATGTTATCAAGTCACAAAACCTTAAATGTGTAAGTGATGTGGTGTGGTGATTGATTTTCAAATCTGTCCCGATATTGAGTGCTTCTAAAATTATTTCATCACTCAGATTGTTATCATGCTAGCAAGAAAATAGATATAATCTAATACTATGTCGAAGAATGTTTGTTCTAATTTCACTTGTAGATGGATAGTCCTTGATTGTTCAATATTTTCAAACATGTTGCATCTCTTGATGTGAAAGTGAAGTTATCCGTAATTTCGAGAGTACATAATGCCTTAGAGAGTTTTTATATCGATAACCTTAATTTAACCAAATGTTCCTTTAAGGGAAACTCGTTGTAGGGAAGTTCACATATTGTTGAAGCCATGTTTAGTGAAATGTTATGTAGTCTCAGTTGGAAGACTTGGTTTCTCCCTATAGTGTTGCTTAGGGTGCATTCGCTTCGTACTAAATCTTGTAACTCGGTCTAACTAGTACTTTTGAAATAATATATTTGACTTCTAGTCCAAAATAGTGGTTCGGAATGTTTCGTGATGTCTTAAGATTTTTATTAGGTTTTGAAAGATCTCGCTACCTATTTCTAGTCCTTGTTGGTAATTCCAAAATCCTTTCATTGTTTTCTTGTATCGAGGAATCCTTCTCATAGATGGTATAGAAAGCCTTTCCTAAAATGGTAACTCGTCAAATTCTAACTTTATCAGTTGAGTGAGGGATGAATGGTGTGGGCTTCTATAGAGTGTTAACAAAAAGAAATGTTTATGAACGATTTATCTGATTACAAAGCCTTGCTTTTGAGTGAAGATTGTTTTAAGAGATTTGAAATGATGCTTGTTACTTTCATGACATAATTCTTCCTGAATTATACATAGGTGATCAAGCCATGTATAATCGAGGACAAATGATGTGATGCTTGGTTTTGTTGAAATGATATTATGTTCCTCCGAAGTTTTGAATGGTATTCAACGTTTTGTTTTGTAAGATAATGGCTCAATAATTTTTTCAGAGTAACATGAAAATCGTTTCGCATGATGGTATTAGATAGTTGATAAAATGACTGAAAGCCAATTGATAGGGTGGTAACGAAACAACTTTGTTTTAAAACTTTATGAAACAATGTTTCTAAGATGGTGTAGAATGGTTTGCAATATACTTAAGTGAAATAATGTTATGAAGTAGTAGCAAAGTAACTTGAAATAAAATTTGTTAAATGGTTTGTAGGATGCGCGGGGAAACCTCCTAGAATGGTAATAGTTTCCTAATTAGTCAAGAATAAAGTTGGCCTAACCCCTAGTAAGATAGTGAGGTATTGTCGCGAAATGATTGAAAATTGGGCAATTGGAATAAGGAATGAAATAAACAAAGGTTGTGATTATCGTGGAGATAAGAAATGATAAAGATTACATTAGCTAGAAAGGTACTTATTATCGGTTCCTGTCGGTGATCTAATCATGCCTCAAGTGTAGGAGTAGTAGGCTGTCTAGAGACAACAACTTTGAAACTCTCACAGTCCTCAAATCTACAAGATAGTGTAGTTTCCGTAGTCTTAGTGGTAGATGGTAGTGGTGTGTCAAATTATGCACGCTTCCCAAGCGGCAAATCAAATGTATGACTAATAGGTCCACTAGGACTAAGCTTGTAAGTCCTACCAAATGGTATGATCTGTCTCAACAGAATGATAAAAATTGTCCTGATCCTACAGTGAATCAATGGTGATCGTGATGGTGTAGGTGCAACTTCGTCCTCCTAAAAGGGTTCAGTCTCATCATCTGATGTTATCGGTGTTGAGTCAACTGATGTTAAAATTGTGATAGGAAATGACATGGCATTCTCCATTTCAAAGTGATGTGAGTATGATGGGATGGGTATTTGAAGGCATCTATGTGACAATCGCTTTTGAAATGAAAGTAAATAACTCGCAAAATGTGCGTATGAAACCGCATGTATAGTGACTATGCACTTGTGATGCTATGATGATGTAGTTATAGTCTAGGGTCAATGATGCAACCTAGTTCTCTATAACCGAAGCTCTGATGCCAATCTGTCACACCCCCAAATTACCTGTTTTGCAGCGGAATGGAATTCCTGGGGATTGACTGTCATAGCATCACAATCACAGTTATATTGAACGACCTAAAGTGTCGTTTGAAAAATACATCGCTTGATTTAATAAAAACATTCAGAGTTACAAAGATAGGTCCCAAATGAAAGTTACTATATGCGGAAAATAAGATTGATACAAGTCAAACGATGTTTTTAAAGAAAACCATAATATACATTGAGACAAGTCGACGCCGCGACTCTATGAGGTTCCTTAAACGTGCCATGATGCGAATGCCTTAATTACCTGAAAATACATTGCTAAAAGTGTCAACACAAAGGTTGAGTGAGTTCATAGAGTTGTTGAAAATGTTCAATACGACTACCACAAGTATAAATTATGTATGACAATGTCGTCACAAAAATGATACAATTGCTATAAGTCCATGACACCGAAGCTTGACTGATGTTCGCCCCAACAGAGTGTTTGCCAAACAACTCAATAATGATAATGAAGTGAAATGCATCCGTCCGGTTGGAATCCGCCAACCCGGATGGAGGTGTCACCCTCGATAGATCTATCCACTCACTCACGCTTCTATGAAATTAACGGTTCATGTTCATGAAATGGGGACATTTAACTGGCAATGAGGTAACTTAAGCAATGTAATGAATTTGATATACTTGGCATCGTAATAAAATGATGTACAATGTATTCTCCCCCGTAGGTTTGAAATAAGTAAAAAATTGAATAAATCGGGGCTATGAAAACTCACCTGTTGCAATGATTATGATGACAAAAGTGGATAAACTGAAATGTAGCGTGAATCTCGAAACTGACCTATTATGAATGATATGATATGTAATAAGTCATGATGTAATGTTATGCATGCAATTCGGATGATATTTATACCACTTATTAATTTTTTAAAACAATACTTTTCGTCGACAAAATAATCTTTTAACGTCTTGACCATTTTTTTAATTACTTCACATGTATTTACATTGAAATGATATCCGACGATAATCATTTAGTGATTTATTGTGAAATTATAACTTTTCGTCGTAAAATAATGTCATTGAAATATCCATGAAAGTGACAAAAACGGCCTCTAAAATCTAGTCGTAAAATGGTGCACGTCGAGCGTTAGGAAACAAACTCAACGGTTTTGGGAAGCTTGTATCATAATCTCAAAGTTTTAGTACATGAGTTTTCATCCTAGAGGTCTCGAACATAAAGAAAATTAGAGGTTAAGTATGGTACTTTTAGTCCAAAGTATAGTTTAAAGATGGTTTTTCGGCAAAGTTTGAGTAACCATAATTAATTCATTACAACTCCGCTAAACAAACAATCGGACATTTTGGAAAGTATACTTGGCGATTTCACTTTTACTAGAAGACATCTCTTTATAAAAAGTTCTAATTCAATGTTAAAAACAACCTTTAACTTGGTAACTAGTTTTTGCCGCAAAACTTGTCTATTAGAAATGTGTTATAGTTTTTCTTATATGATAAAAGTTACGGCAACTTTTGTAAACGTGTATAATTTAGTCGTTACAAATCCGTTTTCTACGTTTTAAAGGTTCTTAGCTTTGTATCAAAATATACTAACATATTTTTAACAAGTCGAAATAATTTACAACGCCCAAGCTTCATTTTTGACTCGTACAAAATAAATATTGCTTGCTGAAATTTCCAGAAATTTATATTTTTCGTCGCCAACTTGAAAAATTCATAACTTCTTCGTTATAACTTCGTTTTAATCCGTTCAAGCGGCCACGGTTTCGTTTTAAAGTATGTTTTTTAAATATCTAGGCCAAAAAATTTTGCCTACTGTCGGATTTTCCAGAATTTAATTTTAAGGACAGACCCTTTTGCAAACTTGTCGAAATGAGTTTTTCTCGCGCCAAACCTATTCTAACCCATTCAAAACAACTCCGAAGCTATTCTAATCCTACCATACACCTTCTTAGGGTGTCATGGGTTTCTAGACATCACCAAAACTAATATATAACAAGGAGTAATTTATAGGATGGATTATATATATTTAACACTTAAAAACATTAAAAAGTGGTATAAACATCACATAACTTGCATGTTTCTCAAATAAAATGATATGACCATAATAATGAATATGAAATAACAACATGAATATGAATGCTTACAAGAAATATGATGAGGTTTAAGGACAAAGGGTTTTTCCTAATCATTGAGGTTTTTATTGCAAAACCTATACAACAAGTGATACTAGAGTGTATTAAAACTTTGTCTTGAAATTTTTTGATGCTTCCACCTTGGTCCTTGTGGCTGCCGAATTTTGGAGAGGAAGAGAGAAAAGAAAGAAATGTTTTGATCTTCTATTTGTGAAATGAAATAAAATGAAATGTGTTAGTAGTATAATATATTATACTTGGGATATTTGCAAATTTCCTCCATGACTCATCCCTCCCTTGTCGACAAGGGAGGATAGTCATTCATTCTTATTATTATTATTTTTTTTAAGTATAATGTGTAGTTACTTGTAAGTAAATTGAAGATAAATGATAAGTTGTAGTCACATTTGAATATTTAAGGTAGCGTTAGATAAAAATAAATTTTCACGGGTCAAGATAAAATATATTTAGGTCATAAAAATTATAAAAATACATTTCTTGCAAAATTTGAGTGAAATAATAATAATCGTGTCGAATTTAAGAAAAACGTCGTAATTATATAAATACAACAATTTAGTTACAAAATAAATTTAAAACACTGGGTAAACTCATAATATTATTTTTATAACTTAATATGAGTATAAAAATATATTGGAATAATTTTTGGAATTAATGGATCAATTGTTCAAAATAATTAATTACGCGATAACGTTTATTTAATATGAAAATTATACGTTTAATGTAAAAATGCAAAACCATGCATGAACTAATATGATGACAATGATGTTAATGAAATGTAGACTAAACTTAGTCTATATGAAATGACCTCGATGAAATGTTCATGAATTCGCAGCTAAACCATTTAGGTTACGCGAATTTGATACTCGTAAACGTAATTTACGATAAATGATGAAATAGTGAAACTTTTAAAGTTTGTAAAATGACCTGAAATTACGAGTTGTCACAGCCGTGTTCGTTATGGTCTTGAACATTATCCTGGTTTCACAAGAGATTTTAGGAACTGCACCCAAAACATTTCCCTTTGAAGCGACCCCACTTCTCTCTCACATAGTTGATTTCTATCAAATCATTAAAAGTGAAGATATTATCCTCTTATTGTCACTGTTATAGGAATAGACTTGGAAGTTTACTAACTCCCTTAGATGGATAGAGAGTTGATTGCTCCCCCACAGTGACCTCCCTCGGTTTATACAATTAGGTTGTCCTATTGACCCATATCTTAGGATCTCCAGTCAGATGGGTTAGGTTTTCATTCATATAAACTTTTCTAGGGCTTTAGTCCCATTCCTCCACATGACTTGGTAACTCACTCTCTGATTAAGCCTTTTATAAGCGGATCCACATCATTATCATTTGACTTCACATTGTCAAAAGTAATTAATCATGTTGAGAGTAGTTGTCGTATTGACATAATATGTCTTGACTCACCATTATACGTTGTGATACAGGCTCTGCCAATTCTTTAATGGCTGCCACATTGTATGCAACTACCATTGTAGGAGTGTTGGTGCGCCATCTTCTGTTAACCGTAAACATTTTGTCTCTTATCCAAATTTATCTATAGCGATAAAATCAAAATTCGTCGTGGACCTAGCTATATTTTATGTCTAGAAGACATCCAAAATATAGTGTCATTTCAAGAGTGTATACATAGCCACTCCTGATTTAAAAGTAGCCGATCATTAATAACATTAGTTACCCATCAAATTGTTGTTATGTTTTGCTCTAAATAAAACCGTAACTGTGGTTCTCCTAATAATTCATGAGAATTTCAAATGGGTGATACCTCCATCTCTATTTTGGATAGATGTTGATTGGTGTCATTTGAACTCTAGTTGGGACGAAATACCCCACATTGAACCTATCTCAAGAATCTTGTAGAAAATGGTTCTTCCTTTCAATGTCAATCTCGTTTAAGAGATACGCTTTTGAGTATATGACATGAATAGCCTTAGTAATTTATCACTACACAAGTTTAATATTTGTGTATACACTCTTTAAATGTTTGATGTTAATTATTTTCCATATCATAATTAACAAATTCCGAGTCTAGCATGCAATAGACCAAGGTTAAAGTTGGTAAAAATATGCGATATTATAGCACAAGTCTATTTGTGATATTAATCCAAATTGATAAACAATTTTATTGCAAGCAATGAAGTACTATCCTTCCTTCTATGCCATGCATATCCATAAGTTTGATGATTTTTACATTATAGAAAATGGGTGTATTTTTCATTACTACATTCTAGGAATGGCTCATTGTTTCCCACGGCTTAGACAGATACTATCAGTGTTTAACTTACACCAAAGTGGTGTCGTATAGAATAAGAACATGAATATTCTGAATGTCCAATGCATAAGATATTTGATAGAATGTCCAAGCTGAATTAAGTATTCCAATACCAAGCAAATGTCGTCTAACATGAACAAAACTTTCAATAAAATCAAATGTAATTAAACTTCATCTAGAATTTAATTAATATTAATTATCAAACAGTTACTGACCACACAATGATTATAACTCTACTGGTACTATTGTAATAAATTAAATGATGAGTTTTGCAATGCCTAAGCTATAAAAATAAAGGATCCCAACAACATTTGAGACCCTACGTACTATTTTGTTCCTAAATGATTATTTGTGAGATGCTTCTCCGCGGACATTGTTTTTGATGACTGATACTTGTATGATGTTTCGTGGGCCATGGATAGGTTCATTCAGAGTCTTCTACGACAAACCTGAACACATAAAATATGAATAAAAACTTGTTAATATATGATCCAATGTAAGCCAGTGGTTGACTGAATGGAATTTTTTTGAAACTTTGATAGTTTTTATGGTTGATATAGAGTTTGAGGTACCAAATTGCAACAGATCTCAAACTTGATAACTATTTAATAACTTTCACCCGATATTTAATAATTTTCACCCCTATATTTAACGCTAAATTTTTTATGTTTTCTCATACAAAAAAAAAGTCTGATTGGAGATTGGTATTTAAACTCACATCCTTTAATATTCTCATTAAAGATACTTTTGGGCATAAATATGAAACTTAAGTGTGGACATTTAAGTTTGAAATTTAAGTGTGGACAAGAAGAATGAATTTAATTAAAAGTTTTTACATCATTAAGACTCAACACTTGAAACTTTAAGACTTGACATTAATGAACAAGACTTAATCTTTTAGTATATACTAGACGAGTATCCGCGCGCGCTTATCGGCAGCGGTGTCTAGTTTTCTGCAAAATTCCGACAACCCATAAGTTTCTTTCAACAAACTGTATGTGCAGCGTTAGAGAATCATTTTCAAATAACAATAATTTTGATGTGTGGTTGCATAACAACAGAAATATACAGTTTTCAAAAATTATGTGGAGGGTCGATCTAAGTGTGGGAGTATATTTTCTAATATGATTGTTTTAAGTTATTAAGATTTTAGTAATATTAGATTCAAGCATTAAAAAAAGCAATGGTATTATATAGTTGACAATATTGTATTGTAATTTAGAGATATAGCTAACGTGTGATAACAATTTAGGCAGTGATAACAATTTATTTATTTATTTATTTTTTATTATTATTTGTTACATGTGTAGCGTTTATCATTTGGTGTGTGGCTTTTAAACTTGTAACCTTACAAATTTGATATCAACATAATAAGATTATCTTGTACTATTAATTTGCATAGATATTTAAGTATTGTTCAAAGCTATTTGTTTGGGGTACAAATAATTATCGCTAAAGATAACAATACTATTTAATTTTTGTGATTCTAATAAACTTACATAACATTATTTATATACTGGACAAAGGGTTATACAATATATATTAACTTTTAAAAGACAATTCATATATGCTAGTCCCTTAAGTGGTGCAAGACCAATATTTTTTTAAATAACATTATACAAATGACAAAGTACATGTGTCAAAACAAAATAAAAAACAAAAAACTTCAATTACTTTGTCTCTCATTTTTCCAAATTTGTCACGGGTTCCAAAACTACTTCATCGTTAATGTACGGATATTTGTCTTTTTATTTGATCTTTATTATATATATTGCATTAGATGCATTTCTATTCATATAGATGCAACATCGTGAGTTTCGAAAGTTAATTTGATGTATAGATGGTGCAAATTGATTTTCATGATTTCGACACGTGTAGAGGAACAAAAAACAAGAGAAATCATGAAATGCATCTAATATACATATATGCATATGATTAAAAGCTAGAAAACACACTATGGTGCGTTGTAATGCATCTAAGATTATAGGGATGCATCTAATTTAGGTTGGTGCATGTCGAATTTGCGGTTATAGTTCTTCTTATTCCTTCTTATTTTAAGTAATCTTCTTATTTTATCCTAACTCTCTCTCTCTCTCTCTCTCTCTCTATATATATATATATATATATATATATATATATATATGGTAGGGTTAAAATGAAATGTTTCTTATAATGAAAAGAATGAGAAGGCATGTGGAGGTGACATGTGTCACCTTTGCCACATCGCCATGCCATGTCATGTGACATGTGTCACCACCACCCCCCCCCCTTTGGCAAAAAAAAAATTCCGCCAAAATTTATTACTGCATCATAGTTATAAAAATACTGCATCACCATCATAATTGTGATGCAGTAATTTATAATATTAATGCACCAAAATCATGATTATGATGCAGTAACTTTATAACCGTAATGCAGTCACTTATAACCTTAATGCACTAATAAATTTTGGTGCATCTTTATTATAAGTTACTGTATCATAGTTAATAGTTAAGTGCATCAACTATGATGCACTAAAATCATGATTGTGATGCAGTAACTTTATAACTGTGATGCAGTAATTTATAACTTTAATGCACTAATAAGTTTTGGTGCATTTTGATTATTAAGTGTGGACATAAAGATACTTTTGGGCATAAAGGTGAAACTTTAAAACTTACCATTAATGAAGAAGACTTTTGGGCATAAAGGTGAAAATTAAGTGTGAACATTTAAGTTTGAAACTTAAGTGTCGACACTTCAGTTTTGTATGGGTTTAGAAGTCTCAAGTAAGAAGAATGAATTTAATTAAAAGTTTTTTAGTCATTAAGACTCAGCACTTGAAACTTTAAAACTTACCATTAATGAAGAAGACTTTATCTTTTAGTATATAGGATACATAAATTTTAAAATGTTAGGCCATCAGTCTATCAACAACACATAAATATATCATGATGAAAATGAATTTAATTGTCTCAACACTTTTTGTCTTTTTCATGATCATCAGAGGTAAAATTTGGTTTCATTTTTCTTTGCAATGACTTTTTATGAGACATTATCATGAAAATTAATGTTTTCTCTTTCTTACAAAAATGCTTTAGAAAACTTTTATTCTTTTTCTTAGGGTGAAACTACACCACCTTGATCTCGCCCGTGATAGGAAAAGTAGCAAGGTGCCCACGTATTGCATCGGGGGTATCCTGTAATTAAAATTGTGATTTTTTTTTGTTTAGTGACTGTTAGCGAGGACATCTTATCCTCGCCAAAACCTTCCTCGCCCATCCCACTTATTCTTGTAGTGGTATTAGTTAATATGTGGTTTAAAGACTAAAATGGAAAATAAGTGTGAATAAATTGGCTATTGTTGTTAACAAACGAGATTATTTTATGTCAGTGTTACATAATAGATCATTAAAATTGTTGAACATGAAAAAGTCTTTAGTGTTCATGATCTTTGATCTATTTCCCCTTATGTCAGGTAATGTTTTATTATAATTTATAAGTTCAAAGTTTTAGAAGATGATTTTATTGAAGTTAACTTAGTCCAAGTTATGCTGAAACATTGTGAGTTACCAAAATTTTGCATTACCTATTAAATATATGTATATGAGCATAGAAATAAATGTAGACCTCATATAATTAATCATATAACTGCACTATTATCTAATTAATCATATAACTTTTGGATTATGTAAATCTCAGGTATGGAGTCACGCAATGTGGTGGAGTATTGCCATGATGAATATGTTTATTCACCACCGAATTGTGAAAATAAAAAGTGTGTTAGTCATTGCATGAAATTGCATGGAGAAGATTATATGAGTGCAGAGTGCCATATTGAAGACATTACATGGAATTTAGACTTATGTCGCTGTTATTACAAATGTTAAGGGAATAATTGATTGTAAAATATTAATAACTTATATAAATCAATAATCTTGCCTAGAGAATCTCAATTATATGTTGCTGAATCAATTAAATCAGACAAACTTAATAAGAAACACATCAAACCAAATCACGCATTTCATCAAACCAAGTAACAATTGCTTATTCAAATCAATCAAACGGTGCATTTAGTAAACACGAGCATGTATTCTCCCCCAAAACAGTTTAAAAGCAAGTAAAAGTAAGGGCAATGAACTCACCTCAAATGAAGTAACGCAAGAATCACAACTGGCATCAGTGATCAAAGCAAAACATTCTCCAAAGTAAAGCACAACTATATCCATAAAGTACAAGCACAACGGTAGGACATCGGCACAACCTAATGGAATTTGCTATCTCATAATACGTCTAGCAAAGTAAATGAATTTCTGAAAGACAACGCATCTTAGTTTTCGTGGAATTCTCATATCAAAGATTTCAAAAATCCAGTATCAATATCTCAAAGTTTAGTTTTAACGTTTCGTGTGGTGGTAAGGAAACAAAGACTCGACATACAACTCACGCCAAAAGTATCATCCAAACATAACTCATTCCAAACGTAACTCAGACCAAAACATATTATATATCCCAATATATTATGAGGAATAGTCAAGAAGTATTAACTAGGACTCACGTCGAGAACACAGTGTCTAGAAAGATGTTAGACAATAACGACCCATAATTACTTAAATAAATAAGTCAATTGGTAAGTTTCGGCATTCACCCCATAATCCCAAATAGCTTGCATAAAACAAACATGTTTTATAAATAATGATAAGTTTGAATTTGCAATTCAAACAATAAAGGTTTTACCACCTAAAAAGAACACTTGTTCAGATTCTTGTCGGGTTTTATAACAATAAAGGAGATTTTAATTTAAAAATATAAGTTTAGAATGTTTTTGTAAATTTTGGCATGACGCGTTAAAACATTCCCAAGTCGTCGTGACTTTAATATACCAAGTTTGAAGTTACAATAATTTTGTTTCGTTATCATTCGCGTAATTATTAGCCTTTGGCTTTATTGAATATTTTTGTCCGATCTGTGTCTGATATATTAAATTTTAATCAAGTCTAATATATTATACCGTCTTGTCCCAAAATGTCCAATAATTTCCATCGTCTAATATCATGAATCCAATAACGATCCAAATGTCCAAATTCATAATTCTCATCCAATCCAAATCATCATTCCAATTACTGAGTACCAAGTCCAAGTATTAATCCCAAAGTCACGTTGAACATTTTCTGAAACGTACCAATTATGCCAATGAAAAATGACAAATCAAAACTCTTTAGTCAAATATTCCCATATCCGAAGTTATACGCTCACACTCAAACATAAACTAACAAACCAATAATAATACAACTTTTAATACTAATGGGCTTGGCCCAAAACTTAATCAAACGCACCCTATATTTGATATTTGGGCTTGGCCCGTTACACATTTGGTCCATTATACAACTTGGCCCAATACATCATTTCAAATGTGATAGTAGTTAAAAAAAATTAAGTAGTTTAAGCAGTTTTATAGAAAGAAAGCTCCATTATAAGCTGTAACGAATATGTTTTAGACAAAAACATTAACCATTCTTGAAACCTTATAATCTGAAACAATAAGTTTAAGCGAAATCAGACACACCCTACGTGGGCAGGAAACAACAAATACGAATTCACACAAATCAATTTCATCATCTCGGTTTATGTTTACTAATTGACAAACAGAATGGACGAGCTTAAGCCTATACTCTCTCGTGCTTACTTGCAACACGAGAACCAAAAAAACACGCTCTACTTAAAACACATGTATTAATATTTAAGTGTAATCTAACACGAGCAAATCAATTATCCAACTCTAATGTACAAAAGGCCTCAACTAGATGAAATATCAACTTCAAATACAAACCGAAATTAGGATCATACAAGCAAATCCATAAACGAACCCAAACAAAATATGCAACTTACCCGATCCACGACTCACACCCGGACCAAAACTGGTCTCGACCCACAAACCTAATCGAGTATGACTCGACTCAAGTTGCAAGAACATCATGACCACCATTTACACGATTTATAAAAATTAATACACGGATTCACTTCATAAAAATGTTTAATTCATTTTAACATCCACGAAATCCATTAAGAACCCTTTATAAGGTTAATACCACACGAAACTTATTGAATACAGTTGGAAACCGGTTTAATCACACGAAGAAAACCAACTCATTTTTAATCTCTTATTAATTCCAAAGATTTGTTTACAACTTGAATTACCACACGAAGACAATAACGAAACGTTTTTTTATGCCCACTTTACCACGCGAACTGATTCATCATATACTTAAAATTGTTTTAAACCATTTATTCCACAAAAACGTAGCAAAATCATTTATACTCGTTTTTAAGCAAAACAAACCAAAAAAAATATTAGATTGACATTCGGCATACCAAGAATTTTAGAGAATAGAAAAAGAGAGATGAGAGGATAGTGGCGAGATGATGCAAAGATTAACACGGTGCAACCATAACCATGAAAACGTGACCCATCTTCTAAACCCGATCTAATTTCTTGATATATGATGTCCTTTGTGTCACCAATAGCGGCTGTTAGGTGGTGTCATGGTGGCGCAGGTGGTGGATGAGGCAGTGGAGGAGGGTAGCGGCGCCGGAGTGGCAGTTGCCGGAAGTTGAGGATGAGGGAGGAGTAGTTTTATTCCAAACCCTTACCCTAACACATCTTTTCTTTTTATACTAGCCACAAGGACCATTCATGCAAATGTCCAAAATCTGGGGTAGGCGGCGTAATATTACCACATGGACCGTTTCTAAATTTTTGCAAACTTTTATCAGTTAGGGATTCAGGACTCATTTAGACTAGCAAACGTCCGATAAAAATTACGAAACTTACGCAATTGCGTTCATAATAATTTTTCCAATCATAACGATTGTTCAAACGAATAATTTTTCATATAAAATATCAAAATTAAATCAAATCATCGGTTGTGCCAGTACGCATTGTGTCTAATCTTTCACGTTTCATGAGATAACTTTTTGTTTTCGCGTCAAACGAGCTCAGGAAAGATCGTAAAGGAAACACTGGAATAATTCCTTGTAAACTGAATATCTGAATAAACGCGGGTTGTCACAGACTACCTTCCTTTACAGAATCGTGTCCTCACGATTAAATTCAAGTTACTCGTTAGATTTGAAAAGAGATAAACATATTTTCACAAGATCCCATTTTCACTTTTCCAGGTGAACCCAGGACATCTCTTATGGTTCCATCAAATCTTAACAACAAGAATACGACTTGAGTCAAGTCGTTTGACTTCATACTCTACGATTTCTATAGGTTCCTCAATACAGCTTAGACACCCTTCCAGCAAGGACAACGTCTGTCTCATCAGCGAAGAATTACCTCCAATTACACACATGAAAACATCATAAAAAGCTAAGTTCTGATGGCCTCTCAAGTCTCTAAGCTACCCGTCCAGCCCTAGCAAGGATTTTGAAATGAATAATATAACAAGGATCAAGCTTTACACGTTTACGATGGCGAGACTTAAGTGGTTATCGTTATAAGAGATTTCGACCAATGGGAGGTGTCTATCCCAACCATTGCCGAAATTGATCACGCAACACGCAACGTGTCCACTAATGTTTGAATGGTTCTTTCACTCTAGCCAACGGTCTATGGATGATACCCAATACTCATACCAAGACTTGTTCTCATGGCTCTTGGAGTGATGACTAGAAATTCGATGTGAAACGACCTTCACGATCAGAAATGATAGAAATCGGCACTCCACAATGTATAACAAGCTCCTTCGCGTACAAGCGAGTAAGGTTGTCCATGGTGTTCGTTTCTTCGATTAGCAAAAACTGAGCAGGTTTGGTGACACGACCAACAACTACCCAGATATAGGCGTGAAATTCACTTCCAAGGTTTCGTTTATATTATAGCAGCAAAACATTTCGTAGGGTGACCACAAAATAATCGTTGGAAAAGTTGAAAACAGTTTGAAAGACAATAGTGGCACGAATGAATATATCATAAGGAGGTAGCAAAGATAATTGATATTCTTGAGAGATGAATGAGGTATTAGGCGTCAGCCCCCAAGGATCACGGTTCAGGTTACTCCTTAAGGTCTTAAGGTTTCTATCGGGGCCAACAGAATCTCCGTCGAATGGAGAGTCTAGCAAGTTCAGAGTACGACTGTGAAGGAGAGTATCAATTACTAGTAGCAATCAATCGATTGAATCAGTAGTGCACTTAATACTTAACGCGGAAGGGTACGACATCTAAATCCAAAATCATAATTCCAAAAGAAATCCAACTACCAATCGATATCAAATCAAATTCCAAATACAGGTGAACGTCGACGGTTCCAAACGGTTACACTAAAAACATACACATCGATAGAAGGTAAGGTACAACATCGAGGTAACATCATTGATGGAACAACATCGATCTTATATAAGGCTTGGGGTAGATCTGTTACGCCCCCAAAACGGAAATTTTAAAATTTTTATTTATGACAAGAATGACAACGAAGGAAAAGAAATCTGGAAATTTTAATTTTTAAACGCGACGGCGTCGGGTTATAAGAGCGACGCCGTCTGAAAATGTTGCGACGGCTCAGAAAGTTTTTGTAAAAATTGCGACGGCGTCAGAGTATAATCGTGACGAATCAGAAGACTTTGGTAAAAATGCGACGGCGTCAGAGTATAATCGTGACGACTCAGAAGACTTTGGTAAAAATGCGACGGCGTCAGGTTGCGAACGCGACGCCGTCAGAAACCCAGACCTGCACATTTTGTGCAGACTTACTACTCTTTAACCCAACAAATCTACATATCCCTTCAACATTACCACAAACCTGTAAAATAACTTGTAACTCGTATGAAAGCAACTATCACTAATAAACCCAACGCTTTAACCATCAAAACAAGTAATTGGCTTTACACCAACATCATTTTTAACTTCATGACTCATAATTACAAGAACATGACACATTGTCTTGATAGATTAAAGAACATAGACGTAGGGACAACTACTCACGGAAAGAAGACCAAGACACTTGAAATATACCAAAACGACTTGACTCTTCGGGGCTTCCAACTTTAACACCTTGGTTCCAAAAGACAACCCAACTAGGAGCTCAAGCAAACTCCATCCTACACTTGGGATTAACCTTTATCCTCCTTGCTAGGACCTACAAAATGTCATCAACTATAACATAAGCAATTGCTTAGTAAGTAAAAGGGGTAAATGCAACATAAACTATAACAATACATATAAATTTGATGGAGTATCTATAACATGAGTACATACCTTAAAATGGGTATTTACACTACTTGACATATAAAGCTATGGATCCAAGCTAACTATTACAAACTCCAACAACTATAACATAATCAAGTAATCATTTTCATTATGATAATACATTACCCACTATACTTACCTTTAATTATTCCAAGGTCTTCTATTAAAAGAGCCACTTCTTCCTTAAGCTTCCTAAACAACAATTATACTTAATTAAAGACTTTATTTATTAATTTCAATAAATTGGGCATCTTCTATAACTTCTTTATACTTCTAAATTTCAAGACCCTAATTACAAATATTAGGGAAATTGCTTACTTGATTAAGGATATGGAATTGAAGGTCTCTTGACCTTAATAATCACCACAATATCCCTGAATTAACTCAATTGAGACTAATCTTGATACCTTCTTCTTTTTCTTATCAAACCCTTACTTCACCTTGAGGTAATGTAATCTTCCTGGATAAGTCTCAAATGAGACTAATTTTTCTTTTTATATTTCTTCTACTTTTGCCAAATGACAATATTAGTCCCTCTATTCTTGGATTCTTTGTTTTGGCCACAAAAGTCCTTAATCTTTCTTTCTACTCATAAAATTTAAGAAACATTCATTTTCTTTCTAAGAAAAAGTTTAATACTTCTATTTAATAATACCTTGACGGGATATGGGTGTAACAAGATCCGTCTGTAACAAGACCAAAACAAAACCACAGGAATAAGCTAATCCAGTTTGATAACAAGAACCAAAATCGTAGAATCTAATAATCCAAATTCAAACATAGCCAAGATCGATTCCAAACACTTCAATATGCTCGACGAGCTTATTACAACTTCACGAAACCCGAATGCAAACTTGTGACCAATCGGGTCTAGCCCGAACCGATGCGAAGCAAGGTCAGACGGTTACAACGATTCCAAAAAAATAATCCAAAGTCATATCATGACTATACGACGATGAAAAGCGTTCCATAAAAGAGGGAAAATATCACGATAAACAAGAATTGTGATGCCAGTGTGTTGTGTGTGAAGGTAAACTTTTTCGGTATTCAATGTTAGTATACACACACATAAACTTTACCATTCTCAAAAATCAAACTGAAAACCAACCAGACATAACTCTATCATAACTACTCCCAGTATTGCAAAATTCACCTCTGAGTCGGGCATAGATGATCAGGCTATGTCCCACTGTCCCTGGCTAAATATAGGTGATCAGTCTATATTCACCTGAGGTTCAATGATTTTTGAAATACTCGACTTAGTTACACTAGCACCATGTCATTCACTTCCCAAATCCGTTTCCAAAAGACCCAAAACAAATGTCCAAACTCGAGGACGAATGATGAGATTTCGTAGAGAAAGAGGCACAACGCTACAATACGTATGATGCGTAAGCATAAGTATGTCGAAGATACTTATAGCAGATAGAGAAAAATAAATGGATATACTCATCCAGTAGTAAGGCACACATCTCATCAAATATATTAGCAATCAAAGTCACAAGTGAGGCATCATCTTGGCAGGCCGGCATGTGTCGGTCATAGGGTTAAATTTTCATAAAAATGGTTATAGTCTAGGTTTTTGAAATTTTACCCAGTTCTCTATAACCTAGGCTCTGATACCAACTATAACACCCCCAAAAATCGGGTTTAATGGAAGTATACAAGTATTGGGTGCTACTGATTGGTATCACAACAAAAGTATAGAATAACGGGTTTTTTCTTAAGAAAACTCATTTGTTCAATATGAATCGAAGTTTACAATCAAATTTAATGCGAAAATACAGGCCCATATTAAATAAGCGGTCCCCAAATACAAATATCAGATTCGTCTATGACCATGCCATGCCATTGCCCAAATGCCTCCAAAAGTAAACTATCCCCTCAATACCTGAAAATACATTCTAAAAGTGTCAACACGAGGTTGGTGAATTCATAGGTTTGCATAAAAGTATTGCGAGTTCAAAAGAGCCTTTCGAACATTGTGGCACCCACAATGTCGCGAAAACAAAGTTTACCTTTTATGCAAAATAGTAAGGTGGACCACAAGGTTTTCAAGTGCAAATCTTTTTCATAAACGAGTCAAATTTAACCGAGGCATACCCTGCCTAATTAACAGTATCAAAATATTTATCCACAAAAATAGCTCATAAACAACCAATTGGACCATATCAAAATCAAACACTACAACGAATATAGTGTCACGCAAGCTTAACTATTACGCAGGATAAGTCATGAAACCAACGCTAGATAGCACAGGCCGTGACTATCTCTAAACGCACAAAAAATTGACATGTTATACGTCCCCCACATGAGCCATGTTGGTCGGATGGGGTGGCCATTCCCAATAGATATATTCATAACACTCGCACCATCCTGAGCCAGTATGTAACAATTCATAACAACAATTGGGTTTCTAACCTTAACCTAGCACGTAATAGCTCACAAAAACATTTCTAGGTCTAATCAAAACAGTTTTCAAGCACTTGTGTTCACATGAAAACATATTCAAACCAAATCACGCATTTCATCAAAGCAAGTAACAATCGCTTATTCAAATCAATCAAATGGTGCATTTAGTAAAAACGAGCATGTATTCTCCCCCAAAACAGTTTAAACGCAAGTAAAAGTAGGGGCCATTAACTCACCTCAAATGAAGTAACATAAGAATCACAACTGGCATCAATGATCAAAGCACAATAGTCTCACAAGTAAAGCACAACGATATCCAAAAAGTACAAGCACAATGGTACGACATCGACACAACCTAATGGAATTTGCTATCACAGAATACGTCTAGCGAAGCAAATGAATTTCCAAAATACAACGCGTCTTAGTTTTCGTGGAATACTTGTATCAAATATTTCAAAATCCAGTATCAATATCTCAAAAGTTTAGTTTTAATTTTCGTGTGGTGGTAAGGAAACAAAGACTCGACATGAAACTCACGCCAAAAGTATCATCCATACGTAACTCACACCAAATGTAACTCACACCAAAACATAATATATATCCCAATATATTATGAGTAATAGTCAATAAGTATTGACCAAGACTCACGTCGAGAACACAGTTACTAGAAAGAGTTAGACAATAACGACCCTTAATTACTTAATAAATAAGTCAATTGGTAAGTGTAACACCCCGGAAAATCGGGTTTTAGCGGAAGCATACAAGTCTTGGGTGCTACTAATTGGTATCACAACACAAGTATAGAATAACGGGTTTATATTAAGAAAACTAATTTATTCAAAATAAATCAAAGTTTACAATAAAATTTGATGTGAAAACAGGCCCATAATAAATAAGTGGTCCCCAAATACAAATATCAGAGTCGTCTATGACCATGCCATGCCATTGCCCAAGCGCCTCCAAAAGTAAACAATCGCCTCAATACCTGAGAATACATGCTAAAAGTGTCAACACGAGGTTGGTGAGTTTATAGGTTTGCAGAAAAGTATAGCGATTTCAAAAGAGCCTTTCGACCATTGTGGCGCCCACAATGTTGCAAAAACAAAGTTTACCTTTAAGCAAAATAGTGGTGTGGACCACAAGGTTTTCAAGTGCAAATCATTTCTCATAAACAAGTTAAATTTAACCAAGGCATACCCTGCCTAATTCACAGTATCAAAATATTTATTCGCAAAAATAATTCAAAAACAACTACTTGGACCATATCAAAATTTATACACTACAACGAATATAGTGTCACGCAAGCTTAACTATTATGCAGGCTAAGTCAGGAAACCATCACTAGATAGCATGAGCCGTGACTATCTCTAAATACACTAACAATCGACATGTTATACGTCCCCCACATGAGCCATATTGGTCGGACGGGGTGGCCATTCCCAATAGATCTATCCATAACATTCGCACCATCCTGAGCCAGGATGTAACAATTCATAACAACGCTTGGGTTACTAACCTAGCACGTAATAGGTTACAAAACATTTTTCAAGCACTTGTCTCCACATAAAACATATTTAAACCAAATCACTCATTTCATCAAACCAAGTAACAATCATTTATTCAAATAAATCAGGCATTTGAATTTAATAAAAACGAGCATGTATTCTCCCCCAAAACAGTTTAAAAGCAAGTAAAAGTAGGGGTCATGAACTCACCTCGATACAAAGCAACGCAAGAATCACAACTGGCATCAGTGAGCAAAGCACAACAGTCTCACAAGAAAAGCACAACGATATCCAAAGGGGTACAAGCACAACGGTACTACATCAGCACAACCTAATAGCAATTTGCTATCTCAGTATACGTCTAGCAAGGCAAAATAATTTCCGAAGGACAATGTGTCTTAGTTTTCGTGGAATACTCGCATCAAATGTTTCCAAAAATCCATGATCTGTATCTCAAAAGTTTAGTTTTAACGTTTCGTGTGGTGGTAAGAAATCATGACTCGACATACAACTCACGCCAAAAGTATACCAAAGATATAACTCACGCCAAAGGTTATAACTCACGCCAAACATAACTCATACCAAGACATAATATATTTTCCAATATATTACAAGGAATAGTCAATAGTTGACCAAGACTTAAGTCGACAAGACTATGACCAGTAAGATGCTAAGACCATAACGACACAGAATTTCTTCAGTAAATAAATCAATTGTTAGTTTCGGTATTTACCCATTAATCCCAAATAGCTCGAATAAACAAAAATGCTTTATAAACAATGATAAGTTTGAATTTGCAATTCAAAAAATAAACGTTTTACCAGTTAAAAAGAACACTTGTTTAGATCCTTGTCGGGTTTTATAATAACATAAGAGATTTGACTTTTAAAAATATAAGTTAGAATGTTTTTATAAACTTTGGCATGACGCGTCTATTTATAGAACATTCTCAAGTAATCGTGACTTTAAATAAACCAAGTTTTAAATTACAATATTAATTTATCATTCGCGTAATTATTAGCTTTGAGTTTATTGAATAGTTTGTGAGTGTTCTGTGTCTAATATATTAAATTCCATTAGAGTCTAATATATTATACCGTTAAGTCACAAAGTATCCAATAAGTCCAACGGCTAATACCGTAGATCCAATAACGATCCAAATGTCCAATGAACGACCAAGTCCGAATCATAATCCGTATTCAAATCCCATTAAATATCCGCATAATCCAATTTCGAGTTATAATCTCAAATAAAATCCGAAACGTACCAATGTTAACAAATAAATAAGCTACTTAATATTATATGCAATTTGATACTAATATTTTGACAAATCAATAAACACAAATTAGTTTAGTTAAACCAAACGAACCCTTTTTATTTTTGACACTCGGGCTTGAGGCCCATTCAGCCAAACAAACTCAATTCACAAAATGTAGATACCGAAATGTAACGCCCCTTGGTGTTTTACTGATCCAAGCATGCCCAATACGGGTTCTCATCAAGTCATATCAAGCAACGCTAAAAGATATACACCCTAGGTGGGTGTTGGTGTGCCGAGACACAAAACTGAATACGACGCACCCTATGTGGATGGTTTCTCCTCGGCTGGAAGCAACGAGGCACACAATAACTTAGATATACTCTAAACGGTTATCTAAGCTTGACCCGATTATGACTCATCTTTTATCTAATAAAAGAATTACATCATTTCAGAGTATTTTTGTAAAAGCCTTCTCATTGAAAAAAAAAATTAGACCAATAGGAGAGGTCAATTTTGCCACGTAAGCAAAATCGAGCGACGTGATTGGTCAATTAAAAGTCAAAATTGAATCCAATTTGGTCAACGTTTGCAAAAAAACGTTTTACAAAGCTACATTAAAAAAAAACACACACATGGGTTAGATAGCAATTGTTTAATTTACAAGGGTACAATTGTAACTTATTAGAATGAGAAAGGGAACCATGGATCATAGCCATGGATTCATACATAACCTTAACATTAACATCGACACTTAATCAAAACCCTCTGGAATCATGAAGATCAAGAACCCTATCACCTTAACCTGTACACGAACAAATAACAAATTTGAACAACCCATAGTGTTCGAAACAGTCTAACCGAAAACCAACTATATTAAAACCCTAAATCAAAATCGACTGAACAAATTCAATCAATCCAGTTTTCTAATGAGATATGGGGAGACAGATTAAATTTTGTCAAAAGTCAGGTAAGGGTTTTCATATATATTATCAATATAAAAAATTTGGGTATGTTTTTTTTATTCTTCTTATGATGAAAGTTTGTGTTTTTATATTAAATTTTGAAAATTGAGTAGGAGTGGGGATTTGACAAATATTCGAATTAGGGATCACATAGATATTGATCTGTTTTTTTGAAAAATTCATGGTAAGATGTGTGTAACTGCCTTTTAGCTCACTATAGGAATGTTAAAGGAACCCTAAAAGTGATTTTAGACGTTGGATTCTTAGATGACTGAGGTCATGTGGTTGTTCCTTCTATACCCTGATTCTTAGATGAGTTATTGTTTCACTTTAAGATTTTGTCATGTGAGAGTCCAAGTTTGAGGATGAATTGGTTTGAAAGAAAGTTTTGTTAGTATATTAGAGGAACCCTTTGTGTGTATGTTGTTCACTTCTCTGTTGCGTCTGGATACAATTATTTGTGTAAGATGTACTTTCGTTTACCAGGTCCAACAAGTTTTATTAGATTATCACATCAAGTAGTTGTTTTGCGTTTAGGAATGTTGTGTAAAATGGAGTAAAGAAATTTGTCGACCTCAAGATTTGCTAATGTTATCAGCTACAAAAGGCGTATGAACAGTTAGTAACCATGAATCTACTGTATATGCTTTACTTGTTTGTTCTTTTTGTATGATTAAATATTTTAAAGTTCTCTTAGCCATAATATTGAACATGATCAAACTTTTAGTATATAGTTATCTAACATTGTGGCGATTTTGACAAGAATCAGCGGACATTTCGTCCAAAAAAGAGTGCACCTTCTGGCAGTAAGGTTATACTCTATCTTTCTCTCTCATATCCCTTGTAATCTTGGTGGCTGATCCCCCATGTTTTCATTGTTCTGATGCCTTTGTGCAAGTGCATTAGTGTTCCGACTTAGATAACGGGTCCAAAGCAACCGGTTTTTTAACAATGTGACCGTTGGGTCTTACCCGTTTCAATAATTCCGGCTGGGTTTGTCATTAAATCTTTTATATTTGTTCCACATTGCTTTTTACAAGTTTTTGGAGGCTTTAAAAGCTGTTTAGACAGGGTTTTATGGTGTTTTAAAAACTTTCTATATGCTATTTGGACAGGCTTATATGCTGTTTCAACAGCTTTTATATATTGTTTGCACATTGCCTTTACATGGTTGTTTGGAAACAAGTTTTTGCAGCAATTACATGCTCTTTTTCTAAAAGCAATTACATATTTGTATGTTGTTTTTTTACAGTGATATACGACATATGTACAAGTTGGTTGACCACGTCGATCAATTAAGTTACGGCCGTCATCTTAAGAATAAAGACATTGCATTGACGGAATTTAAAAACTTTGTAGAACAAGGAAATTACAACCGTTTTCTCTTGCCCTGTTCAACTATATGGAAGTCAATATATTCTTGACTAGGAAAGATTTAGTCATTTGGGTTTATAATATGTTTCTTTACTTTGATGTTTGCCATTCAGTAAACCAGATTCTATATTGCTGGCTGCACCAGATGGCAAGATATATCAGATGGACATCAGTTCTGGTAATATCCTTTGGTCCATTCCGACCGATCCATCACATAATTTGGAAGATGATGAGCATAATTCCTCTAGACAGCAGAATAACTTCTATGTAGATTGTGGAGATGACTGGAAACTTTACATTCATTACAAAAACGCTAAAGCAGAGGTGAGCAATTTCATTTTTTACGTGCTTAGTCTACGTCATATTTATTTCCCATAGTGTGTCCTTTTAGTTTATTTTTTTGATATAATTGCAAAGGTGTTGACATGTGGTGGTGGCCAAAATAATAAAGATGATGATGATGATTTGTATGATGATCATGCTATACCTACTACACCTGGTACACCAGCTAATTTCCAATGTAAGTTTTTCATGTTTAAGTTTGCTAGGTTTTTTTAGTGCGTGATTATGATATTTGTTTGTTTATGGATTTGAATATTGATGGTTGTTAGTTGGCATGAGCTGAATTGGTAGTATTTTGTAGCAAGTTTGGGTTTTGTGGTTAGTAAAATATTAGATAACCCGCAAAGCTGTCCAGTCAACATGCCTGGATGACAATATGTGGGCCCGCTCAGGAGAGAGTTACCATTTTGAGCAAGTCTCTCAGTTCTGGAACCAACTGAGCTATGTGCTTGAGGGCTGGTCTGAACAACTTGGGTCTGTACTTGGAGAATCCCAAGTCCCTACGACTAGGATATCCCATTGGGATTAATATTAGTGAATGAAATGATAGATATGAAGTGAATTATGTTTATGGAAGTAGAGTGATATGTACTTGATTTTGCATATTTGACATTGAAAGTCAAATGTATTGCTCATTGATGATTAGGAGATTAATAAGTAGTTGATTCAGTAATCATCATTGCATTGAATGCTAACCAGAATTTACGACGTATAGCGTTTTTAAACTAAAAAAACAGGCTACATAGATATCGTTTTGAGATTTTAAAAAGTAGAGTGTTTGACTCTATAAAAATCTGGCAGTTTTTTTTATAGGAAAAAGACACCAGTAAGAGAAGCTAAATGTTATTACAGATATGCACAAAGAACCATAAATTAGAACTTTGGAATTTGAGGACTATGATGGATGGTATCATTGATTCAAGGTCACTATGTAAAATATAAAGTATATGAGTGACAATCAGTTAAAGAGGATGTTCCAGGTGGGATCATTACGAAGAGTATATTGATGTAATTTTTTGGCATTTGCTATATGAAGAACAATGATTTAATACCAACAACCAACTGACTTTTAAAAAATGGCAAACTACGTAATTGCTGAAGTTTGTTTTAGTTTTAGAGTAGAGTGATACGGTCTATCTTATTTTTAATATGTTTAGTAGTTTTTTCCTTGGGGTTAAATCAATTTTGATAAAAAAAAATATATAATTTGTGTTTCACATCGACAATCGGGTCACCGCACAAGGATTCGCCATGGTTACTTTGCTCAGTTGTATGGCGTTTACTTGGAAGAAACCCTCGGTTTTGCACAATGATTCGCCTCGGTTTTTTTTTGCAATATTGTTAAGAAGAAAAAGTTGTTAAATGACCCATATATTCTGCAACAGGGACTTTAAGTCTTATGGAACTTGGCATCACCGGAAATGGATAGTAAGCAAAGGGAATACTTCAACAGAGCGCGAAATAACCAACGAGCCAGGTCCAGACATGTCGCAATCTTTGGAAAGTTATATGCATGACATTTCCATAGTCATAATTAAGAATTAAACTTCATTTGAAATATCAACTATTTTAAACTTAGACGAAACATTGTGTCTATACATGATCACATTTGCTTTTCATGGGGTTTTTGTTAGACAATGTGGACTTATTTATATATATTTGTTCAGTTAATAGTCTTTAAATAATGTTGAACACTCTTTGCGTTTTCTTGGACTCCAATAAATTAATTCAAGTACCCACTAACTATTTGTAACTGAAATTAAGCTGATAATGATCAACCAAACGGTTGATCATTTTAGTAGTCCATTTTATCAACATTTTAGTCTCATAAGAGTACGTAATACAAGTGTTGTATTTGTTATGCACAACTCATTTGTACTTAGTCGCGGGTGTTTTTGTAATTGAGTTAACGTAATAAAATCTCCTATTTTGTGACTCATTCGACATACTTGCATGGATATTTCAGTATGTAATTATAGGGTACAAAAATCCATGCGTGTGCAAATTTCTATACTATATTCAAGACTGCATCTGAGAAGCCAATAAAAGAAGGAGCGCAACTTATTATAAGCGACTTTAACTATGTGCCCAACAAAGCATCAATCAGTCTAACAGAGCACGACGCCAAAATATACTTCAAGAAAGATACTTGTGTTGCAATGACAAACGAATTCAAAAGCGAAACAGACGGTTTCGAGTTTGTTTCCTTTGAGGTAATTATCAACAACCAAATCAACAAGGATAAAGCTTTTGGTAATTTATAATAAAACGTGAAAACAATCTTTAAAAACCAACAAAAACTAACATGGAAATCAATTTGCAGATGTAATTGGGCAAATAGTATCGAACAAGAAAGTCACACAAGTCAACGTGGAACAGAAACCGACAAGTCTTATTGAATATGAGATGCAAAATACAAGGTACGTGATCACAACTTATGAAGTATAGCTATTTGCTTGACTAACATTTCCATTAATTTATAACAGCGGCCAGAAGATACGATGTGTTTTATGGGAAGAAGATGCTGATGCTTTACAAGAGTACATCGACAAAAATATCACAACAACCGATCCGATCGTCATGATTCTTCAACTAGCCAAAATTAACGTATGGAAAAGTAAAACTTCCTCCTCTCATGTACACTTTAAAACTAAAGATAATTTGCATACGCTAATCTATTACTGAAGAATATCATACATGTAGACAAACAACAAGTATCAAGCATCAACAAAGCATCGAAGATTTATATTAATGACAACAACAAACACATATCTGTGTTCAAAGAAAGGTAAGAACAATATAACATAAAGATTAAAAAAAATTACACTGTGATAATCTTTAATTGTCCTATTGCAGATTACAAAACAACATATCAAATGGAAAATGCGAAGAACCTGAAATAAACCTAACCACTAGCTTCAATGCAAAAACACAAGAAAAGGTGTCAACAACGAGTGACAAGGTATGCTAGAACAAAAACAACCTCACAATCATTTTAAAAAACTACATTCAAATCATATAATTAATTATTCCATTACTCTATCTCTGCAGATGACAAACAAAAGAAACCTGCCAAAAAAAAATTGTTATAACACAAATGATATCATAATAATCGAAGATTCAGAAGACGAAAATGATAAAAGTGTGGAAGAATCTGCTTCAAAAGTTTGTGGTACCAAAAAAAGACACAATTCTAATGTTGTAGATGTTGATGCTGAAGATTTAAAGACAAAGACGAAACAACCAAAAACAAATGTTGATATACACCATACTATGACGGAAAACGAATGGCTAAATGATTGGGAATCCGCAAATTGTGAATTTATAGAATATTATGAAGATGACGATTGCTATTGCCCAGTGTGTCAATGGACATGTCAATGCATACATGAGGAATATACTTGCTCAAGACATTAATTAGGAAATTTTAGTATGAATTGTTTTAGGCTAATACTAGCTACTGCCCAGTGCGTCAAGAGACATGTCAATGCATACCTGAGGAATGTACTTGCTCAAGACATTAATAAGGAAATTTTAGTATGAATTGTTTTAGGCTAATACTGGCTACTGCCCAGTGTGTCAAGCGCTTAAGACATTAATTAGGAAATTTTAGTATGAATTATTTTAGGCTAATATTGGTTATCATATAGAATTTATTCCAACATATAAATAAACTATACACAACCCTTTTTAAGTTACCCCGTGCGTGCACGTTTATTATAACTAGTTCAACAACAACAACAATAGATCTGATTTCCTTAAACCAGATAATTTCACTTGAACCACTATTATTACACACCAATAATTCCAAATCAACTGGTCGTTTTGTATACTCGACTCATGAATCACTATTAATACCTCACCGAGACCCAAATCGGAGAACTAGACCATCAATTTTAATAACACAACGAATCCAATCTATAAACCTGAGACACCCATTGCATACTTACCATGATCTAACCAGACTCATGACCACAAAAAAAAATCAAAACACCACTTCACTGATTTCATACCACACGAACATAATCAGGAATGTTTTCAAAACACGACACCACTTTCAATCAATTTTAACCACACGAAACAACTTGCGAAATCGTTTTCTTACCCCAAGAATCGAATATCAACAACGTTTTAAATCTTGTTTTTATCAATCTTTTTCCACGAAAAGCTATACAAACCGATCCATACTCGGTTTTAAATTTTGTTTTAACTACGAAAACCTTGAATCAACCATACTACTGATTTATAAATGAAAACAGAAATGCGAGACGGGTCACGCGACCACTTACCACAACGAGATGGTAAATAGAAATAAAAGAGAGGCGAGATGATGGTGGTGACAGTTGAGGTGGCTGTGGTGGCGATGATGGTGCGGCTGTAGTGGTGATAGCTCACGTACCAAACGAACCTGGAGCAAACCCTCGATGTGACTGTAGCTTTAAACAAGTGACAAAACGACCCTTGGTCTCTTCTCGTGGTGTTGATGACGATGATTGTGGTGGTGTTAACGAGGCAGGGCAGATGGTGGTTGAGTGACGGCTGAGATGGGAAGAGGAGGAGAGGGGAGGCAGAAAATAAACTGAAACCCTAGATAATAGTTATCCCTTTTATTTGAGGTTAGGACCAAAAGTGTAAATCAGGAATTTCAGGGGGCGTGGGGAAATTTTATACTGCAAGGACCATTTATGTAATTCTTTTGCAAACTTTGCAATATAAGGCTCGGGGGCCCATTTAGACTAGTAAACGATCAACTCTCGACACGAAAATTTTGCCATCGCGTTCAAAGTAATTTTTCCAATCAAAATGAGTGTTTACACGACTAATTTCTCATATTTAATATAAAAATTAAATCATTGACGGTTGTGCCAGTACGCGTTGTGTCTAATTTTCACGTTTTGTGAGATAACTTTCTCTTTTTCACGTCAAATGAGCTCAGGAAGGTTCGCAAATGATAAACTGACATAATTCCTTGAAAAATGACTATCTGGAAAAGTGCGGCTGGTTACAGTAAGTTTCGGCATTTACCCCATAATCCCAAATAGCTTGCATAAAACAAACATGTTTTATAAATAATGATAAGTTTGAATTCCCAATTCAAACAATAAAGGTTTTACCATCTAGAAAGAACACTTGTTTAGATTCTTGTCGGGTTTTATAACAATAAAAGAGATTTATATTTAAAAATATAAGTTTAGAATATTTTTGTAAATTTTGGCATGGCGCGTCAATTTATAAAACATTCCCAAGTCGTCGTGACTTTAATATACCAAGTTTGAAGTTACAATATTTATAAATTTTGTTTCGTTATCATCCGTGTAATTATTAGCCTTTGGCTTTATTGAATATTTTGTGTCCGATCTGTGTCTAATATATTAAATTCTTATCGATTCTAATATTTTATACCGTCTTGTCCCAAAATGTCCAATAATTTCCATCATCTAATATCGTAAATCCAACAAAGATCCAAATGTCCAAAATAATTCTTATCCAATCCAAATCATTATTCCAATTACCGAGTACCAAGTCTAAGTATTAATCCCAAAGTCACATTGAACATTTTCCGAAACGTACCAATTATGGCAATGATAAATGACAAATGAAAAATCATTTGTCAAATATTCCCGTATCCGTAATTATACGCTCACGCTAAAAAATAAACTAACAAACCAATAATATTACAACTTTTAATACCAATGGGCTTGGCCAAAAAATTAATCAAACGTACCCTATAATTGATTTTTGGGCTTCGCCCATTACACATTTGGTCCATTATACAACTTGGCCCAATACATCATTTCAAATGTGATAGTAGTTAAAAAAAATTAAGTGCCTCTAGGGGTCTTGCGTGATCTTGAGAGGATTCGAAGTAAGTTTTTTATTGGTGCTAAACAATCGGACAGGAAGATCTCTTGGGTTGCATGCGAGCAAGTTTTGGCTGCCTAATCACGTGGGGGTTTAGGGGTCTCTAGTTTCTTTGCTTTAAACCGTGCTTTACTCCTTAAATGGGTGTGGCGATTCATATCTCAAGATGGTTCTTTATGGTATCATGTCATTCGTGCCTTATACGACACCTCGATTACTAATCATAGATCTTGTTCGTCTTCTTGCTGGAGCTCCATTCTTCGTGAGGTTCATGTTCTGGATGTTAAAGGATTTAAGTTCCTTTCTCATTGTAGAATTCGTGTGGGTGATGGTTCTAGACCAAGTTTTGGTTAGACCCTTGGATATGCGATATGGCTCTTTGTGATCGGTTTCCTCGTGTGTTTGCTTTAGAGTCTGCCAAGGAGGTTTTGGTTGTTGACAAGATGGGAGCTCCTTCGTTTTGCACTTCTTTTTGTAGGTAGATTCGAGATGGGGCCGAGAATCAACAATGGACAAACCTTTTATCTACTATGGATCCCATTAGGTTGTCTCCTTCTTCTGACAGGTGGGTGTGTGATTTAAATAGTGAAGGTATGTTTCGCGTTAAAGATATTCGGTTGGTCCTTGATGATATGTACCTCCCTGCGACGAGTGATGCTACTCGTTGGGTGAAATGTGTTCCTATTAAAGATAACGTGTTTGCTTGGCGAGCTCGTCGTGATTGGCTCCCTACTCGGCTTAATCTTAGTAAAAGAGGTATGTTTGTTAACTCCATTGTTTGTCCGGTCTATGATTCAGCTATAGAAGACGCTCATCACTTATTTTTTGGCTGCTCTTTGGTTAAAGACCTTTCGGGTATGATATGTCGTTGGTGGAATATTCCTTGGACCGAGTTAGTTTCTTTTTCAGAATGGGATTCTTGGTTTCTTTCGCTCCGGCTATCGTCCACACTTAAATCCTTATTGGAGGGCGTGTTCATCACAGCTTGGTGGTTAATATGGTCGTTTCAGAATAGGCTCTTATTTGATGATTCTCCTCCAAGGCAGTCTCGGATTTTTGATGATGTGGTTTCTTTTTCTTATAATTGGTGTGATAATCGATGTTCTAGAGTTATCTCTAAGGAGTTTGGTTTAAGAACCCTTGTTTAATTTCTTTGTAATGTTTCTAGCGCCTTGCTAGTTTTATAAAAGTTGCCATTCAAAAAAAAAAGTTAAAAAAATTAAGTATTTTAAGCAGTTTTATAAAAAGAAATCTCCATTATAAGCGGTAACGAATATGTTTTAGACAACAACATTAACCATTCTTGAAACCTTATAATCTGCAATAATAAGTTTAAGCCAAATCGGACACACCCTACGTGGGCAGGAAACAACAAATACGCATTAACACAAATTAATTTCACCATCTCGGTTTATGTTTACTAATTGATAGAATGGACGAGCTTAAGCCTATACTCTCTCGTGTTTACTCGCACCGTGACCAAAACTGGTCTCGACCCACAACCTAGTCGAGTACGACCCAACCCAAGTTACAAGAACATCACGACCATCATTTACACGATTTATCAAAATTAATACCACACGGATTCACTTCATAAAAACGTTTTAATTCATTTTAACCTCCACAAAATCCATTAAGAACCCTTTATAAGGTTAATACCACACGAAACTTACTGAATACAGTTGGCAACCGGTTTAATCACACGAAGCAAACCAACACATTTTTAATCTCTTATTAATTCCACAAATTTGTTTACAACTTGACTTACCACATGAAGACAATAACAAAACATTTTTTTTATACCTACTTTACCAAGCAACCTGATTCAGCAGGTACTTAAAATTGTATTAAACCGTTTATTCCACGAAAACCTAGCAAAATCAATTATATTCATTTTTAAGCAAAACAAACTAAAAAAAGATTAGACTGAGATTCGACATACCAATAATTCAAGAGAATAGAAAAGAGAGATGAGAGGATAGTGGCGAGATGATGCAAAGATTAACACGGCGCAACCATAACCACGAAAACGTGACCCGTCTTCTAAACCCGATCCAATTTCTTGATATACGAGGTCCCTTGTGTCACCAATAGCGGCTGTTAGGTGGTGTCATGGTGGTGCAAGTGGTGGCTGAGGCAGTGGAGGAGGGTGAGGGTGGCGGTGTCGGAGTGGAAGTTGTCGGAAGTTCAGGAGGAGGGAGGAGTAGTTTTATTCCAAACTCTAACCCTAACAAATCTTTTCTTTTTATACTAGATACAAGGATCATTCATACAAATGTCCAAACTTTGGGGTACGCGGCGTAATATTACCATAGGGACTGTTTAAGTTTTTGCAAACTTTTATCATTTAGCGATTTGGGAATCATTTGGACTAGCAAACGTCCGATAAAAATTCCGAAACTTACGCCATTGCGTTCAGAATAAATTTTCCAATCAAAAAAAGTATTCACACGATTAATTTCTCGTATAAAATATCAAAAATAAATCAAATCGTCAGTTTGCCAGTACGCGTTGTGTCTAATATTTCACGTTTCACGAGATAACTTCTCGTTTTCGCGTCAAACGAGCTCAAGAAAGATCGTAAAGGAAAAACTGGAATAATTCCTCGTAAATTGAATATCTGGAAAAATGCGAGTTGTCAAATAAAAGGTGATGTATTTTAGATAGTCGCATTCTAGAGGATTAAGCTTATTAGTGTATTGGACACTTTCATATAACAAATACTATAGAGATTAAAAAACAAAATAAAAAAACCTACAATTCTATGTACTTGGTCTTGCCATCATGATAAGAACAATTGTTGGTTTTGTTGAGCATTCGTAATCCTAGATATATTCATGAAGTTTTTTGGCAAGGTCATTCCATAATAATCCTTGATACATGGAATTGTTGTACTACTGTCAAAGTAATAATATATACATATGGGTTCAAATCGGTGATGTCATTATTTTGTATCGATCGACCTATAATATCTGCATTAGAATACAAAAAACAATATTAGCATATAATGCTGTTAATAGTTTGGACATCATATAGTTGGATTGATAAAATGACTTAACAAACGAATAACTTTGATTAATCCTCAAATCCAAAAAGTCTTTAAATGATATAAATTCTAAATCCATCGTCATTGCAGATGAATTCAGGGCAATTACGCACATTTTTTTATATAGAAGTGGATTTTAAACTCATGTTTTGTTAATCTGGTAGAATCAACAATTTGTTTCAACGTTAAAGTTTGATATTATTTGATACTCATTCTCTTTTAAAATAGTATCAAAACCGCATATCACATAACTGTTAATTGTAGCATGAATATTGGTGTATATAACTAATAACTTATATAAAATATATTATATAGGAAAGTGGAAACACACACCCAACCATACCACGTTCCATTATCTTTCTATTTATTTTCCAAGAAGCTTATACCTTTCTCGATTGTAGCTTCTTTTCTTTCTGGTGGCGACTTGGATGCACATTTTTAAATGCATGCAATGCGTGAATTATAGAACCCGTAAACTCAACATGCCTAAAACTACCAAACATAACTAAGTATAACTTTTTCATATGGCTTAAATTTGACACCGATACTAAAACTTTAAGATCCTAAAATAGCAAGAAAAATAGGGTACTCTTTCTCGACCACAATGTCGGTGTATAGTTCTGAAGGATTTAATATCTATAGATATGGTTTTGGAACCGGTGGATCCCAAATTGCAAAATAACATGAAACATTCTACCAACCTAAAATGTTCACGCATATATGAGTAGCAAACAATGTTGGGAATCCTTCTTATAGAAAAAAAATGTTGCATTGCAATGAATGCTTGACCCAAAATATGGATTAAAATCTAATGATTAGATATGAATTTAAGTCATGTGATCATGAGAAAACAAGCATTAAATCCCATACTCCAAAAAAAATGAGAAAAATAGAAGTTCATCAAGCTTCTGTCTCACGGATCCCACGGATCCTTCCCTTGAGGGATCCGTCCAGCATTAAGGCTAGGATCCGTGGGTCTGGTGATCCAGGCAGCACAAAATTTTCCTTTTGGAAACATTTTTGCCTAGTGTGTTCCTATATGCAAACTATTTGGAGTTGCGGTTATCTCGACTCCTAAGAAGAAAAGGAAAAATAAACTAGAAGTGGAAAAGCATCCTATTATGTGAGATAACCCGAAAACACATATTTAGTACTTGAGTACGTAATTTAGTGTTATCAATGCTCCTAATTCATTGTGGCTTAAATGAATGTACCCGAAAACACACATTAGTTATGTGTCCCCTTTAGCATTCAAAAGACATGAGATGCAATGAAAGCGGGTTTTTACGTTGTATTAATAATGAAAAAGCGATTTGTCCTAGACGTGAGAAATTGCTTTTGTGAAATTGATACGGGAAGAGGTATCATTTTTGAAAATTTTTTGAAAAGAGATTTCTATGTTGTGAAATACAAACGTTTAATCCTTTTGAAAGGAGGATGTGTATGTGATTATGTGTTTGTAACTTATACTTATTTTGAAAGAAAATAAGAAAATTATAAGTGAAAAGCTTATCTTGGGTTTTGAAAATTCCCGTATTGTTTGTGAGCTGTGCGTGAAATAGAGATCCTAGACTCAGAAAGAAGAAGACTAGTGTTTACATACCTTGTAGAGTCAAAAAGTAAATTACGACGTTTGTTCCATGAGACCAAGACCAAGACGAAGTAGGTTGAATTGTTCTCGCTTCAACGGTTTGGTGAGGACGTTTTTGACCATTTTTTAACGTTTTTGACCATTTTTTTTTACATTTTTCTCGTTTTCGTCAGTTTTTTACGTTTTCATTCGTCTTTTTAATGTTTTAGTCTATTTTTTACGTTTTCGTTCGACTTTTTACTTTTTTGTTTATTTTTTTTACGTTTTCAACCGTTATTTTTACCTTTACGTTTTCATTTGATTTTTTACATTTTCGGGCGAAAACATAAAAAACGGACAAAAACGTAAAAAACAGACGAAAACGTAAAAAAACAGACGAAAACGTAAAAAAAACAGACGAAGACGTAAAAAAACAGACGAAAACGTAATAAACAGACGAAAACATAAAAAAAGGGGTTGAAAACGTAAAAAAACAGATGAAAACATAAAAAAGTGAAGAAACGGTTAAAAATGGGTGAAAACGTAAAAAAAACAGACGAACGTAAAAAAAACGAAAACGTAAAAGAAAGAGACGAAAACAAAAAAAAAGCCCAAAAATGCAAAACAACTGACGAAAACGTAAAAGAACAGACGAAAATGTAAAAAAAACAGACGAAAACATTTAAAAAAAAAAGTTGAAAACGTAAAAAGAACGAACGAAAACGTAAAAAACGAACGAAAACGTACAAACCCGTACAAAAACGTAAAACGGACAAAAATGTAAAAAACAGAAGAAAACGTAAATAAACGGTTGAAAACAACGGACGAAAACGTAAAAAACCGAATGAAAACGTATAAAATGGACGAAAACATAAAAAACAGCCGAAAACGTAATAAAACGGAAAAAAACGGACGAAAACGTAAAAATCTGAACAAAACGTAAAGAAACGAATATATTTTGGACTTTTCTCTTTGAATTTTAAAAAAATTATTTAAAAAATAATAATTTTTTTTGGAATATATTTAACATTTTTTGAATATTTTTGAATTAAAAACGTAATACTAATTGTAATAGTTAATTTTTAAATAAATAAATAAAAAAATTCAGGACTAAATTTATATATCTGGCACAACACAGGGACCATTTATGTTTAAAAAGCTAAAAAGAAAATAGGAAAAAAGGAAGACAGGGGTATTTTAGTCATTTGATGTTGATCAGGGACCAAACGTGCAACAAAAGTTTCAAAATGAGGACCACCATTGCACTTTGAAAACCTTAGGAACTCAACCTGCAATTTGGCCAAACCTTAGGGACCAAAAATGCAATTTACTCTTACAATTTAACGCTCAGTTCTCGAGTCGAAATGAAAGAGGAAAGTAAAGGAAATGAAAAGTTTTTTGTGTTCTTGAGTCTTTTTTAAAAGAGGAAAGTGAAATAGAAATGAAATAAGGAGGAAGATTTCTTAATTAAATCTTCCTCCCACTTTTGAGAGGAAAGGGAAAAGAAACAGAAATGTATGCTGTATAAAGACTAATATACCCTTTTTATAACATTCGACATTAACAATTAAAGAATACCAAGTTATTTTTCTTTTCCTCTTACTTAACAAACCATTATGAAACATTATGATTACTTTCCCTTACACTCGATAAGTGACTGGACGGGACTAAACAAGTATTTCAATTTGGGCGTGATTTGAATTCATCTCCCTCTTTACACAAACCCTAAAACTGAAAATGGATCAATTCGGTGGAGGAAACTGGAACATGATCCCAACTCACAGCAATCCCACCACACCTTCCAATAATAATCAAGACCATCTTTACCTCCAACAACAACAACAGTTCCAACAGTTCCAACAACCACCTCAGCAACAACAACAACAACAATACCAACAACAACAACAACAACCTCAGCAACAGTTTCAGCAACAACAACAACAGTTTCAGTTGCAACAACAACAACAGCAACGGTATCAGATGCCTCAACAACAACCTCAGCAACAACAGTCGTTTGCTTCACATTTTCATCTTCAAACTGTATGACTTCTTTCTCGGGGGTGTTTGTTTAAGCTTATTTGTGGACTTACGAGCTTACGCGATTTCGGCTTGTATTTCATTAGCCTCAAATTTCCGGCTTAATTTGAGACTTGATATAAGTTTATTGTGATACAATAAACGTATATAAGCCCATAAGTCTCAAAATAAGCCTCAAAATTTGGGCTTATGAAATATAAGCCGGAAATCACGTAAGCTCGTAAGTTCACAAATAAGCTTAAATAAACACCCCCGTAATTGTACTACCTTGTTCCAAATTGTTTGGTTTGTCCATTTTGAATTGTCCACTGATAAAAAATTTATAGAGAAATTTGATCGAGTTTATCCTTTTACAAAAAATAATGGTTTAAATCGGGAAACCCCATACGCCCGTTTTGAGTTGCAATGAGCACTTTTTCGAGTGACCTTTAGCCAGGAGTTGAGTTGGGATTGAAGCAAGGACCTATTACTCCAAAAACCCTCCTTGCAAGTTAATTGGACGTTTGCGGTGGGGAGTGATACCATTGGGGCATTGCCATAATTAATTAGTTGAGGGTAAACTGTTTTCTACATAGAGTGATAATGTTTGTCTTAAAGTATGTGTTTTTTGTCGGAGGACAATTAAGTTGGGACGGAGGTTGCAAAATCCCAACCATAGAGTTTATATGTTTATAAGAGCGATATTTATACAGCTAAGATTAGTCACTACGAAAAATTATCACTAAATAAATCGCATGTGGTTACCAATCATAGCAACACAAGCGAATAGTTGAAAATATATCGCTGTAATTCGTAACTATGGCATACTAGGGATAAGCATTTCAGAATGTATCTAACTTTTTAATACCACTCTTTTTTTTTTTTTTTTTTGTGAAATGACGTTTTTTAATACTACTGATTATACTAAACAGTAACTTGCTAATACTTCTATTTGGACTAAAATCAATATAGTCAGTGACACGTCATACTCCTGTTACAACTAATTTATCTATTCTATTGTTGTTGTAGTTGGTGGAGAATTTAGGGGAAGCGATCGAAAGTGGAACTCGAGATCAGCATTTTGATTCCCTGGTTAGTGGTGTGATAAATTTCCTTTTGATTTAATGCGATTAAATTTTTATGTGTTACATGCTGCTGAACTGTTAACTGTGTGCATAGTATTAGTTGCCATTGAGTTGATGATGAATATGTTTTTTATATAAGTTGCAATCAGAGTCTTAAAAGTTACAATTTTTTTAGCTTAGGTGATTTTGGTTGGTTTTGTTTGTTTTCGAGTTGGTAACCTGAAGTTCTGTTTTGTGTGAAGGTAACTGAATTGAGCAGCAAATTTGAGAAATGCCAGCAGTTATTGAATAATATATCAGCGTCTATTTCCTCTAAAGCAGCGGTACGTTTGATGCTCATACATAAGATGAGATGTTTACCTGTTTGTTTGTTTGTTCATCCTGTTATAGTGTTATATGCCAATGCATTGAGAAAACATAATGTATTTATACGTAATCTTTTTAGCGAGTTCAAGTGTTCGACAAACAATTTAAAACACAAATTATGCCTGTAGTATTGAATTCACTACTTAAAGTAAGCACCATGTTGAAAGGAATTCATTCAAACATAATCAAAATAATAGAAATGTGAAAATCTTTTAAATTATGAAAGGCTAAAATTTGGACTCCTAAATGACTGATGTTACTTTTCGATCAGTCATTGGCCAGTGCCACATTTTGCATGTCATCGGAACTTTACAACTGTTGTAGCCTTGGACTCTGCCTGGTTCAAAATCGGTCTGTTGTCTTATGTGCTGATTATCTGGGATTGTATTTTGTCTTTGAATCATGTTTCACCCATTGAATCAATGTCTTATCTAATGTACATCTTTCTTTATGACGTGTTTAGCAAGCGTGATTCTAAAAGGAGTATATTACTAATTTTATTATTTCCTGGTAGGCATAAGACGTTTTCTTTGCAATGTCTAATCCTCTTGGTACCGAATTGGGACCAATGTGTTCAATATTAAATTATTAATTAATGTATGCCGGTTTAAAACATTTTAAGCATGTCTCATTGGCACCAAGATATTCTGTTTAATAATTAGATTTTCCCAGATTTTTGTTTTGACATGTATTATAAAGTTGCTTCTTTGGGATGTTAATAGACAGTGGAGGGAACAAAAAACAAAGTTGGCGAAGCTGAACAAATGCTAAATCAAAGAAGGTATTTGGTCTGCAATTTTTAGAAATGGCTATACCAAGGATTATATTATCATTATGTCCTATTGATCCTTTTTTTATTTTATTTTTTTACAATTACAGGGAACTGGTTGCGAAGTACAAAAATTCTCTTGAAGAACTTACAAAGTCTGATATTTAAATGATTTGACTAGAATTATAGACTTAAGAAAAACTCTTCCTCGCATCAACTTACTGAAGCCTGATGCAGCGTGTTTGTTAAAATCTTAATCCAGAGGAATGAACAGCACATGAATTTAGTGTATTTACTATGGTTTTGTTTAGTCTTCTTTAGCATCTGTTTAGCATCTGCAATGACAACATGAACATTAATTGTTAGAATGTATGACCGAACAGTTGGATAGGGATCATGGGACCTTAGAACTGTTCTCGGGCCTGGGCCTAGGCCTATGTCCGATAATGTAACCATTGATTATTGAACTCGAAGCCTGCTAGTAGATGAAATGGGGAAAAGTGTGTTTGATGTTTTTTGATACCTTTAATTTATGCTTGTTTTAAGGCTTGATTGGGATTTTGGTATTCTGATAGTAGCACAGAATGGTGCATAGTGAACAATCATGTACTACATAACCTAACATCCACAAGGGGGCTGTGATGCAATGAAACCTCAAACGAGAGATTCCTCGTGTAATTGTAACAAAGTTAGGGGCTAGACCTTCTAGTGGGATTAACCACATAATCACATTAAATCTAATGCAGATAATGGTTTTGTCGGAAATAGCTCTTGGGACTATATATGAGGCAAACAATGTAAAATTATGGCAGTTTTGCCGCATTGAGGTGGTTGTGATTAGTCCATGTATGTTTTTACTTCTTTAGCATAACCGTTAAGATATTTACCCGGCGTACTTTAACTAAGGATCATTCCCACTTTCCCAGTATTTATAAAATCACACAATGCTAATCGAATCAAAGGACCATCATCCGGATTTATTTATCACTATCTAAGTAGCTTTACAATCTGAGAGAGTAGCAAAAGTAGCAGCATCCTTCAACACCACACGCTCTTCATCGTACTCTTGGTAGGACACTTTCTCCACTTTAAGTAAATCCTTGTGATTTTCATCATTATACAGACTTTCCTCACTGAAATAAAAGAACAACAAAAGGTCAATTATCATGTCACAGCTATAAGTGAAAAAAAGAAGGGGGGGGGGGGGGGGGGGGGGGGGTTTGTGTTCTGAAAGTAATAATCTGAATATTTCCTTTCTAGTGCAATCCCTGGCGGGACTTGAACCATGACCTCTTGGTTGTGGAGCATTTCACACCATCACATGGTACTGCAAAGGCTAGAAGCCTCTACAATGAGAGGCAAATTCTGATTATGCAATGGTTATTTTGCAATGCAAATTAGGTTTGTTTTTTTTACATGTAAATCATAAAACAAACATTGTTTATCAGTTCACATTTGTCGCTTTTTGAAAATGTAAAGCCAAACATCCCCTTAAACACAATCTAGGATTAACAACCAAAAGAAAAAAAGGACATTTTTTCAAACCTTGGTTTATTTGTCTCTTTGTAATCCAATGTAGTAACATCATCAATCAACAACAGCTTGAAATCATCACATACAGATGCATGATTCTGTTCATTTAAACCGTGGTGCTCATACAAACATGGATCACAATCAACCTCATCATCATTAAATTCAAAACATTCCTCATCTCGTGTCTCATTTTGTGTCTGCACACCAACATTTCGACATACTGCAAGTTGCTGCAAAACAAGCTCAAGCTCAGCATGTGACATTGCTATTTGTCGTTCAAGTTCATGTATGATTCTATAACATCCACCAACAGGGTCTTGTGCACGAACATCAGATTGGTAAATAATGCTACGCATTGCCTCATCTTTCTGTGGTCTATCCAGGTGTCTAATGATCTTTGTAATGTTGCTTACGCCGAATAGTTTGTGGGCGTTTTGGAATTGTCTTTGTCGTTCGTGAGGGAAGTACGGTGCAAGGAGGCAGTCTGGGGTGCATTTTCGACGTTGGTAACGACACGCTGCACATGCTTGGTTGGTTGAGTTTGATCTTGGAGGTTGGTTAATAAGGTTGTTATGGGTGGTCATGGTTTTAAAAGATATGAAATAAAAAAGGTGAATTTTGGTGCGTTTCCGTGGGGATTGGTGTGGTGTTTAATTTGTTATGGTGGTTATGGTTATGGGAGTGTGAGTGAGTGAGGTAGTTAAATGAGGAATTTACCAACGTGGGTCTGATTTACTTTTTATGGTAAATATGTGTGTGGTTAAAAAGTGGTTTCATTTGAGGTAGTTATAACTTCTTTTGCAAATTCATCTTTTTTTAAAGAAAGGAGAATGCTAAAGCTTAAACATATTGGCTATGTTTAAAAAGTTAAAGATGAACTTATGATAACCACCTTAACTACCTTCATGTGCCACATTTTTATGTACAATTTTGTTTTTTGACCTTAAACATGAATTCATCATGTGTATCAGTGTATAAGTGCATATAACACCAAGCTTCTTCACAAGTCAGTATGTAATATCGTAAAACATTGATAACCGGCAATACTAACCAACTTACATGCCCCGTTGATAATACACAGAACACACTACTGATATTATGAGAGGCGCAAAGCTTTTAAAAGATTGGATAAGATATATAGATGCAAAAATGATGAACTGTACAACCAAAAAACATTTATATCAACTTCCAAATGACTTATGATGAGGAACATAACCCATAGCCCTTCATCTTCATTTGAAAATGCAAGATCTTGAGCAGTGTCTCAGCTTCATTCATCTCACTTTCCACAAACTCCCCTGCTGTAAACATATGTACCGTTTTGTTTAATTCGATCCAGCTTTGACCTGGAGTTTTGGTTAAACCTCGTGCCTTAGCTGACACTCTGACTTTTGCAGAGTCATCCCATTGACCACTCTGAGCGTATATATTCGACAGTAACATATAGTTCCCACTAGCAGAACTAACATCAAGTATCTTTGACACCGACCCTTCATCCCAATCAATATTCTTGTGCATTCTACTCGAGTTCAAAAGAGCACCCCACACGCATACATTGGGTTCTATAGGCATTCCTTTAGCAACTTCACTAGCTTCTTGGAAAAGCCCAGCGCGTCCAAAAAGGTCAACCATACAAGCATAGTGCTCGATCTCGGGCTCAATTCCAAACTCAGTTTTCATCTTATAAAAAAGCTTACGGCCCTCAATAACAAGCCCGGTATGACTACATGCAGAAAGTAATGAAACAAATGTAACCCCATCAGGGTTATATCCGTCGTGTATCAGCTGTTTAAAGATTTTTAAGGCAGTCTCACCATGTCCATGCATTCCGTATCCTTTGATCACTGTATTATACGAGCATAAATCTTTGACCTTAATGTTCTTGAATGCTATATGCGCATCTTTTAGGCTACCACATTTAGCATACATATTTATTAGCCCGTTGTCAACTAATAAGTTCGTATCAAAGAAGTTTCTAATAATATAAGCATGTATTTCTTTACCCAAATGAATTGTTGATAAATCTGCACAAACTGATAACAGACTAGATACGGTTACAACATTGGGCTTCACTTTCGCAAGCTGCATTTTTCTATAGAGGTTCAAAGATTCATTTGATCTCCCGTTTGTGGCGAATCCACTTATGATGGCGCTCCAACTTACAACATTCGGCACAAGATATTTTTCTGAATTCTTTAACTTCAAAAAGGCAGTAAAAGCCTCATCACATAGACCAGCTTGAGCATACGACGAAATCAGAGCATTCCAACTCACTAAACTCTTTTCTCCAATTTCTGAAAATAGTTTTTCAGCAGCTTCTAAAGCTCCATGCTTCCCATACATGCCTAACAGCGAGTTTTTAGCAAACGAATAGTCCTCAAAACCAACCGTTACAACATACCCATGAAGCTCCCTACCCTTATTAAACACATCACAGTCATCACAAACGGATACAACCACAGAAACTGATTCAGCGCTAGTTTTAACCCCTTTACACCTCATTACATTATACAATCTCAACGTCTCCCAATACCGCCCACACCTACCATAACTCGACAACAAAGAAGTCCACGTCACATCATTCGCCTTCCACCCCTCCCCTTCCATCCTTTCCACCATCTCTCTCGCACCATCACAATCAAAATTCCACGCAAATCCCGAAACCATAGTATTCCAGCTCACACAACTCCTCACACACATTTCATCAAACACTTTTCGCGCAAACCCCATCGCCCCAACCTTCCCATACGCCGCAAGCAACTCATTACCCACATCAAGAAAACTGCGAAAACCACTAACCAAAACATGACAATGCACTAAATCACAAAAATAAAAATGACCCATTTTAGCAAAAGCCCTTATAACCAAAGGAAAACTATACCCATCTGCTAAAACACCCAAAAATTTCATTTTTTTATAAATTTTAATTGTTTCATAACATTCATTATTAGTAACATTAGCTCTTAATATTGAGTTCCATATAATGGTATTGAAAAGGGTATCATATGGTACATTTTCGAATACTTTTCGACCACTCGTAAGATCATTGTGTTTGGTGTAAAGTGATATGAGTTTAGTGGGTAAAAAAACATGTGATAGGCCGTTAAAATGTATGATTTGGGCATGTATTTGTTGTGTTTGTTTAAGGTTGTTGTTGGTGTGTTTTTGAAGAAGGCGGTAAAAGTGGTTAAAGATTTCATATGGGTTTGTTGGTTGGGTTGATATGTAACGGTGAGTGAGTGATTTGAAAGTGGTGTGAAGCATTGGAGCTTGATTTTGAGTTCAAGATTTTGAAAGTGTTTTAATATGTTTGAAAAATCAATTTTTAATATTTTTTTTTTTTTTTTTTTTTTTTTTTTTTTTTATTTGTGGGTTTTGTTTGGGTAAAAGCTATAAAATAACAACGTACTTTCTCAAATTTACCGAGTTGAAACACATACTTTTTTATCAACATATACACCCATGTACTTTCAAATGTTGTTCCGACTTTACCCATATTGTAATAAAATAATATTATTTAATATAATATTATATTAATATAAATCGGTCATATGGGTGAAGTCGGAACAAAATTCGAAAGTACGTGGGTATATATGTTGATAAAAAAGTATGTGTTTCAACTCGGTAAATTTGAGAAAGTACGTTGTTATTTTATGGCTTTTACCCGTTTTGTTTTTTGGTCGATGATATCACGGAAATGAGTTCACTGCGCAGACACAAGCCGGGTAAAGTTTTTTTTTTTTTTTTTGAAGATTGGTGTAATTAAATTAGAACTTTTGCACCAAATATGAATTGAATTTAAAACTTTTTACATTTTATTTATGATAATTATTAGCGTGTTATTGATGAGCGGTTGTTGAATTTAAGAAAGTGGTTAAAAAGTTTTTCATGTACATATTTTTGAGACACACATGAGACAAATTTTCTTTTTATGGTAACACCAACTAAACTTTAAAATGTTAATAAAATACATATTTTTATTTAACTAATCTTAAACTCTCACTTGCATAGATATAAACACTATAATTTCAAGACTCATTCGATGAGCGAGCTATTTCATGATTTTAATTCACTGATTGATGGTAATGGGTGTGTTTGAGAGAGGGCTTACGGGGGCTTAAACTTTTAAAACAAGCCAACTTGTATACTATTAATAAACAAGGATGCTCATTGGGGTGAGGAGACATCATGTGAATGGTAAAGATTTACCAGTTAATGAACAAGGATGCTCATTGGATACAAAACACTATTCACAAGGGTCTTCGTAGGTACGGGGAGTGTCTAACTATGGATATCAAGGAGTTGGTGCTTGCTTTTCGCTCTTATTGGCAGTCTGAATTACATTCTGTGGGTGTTAAAGTACTTGAAACTTTTGAAGGTCTCCACCAGCTGAATGCTAACGGTTCGGCTTTTCACCAAGGCATATCTCTTCTTCACATTTATGACGTTTCCAAATTTCTGTTCAGTTGCAAGTATCTTGACCTCACTCCCCCTTTCGATGAGATGGTGGCATGTTCTTTGAAAAAAACAAGTAAAGATTATTTTGATCTTGTGTTTCCACTCTGAGAACTTGATTCCTTTAAGAACGATTGATCTTTCTGTCAGCATGCTTCATGAGATTATTCTTGGAAATGTTGACATCAAGGGTGACCTCGACGATTAGATAGTCGGGAGGGTGATGATGACATGTCTCGGTTCAAAAACATCGGCAGAACTTTATGAGTGTATCATTAATAAGCTTGAATCGAAACCTATGTGGGAGTTATTTGTTGGAAAACTTAGGGATGTTGGCTTTAGAGAGGATCTAGTGCTTCCAGAATTCATGCTTGCTCTAAATGATGCTTTTAGAGCCAACCGGTTGGTTTTGGGCTACATTTCATCGGACAGTTTCGTGCGTCTTTTAGATCGTCTTCTTTTTGTGGCACCTTGGTTATGTCAAACGTTTTACATGGCTAAGTCTTCTTTTGCTAGATGGTTTTTAGATCTTCACTCTACTCCTACCCCAATTACATTGAGTCCAAAACCAGAATATTTAAATCGTCTCATAAGCTTTTATGTTGAAATAGTCCAAAAAATCCTCTACAATAGAAAAGATACTTTCCTTTGGTGCAGATTATCAGCTGATAGTTATCATCCAATTTTAGCCTTGAAGCAGTTATGATGCTGGCTTTATTCTTCTGGAAGATTCGGATTACTCACAAGTACTACTTGATTTGCTAACGCGTAGCAACAATATTGCGGATTTGCTTCCAGATGAGTTTGTTTCTAGTCTTCTAAGGAGAAGGGAGGGCCGTTCTTTAAATTTAAATCCTGAAGTGGTTGCTGAAGCGTTTATGAGCGTAGAGGATCCTCTTATGATTGTGCGTGCCGGAGATTTGAGTCCCAAAATCCATGCTCCACATGCTATATTTGTGGACCTTAACAAATCTAAAGAAAAGATAATGCGCGTGTTGTTTCCAAGGTAAGAATACATATAGTGTCAACACTTCTCACAATGTTGATGTTTTGGGACGATTGTGGTTTGAATCTCAATCTAGGCAAAACTGTAACGGGTTGTCTTTGTTTAATTAAATTTGAAAGATGTTGAATTTTTAATCTCTTTCATTTATAAGTTGTTCAAATTTTTATTAAATGCATCTTATGGGTCACATTTATTTGGTGTAAAGATTAAAAAATAAAAAAAATAAATAAAAAAATAAAAAAAATTATGAGCTTGTGATGTACACATGAAGCCTACATGAACACAAGGTACTCAACACTTGCATACTACACAAGCACATTTGATGTCTAATGGAGATATAAGAATGAAGTTAATGCTATAAGTAGCATGACTTAGAGTTATGTCCCGACAATATACACTCACTCTAAGGGTATCCACAATCGTAAAGGTGGTTAATGGTTTACTTGCGTGTCATGTTGCTATGTCTCTAACAATCTGTAAACCCTTCTTTTGTTTTACAAAACTATGTCTACTATGCAGAAGCTTTTAAAACTTTATAATCATCTCAGTTAACTCATACGCATAAACATTGTTATGACACATTTGTGAACCAATGTGCAAGAAAGTGTTCATACCTTGCAAGGGATGCTAGGAATGAGGGGTGCTTGGTTGATAGCTTCATTAAAGGACATGCTTATTCAGCAAGGAAAACCTTACAAATTGTAATGCGGACCAAGTGACCATGAGATAAGTTGAAGTTGGGTTGTGTCGCGGTTGTGGTGGTTTGATCAGAGTAGTAAGCATTGTTGGGTTGGGATGGAATGGTGATAGGGGTGTGTAGAATCCGGGTTTGATTCCCCAAAATCTAAAAAAATTTGTAACCGAACCGAACACCGAATTAACATAAATATATATTAAAGAAAAAGACATTAAAAAATGTTTAATAATATAAATACAACACTTTTTAAAGTTGGTTCGGTTTAGAAAATGTTGGGCCGGGTATTATTAATATAATCAAATATTTTCAAAGTCTAGTCCAGCCCATTTAGAAACCCTATATTAGAGTTGACACACCCGATTAGATAGATATACAATCACACACACTCTCTCTCTACCTAACAATCGTTCGTCGCTGTGATGTACGTTTTATTGTTATACGTTTATATGCTTCGATAATATAGATACTACACTTTTTAAAGTCGGTTCAGTTTAGAAAATGTCGGCTTCGAAGCATCAAGTAATTATTAGAGAGAGAAAGAGAGAGATTGTGTATCTATCTAATCGGGTGTGTCGACTTTAATATAAGGTTTCTCATTGGACTGGCCTTATTAGCTTTGAAAATTTTGGATTATATTAATAGTACACGACCCAATATTTTCTAAACTTAACCGACTTTGAAAAGTGTTGTATCATGATCACTTGATCCGCATTACAATTTGTAAGGTTTTTCCTTACAAGAGATGCTAGGAATGACGGGTGCGTGTTTGATACCTTTACAAGGTCAAGGGGATGTTAGGAATGAGAGAAACGGGGGATAGTGTTTGGCGCATTACTACACATCAAATTAAAAAGAAAAAAAAACAAAAACAGATGTCGATCCATGATTGGATCACAAGAACCACAAAAGACAAACATGCTATATAATATTGTACACTACGCTATAAAACATGTACACTATAAGCCCTTTCAATTCTTTTCCATATTCATACCATCTCTGTTTCATTTCAAAACCCTCGTCACAATTAAAACCTTATAAAAAAAGGTTTTATTTCTTGCTACTGCAGGAAAACCTTTTTTTATTAACTTATAAAATGTTTGTTTGTTGGTTGCATTATTGTTAGGTAGGTAAAGATGGAAGGAGGGTGTTTGGGAGATGTTGTTGGTGAGGAAGAAAATAATAATGAGTTTGTTAACATGATCTTTTCATGGTCTCTTGATGACATCTTTAATGAGGATCTCTATAAGCACGAGGTGGTTTTTTTTAATGCTTTTGTTGTTTTTAATGGGTTTATTGGAATGTTTATATGTTTGGTTTTTTGTATGTCACCCGTATTGTTGCTGATATGAAACCATTTATACGTGTAGGGGGTGTTTGGTTTAGCTTATTTTCACGCTTACCCTATATGAACATGGGGGTGCTTATTTGTTCCGCTTATTTCTTGTAGTGAATATAAGTCAATTTATTGCATTCCAGTTTTAAGTCATACAAAAGCTTTTGGTTGGAGCTTATTTTTCAGTTTTAAGTCATAATAAGCTTTTGGTTGGGCGTATGGAAAATAAGCTGATAAGCTACAAAATAACTTAAGACAAACACCCCGTATTATGTCTTGCTTGGGGATGTTTTATTTTATATTTTATTGCTGGCTCTAGTTTTACATGTGGACATGTCTTATTCTTTAAACCCTTTGTGTATGAAATGATCCAAAGCTAGTTTTTTAATATTTCATTGTATGAAGTTTTTAGTTTATTTGAATATTGCTCGGTGTTTGATTTTTTTTTGTGGTTCATTTAAGTGCTTGACTGCTTATGGTTGGATGAAACTCATTATATGATTAAATAAGTAGAATAGCATCTGCTTATTTTTAAAGTAATGTTTGGATGAAACTTCTTGTATGGTTGAACAAGTACTATCGCATAAGTTAAGTTAGGATTTGCTTAAAGAAGAAAAACATTTCCGTGTGTTTGGATGAAACTTCTTGTATGGTCAAATAAGCATTATCGCATAAATTAAGTAAGTTAGCATCGCATAAATTAAGTAAGTTAGCATCTGCTTATTTTTTAAACCGGTTTGCGATAAGAAACACGAACACCATCTGCATATCTCAAAACCAGTTGAAAATAAGGAAAAACCCAAACCGCCCTAACAAAATATAGATCACTAAAGTTTGACCCATCTGACTTAAAAGTCAACTCATCATTCTTTAGATTTATTGTTTTTTTTTCTTATCTAGTTCATGACATGCAGATTGTTTATTTTGAAAAATAGCAAATATAGACATGTTGAGACTTTCTCATACTACAAAACTGTTATGTAACTATAAATTGTTTATCCTCATTACTTGGTTCACTTCTTGGAGAATATCCTTCACTATTTGACTAAAAATGGAGCGAAATGATCTTGTTTTGTTCCTCACTATTTGACTAATGTAAGTAACGACATTAATGCATCATTTTGTAGGTGGAGAACCTACCACTTACTTTCGAGTCTGAAGAGCACTATTTTGGCTCTTTTGTTTATCCTTTGCTAGAAGAAACACGTGCTGATTTTGCTTCTTCCATGGAGATCATGTATAGAGCTCCATTTGCTGAAATTTTATCCTTTAGCGAGTCCAAATGTGGTGAAAATATGGTCTACGATGTTATTGCTGGTCCTTGGAAGAATCAGTTTAGTGAACGTGGCAAAGATGCTTACTGCACGTTACCTGGTGATCTGCTTATTTTAGTAGATGGGAAACCAGAATCCATTTCTGACTTGCGGCGTGTGGGAAGAACATGGGCTCTTTCATTGGTTAAAAGTAATGAAGACGATAGTACATTGTTAAAAGTTAAGGCATCAAAACCAATTGAATTTCAAGAGGGGATGTTTGCTGTTTTTGTGATGAATATAACAACTCAGAGAAGAATATGGAATTCGTTGCACATACATAGAAATCTTAATATCATCAAAGAGGTTCTTTACTCTCATTCTGAGGTAAGAAGTTTGCTGATTAAAATTTAATAAAATTTCTCTTTTGTCCACTGGTGATCTCGTTATTAATTATGGATATGTTGTTTGCAGGTTAAGGATAACTGCAATATATGTTCAACATCTTTTGGTTATGATAGTAAAAGATATGATCAACATCTTTTGGTTAATCTGAATGAGTCCCAAAGGACGGCAATCATGGTAGCGCTTTGTAAAACGCAATGTTGCCATGGTTCATCTGTGGAACAAATATGGGGACCACCCGGAACAGGGAAAACCATGACAGTCAGTGTTTTGCTTTTTATCCTCTCTCAAATGAACCACATGACCCTTGCTTGTGCTCCAACGAATGTGGCTATACTACAGTTAGCCTCATGTTTACTAAGCTTGGTAAGAGAATCATCTAAAATCACAACTGCAAGTGGTGATTATTTCTGTCCCGTTGGAGATGTGGTCTTGTTTGGCACCAAGGAGAGGTTGAATGTTAGTACTGACATTGAAGAAATATATCTAGAACATCGGGTTAAGAGGCTTGTAGAGTGTCTAGGGCCTGTTACTGGTTGGAAGCATTGCATAAGATCTATGATCGATTTATTGGAAAACTGTGTTTCTGAGTATCATATGTTTGTAGAAAATGAGTTGTGCAAAGAGAAACAACAAGAAGTTAAATCATTCATTGAGTTTGTGCGAGATCGATTCAATTCTAGTGCACGACCACTCAGAAGGTGCATTGTTACATTTTGTACTCATATCCCGAGAAGTTTCATGGGGGAATATAATTTCAAGAATATGATCTCTCTTTTGGATAATCTGAGTTCTTTGGAGTCATTGCTATTTCAAAAGAATGTGGTTTCGGAAGAACTTCAAGAATATATCAGTTTTGTTAGAGCCATGTCTCTATCTGTTCTTACAACTCTGCAGCAATCTCTTGACGAGCTCACTCTCCCATCTTTCTCAAACAAATATGCAATTACACAGTTTTGTTTTGAAAGAGCTTCTGTAATATTTTGCACAACTTCAAGTTCGCACAAGTTGCATGCTGTCAATATGGAGCCTTTGGATATATTGGTCATAGACGAAGCTGCTCAATTGAAAGAGGCAGAGTCCATCATTCCCCTTCAACTTCCGGGATTGAAGCATGCTATTCTTATTGGAGATGAGCACCAATTACCTGCAGTGGTTAATAGCAACGTAAGTCTTTCCTTATCGATTTATTTTAAGACTACAGTTTACATTTTAGTTTTATAGCTATATTTTGATAGACTACATGTTTGTGGACAGGTTTGTGCTGAATCTGGTTTTGGAAGGAGCTTATTTGACCGATTAAGTTCTTTGGGTCATTCGAAACAACTTCTTAATGTTCAGTACAGAATGCATCCTTCCATCAGTGTCTTCCCAAATCAGATGTTTTATCAAAATCAAATTCAAGATGCTCCAAATGTGCTATCCATAAGTCATGAAAAGACATATCTTTCAGGACCAATGTTCGGATCCTATTCATTTATAAATGTTGTTTGTGGAAGAGAAGAAAAAGATGACAATGGAACAAGCCTAAGAAACATGGTTGAGGTGGCTATTGTGCTTAAAATTGTACAAAATCTCTATAAAGGTGTGCATATTGGTTATCATTTCATATTTTTTAACTCTTTATTATTATTATTTTTTTATTTTGGGTAAATTTACTTAAATATAACCTATTCTTTCACATTTATAGCATGGAAGGACTCAAAGCAGAAACTTGCTATTGGAGTTATATCTCCCTATGTTGCCCAAGTTATTTCAATTCAAGAAAAACTAGCTCGTAAGTATGAGAAACTTGATGGATTTTCAGTAAAGGTGAAATCAGTTGACGGGTTTCAGGGTGGAGAAGAAGATATAGTTATTTTATCGACGGTAAGATCCAATGGCAATGGGTCTGTTGGCTTCATGTCAGGTTATCAAAGTACTAATGTTGCCTTGACCAGAGCACGGTACTGGATTCACTATTTTTTTGTTTTTTTTTTTAATAAATGACATTTTTATCTTCTAAAGAAGTATGAATATTGTCTTCCTTTTTTGTGTAGACATTGTCTTTGGATATTGGGAAATGAAAGAACCTTGACAAATAGCGAGTCCGTATGGAAAGAATTAGTCTGTGATGCAAGAAATCGCCATTGTCTGTTTGACGCTGATGCTGATGAATGCTTGAAGACGACCATTATAGCAGCAAAGAAAGAGTTGGATCAGCTTGATGACCTGGTTAACGGGAATAGTGTACTGTTTAAACATGCAAAATGGAAGGTGTGTAATTAGTATTTTTCCGCTCTATATCATTATGCAATATCCTACATTAGTTCTTAGTGTTTGTTGAACTTTATGCCATCAGGTTCTCTTTAGTGACGATTTCAGAAGATCGTTTGGAAAGCTGATGGGTTCTCACTTGAAAAAGCTTGTTCTGAATCTCTTGCTGAAACTATCTAGTGGCTGGCGGCCCAAGAACAAAAGTGTGGACTTATGTTGTGAAACATCTTCACAAATTTTGAAACAGTTCAAGGTTGAAGGGTTGTATGTTATTTGCACTATCGATATCATCAAGGAAGTCAAATACACACAGGTTTTGAAGGTTTGGGATATATTAGCCTTAGAGGAGATACCGAAACTCAAAAAACGACTCGAGGGCGTATATTCTGCATACACAAATGATTTTAATAATCGGTGCACAGAAAAATGTTTAGAGGGGTATGTTCCTTTGTTGTCTACTGAATCTTAGTTCTTAAAGTAATGATTGTATTATACATGCTTGAGTCCATTTTCTGTATATTTTTCAGGAACTTGGAAGTTCCAAGAAGTTGGCCCGCATCCCAAAAAATTATCAGATTTCGTTATCTAAGTAACTGCGAAGATGAAAGTGAAGTGAGTGTGAAACCTAATGATGCTAGAAATTATGTTGAAAACTCAAAAGTAAGTGAAAGCTTATTGCTTATGAAGTTTTACTCGTTGTCACGTGGGGTCGTGAGCCATTTGCTTTCTGGAAAAGAAGTTGATCTTCCCATGCAAGTCACTGATGAACAAATGGACATAATTTCATCTCGCAAAAGTTCATTTATAACTGGGCGATCAGGAACCGGAAAAACTACTGTTCTGACAACGAAGTTGTTCCAACACGAACATAAATTTCGCATTGCTTCTGATGGTATTTATGAAGGAGACAGCAGCCAGTTTAGGGGAGCTGAAGATATCAAAACGAGTGGTCTTCGTCAGCTTTTTGTGACCGTCAGCCCACACTTATGTTATGCTGTGAAACAAAATGTTTCCCACCTTACAAGGTGCGCAAATACTCGTTTTTCGTCCCTTTTTCACATCTTTTATTGTCTCGTTCTGACTTTATGAATTTTTGTCTTTAACAGTATTTCAAGTAACGGGAATTCATTAGCAGAGATCAATCTTGATGATACAAATGTCATTACATCAGAATTTAATGATATTCCAGACACATTAACTAACATCCCCATAAAAAGTTACCCTCTTGTAATAACATTTCAAAAGTTTCTGATGATGCTGGATGGTACATTGGGGAATTCGTTCTTTAATAGATTTCTTGAGGCGAGAGAATTTTCTCATGGCAACATTATTAGTTCACGATCTGTTGCATTGCAAACTTTGATAAGATTAAGGGAGGTTACATTTGACATATTTTGTTCAGTTTATTGGCCCCACTTTAACTCAAATCTCACAAAGAAGCTTGATTGTTCCAGAGTTTTCACCGAAATTATTTCTCATATAAAAGGAGGCTTGCAAGCAGGGGAATGCAGTGATGGAAGATTAAGCTACAAGGGTTACTCTTTATTGGCCGAAAGTCGTTCTTCCACTTTAACAAATGAGAAAAGAGAGATTGTTTACACACTTTTTCAAGCCTATGAAAAGATGAAGACTGCACGTGGAGAGTTCGATTTGGGAGATTTTGTAAATGACATTCATCGTAGGCTTAAAAATGGGAAATATGGAGGTGATCAAATGGATTTTGTGTACATCGATGAAGTGCAAGATCTTAGTATGAGGCAAATATCTCTTTTCAAATATATTTCCCAAAATGTTGATGAGGGCTTTATATTTGCGGGTGACACAGCACAAACAATTGCAAGAGGGATTGACTTTAGGTTTCAAGAAATACGATATCTGTTCTATAAGGAGTTCTTAAGCACTAGTTCATCTGGAAAACGAGAAAAAAGTCTTTTATCTGAGATTTCTCAGTTAAAACAGAACTTTAGAACTCATGCTGGCGTACTCGATTTAGCTCAGAGTGTCATTGACATTTTATACTGTTACTTTGTTCACTCAATTGACAATCTAGAGCCTGAAACTAGTCTTATTTCTGGAGAAGCTCCTGTTCTACTCGAATCTGGTAACGACGAAAATGCAATTGTAACAATCTTTGGTTGCAGTGAAAGTAGTGGAGAAGTCGTGGGGTTTGGTGCTGAACAAGTCATATTGGTTCGTGATGAACATGCAAAGACTGAAATTTGTGAATACGTTGGAAGACAAGCTCTTGTTCTCACTATACTGGAGTGTAAGGGACTTGAGTTTCACGTAAGTGCCTTAATTATATTCTGTTAAAAACTTTTGTCACAAAAAAGTTATTGATTAACGTATTGTTATTATTTCTCTTTTTTTAATTTTAGGACGTATTGTTGTACAACTTTTTTGGGACGTCCCCTTTGAAAGACCAGTGGAGAGTTATATATGCATACATGAAGAAATATGATTGGCTCGATGAGAAACTTCCTCAATCTTTCCCGACATTCACCGAGGCAAGGCATGGTGTTTTATGTTCCGAACTGAAACAATTATATGTGGCTATTACTCGAACGAGGCAAAGGCTATGGATATGTGAGAACAAAGAAGAGCTCTCAAAGCCAATGTTTGACTACTGGAAAATGAGGGGACTTGTTCAGACAAGAAAGTTGGATGATTCAGTGGCACAGGCTATGCGGGTTGTTAGCAGCCCTCAGGAGTGGCGGGAGCGTGGTAAAAAGGTTATTTTTTTTATATCCATCACTGCTGTAGTTTTCTTATGATTTACTTTTATTATATTATTTGACATGTCCACCATATGTTTTTCAGTTTTTTTATGAGAACAATTTTGTGATGGCCACAATGTGTTTTGAGAGAGCTGGAGACACGATATGGGAAAAACTGGCCAAAGCCTCTGGTCTGAGAGCATCTGCTGATCAAATGCGGGGAACAAATCATGAAGCTTTTAAAAGTTATGTTAGAGAAGCAGCAGGAATATTCGAGTCTGTTGGGAAATTCGAGTCTGCAGCTTCATGTTATTGTGATTTGGGGGAGTACAAAAGAGCTGGTAAAACATAAATACTTGACTGTAGATGTTTGGATTTTGGCTTAAAGATGTTTGGATTGGGTTGTGTTTGATCTTACACGGGTCAAACAAAGGGAATTAACTAATAGGGGAACGAGTCAAATGGGTCATTTTAAAGGAATTAGTGAAAGGTTAACAGGTCAAATGGGTCAATTAAAAGGAAATAACTAAAAGGGGAACGGGTCAAATGGGTCAAGCTGTTCGAAGATTGGCTAAGTTTGATTTTAAAAGTATCTAACATTCCATTCATTTTGCTCAAAGATTTGGATCAGTGCTTTCCTAAGATAACTATTTGGAACATTACTTGTACAGTAGTACTATCTTGCCACTCTTAAGTTGAACTCTTGTGTTTGTGTAGGAAAAATCTATTTGTCCAAATGTGGAAAGATTGATGCAGCAGCTGAGTGTTTCACTCTATCAGGCTGTTATGACGATGCAGCGGAAGCTTACGCCAAGGGAGATATGTTTTCAAACTGTCTTTCAGTGTGCATAAAAGGGAAACTTTTTGGTAAAGGCATGCAGTATATTGAATATTGGAAAGAACATGTTAATGCCAGAAGTAAGGAAATGCTAAAGATTGAGCAAGAATTCTTAGAAAATTGTGCTCTCGATTACCATGAGCATAACGATCCTAAATCGATGATGAAATTTGTCAGAGCGTTTTGTTCTATGAATTCTAAGCGTGTATTCTTGAGGTCTTTAGGCCACCTTGACTACCTTTTATCAATGGAAGAAGAATCGGGTCATCTTCTTGAAGCTGTTGAGTTGGCAAGGTCATTAGGTGATGTTATAAAAGAAGCCGATCTGCTGGAGAAGTGTGGAAATTTTGTGGAGGCAACGTTTCTGGTTATTTCGCATTTGTATGTTAACTCATTATGGGGAAATGGAAACAAAGGTTGGCCATTAAAGCAGTTTCCTCAGAAGGAAGAATATTGTAATAAAGTAAAGTCGCTTGCAGAACATGGTCCTTACAGTCTCTATGATTTTGTTTGTAGTGAGCTTAAAGTACTCTCTGACCAGCGAAGTAGCTTGACTGAACTAAAAAAAGATTTGGACACTTCCCTGAAAATCAGTAGTCTAACCGGAGAAATTCTGTCGATTAGGAAAATCTTGGATGCTCATTTTCGTCTAAGTTCTTCTAAGTACGAGTGGGAGGACGAGTTACCAATTGATATAAATAAGCACTGTGAAGACAAGATGTTTCAGAACCAGGTTTCTGTTAGAACCCTGGTTTATTATTGGAATTTGTGGAAGGAAAATGTTTGTAGAATTTTCCACGAGGAAGAACTAAATAAACACGATGGTCATTTTGATTTCTGCTTATTCTATTTTGGTGTGAGGAAACATTGTGTAAATGGTAACCAAGTTTACCAGTTATTAAACAAAGATGCTCATTGGATAAGAAACACTGGTCACAAGGGTCACGGGGAGTGTCTAACTATTGACTTAACGGAGTTGGTGCTTGCTATTCTGTCTTATTGGGAGTCGGAATTACTTTCTGTGGGTATTAAGGTACTTGAAACTCTTGAAGGACTCCACAAGTTAAAGTCAAATGGTTCAGCCTTTCACCAAGGCATATCTCTTCTTCACATTTGGGACGTTTCTAACTTTTTGTTCAGCTGCCCGTATATTAACCTCGCCCCCCCTTTTGATAAGATGGTGATAAGATCTCTGCGAAACTGTAGAGGTTATTTTGATCTTGTGTTTCCATTAGACTGGCGAAGATCAATGTCTGAGGACTTCATTTCTTTAAGAACGACTGATCTTTCTGACAACTTGCTTCATGGGATTGTATTACAAATTGTTGACATCATGGATGACCTCGACTATTGGACAATCGGCAGGGTGATGATGACATGTATTGGTGCAAGAACATCAGTAGCAATTTACGAGCTTATCATTAGTAAACTTGAATTGAAACCTATGTGGAAGTTATTTGTTGGAAAACTTAGGGATGTTGGCTTTAAAGAGCATCTTGTTCTTCCAGAATTCATGCTTGCTCTGAATGATGCTTTTAGAGCCGACAGGAAGGTTTTAGGCTATATTGCACCCGAAAGTTTTGTGCGTCTTTTAGATCGTCTTCTTTTTGTGGCATCTTGGTTATGTCAAACCTTTTACACTTTTAAGTCTTCTTTTGCTGGATGGTTTTCACATCTTCACTCTACTGCTACCCCAACTAAATTGAGTCCAAAACCGGAAATTTTAAAGCGAATCATAAGCTTTTATGTTAAAATAGTCAAAGAAATCCTCGATGATAGAGAAAAAACTTTCAAATGGTGCATATTGTCGGCTAAACATTTTATCATAAAATTTTAGCATTGAAGCTAGTTATGATGTTGGCTTTAATTCTTCTGGAAGAATCGGATTACTCACAAGTACTACTTGATTTGCTAACGGGTAGCAACAATATTGCGGATTTGCTTCCAAGGAAGTTTGTTTCTAGTCTTTTAAGGAGAAGGAAGGGTCGTTCTTTAAATCTAAATCCAGAAGTGGTTGCAGAAGCGTTTATGAGTGTACAGGATCCTCTCGTCATTGTATGCCGGGGAGATTTGAGTCCTAAAATCCATGCTCCATGTGCTATATTTGTGGACCTTAACAAAACCGAAGAGGAGATAATGGGTGTGTTGTTTCCAAGGAAAAATGCACTTAGTGTCAACAGTTCTCACAATGTTTCTGCTGGGACAATTCTTGAGCCACCATCTCGGGTGAATGCTAACCTTAGTGTGAATCCAGTGAATGAAAGCAAAGGGGAACTGCAAATTAAACTGAAAGCTCTGAAAGAAATATCCGAATTCATAACTAGGAAGAAGGGAGATTTACCAAGTATATTCTCTATGGAATCTGCAATGAAGGTAAGTGCAATGTGGTTCTTGTTAGTTTTATCATTATTGGTCAAAACTCTAAACTATGACGCCTTTTAAATATATATTTTGTTTTCAGACAAAACTGGATCTAAATGTAAGCGCATTAGCTACTGCTCTCGAGGATGGAAAATTTTGTACTGGAGAAGAAATAACACTTGTACTCGGTGAATTTAGTAAACTGAAGGTGCTTTTGGAAGCATTTGATCCAAGGTTAGATTTGTAGTATTTTGAATGTTACATGTTTATCTACATATTTAAGTACATTATAAAAAATTGAAGACTTTTTTTTGGGTGTTTGTCAGTCCACAAAAAACGGAGCATTCGGTTTTAAAGAAGAATTTGCCTGGGGTATTGGATTGGCTAGACACTAGTAGGCCAAAGTTAAATGATTTTTTGAAACGTTATGGCACTGAAAAACCTGACGTTGACCAAATGGTAGCTGATTTCTGTAAGCTTTATGACAGTCAGAAACCTAAGGCTCGGCAAATGGTAGTGTCAGAGTGCAGCAGCAGCAAAACTGGGGTTGAACAACTAGGCCATGATGCTAAAAACATGACAGGAAAGGGAAACAAGGGGAAGAAGGGTAAACAAATCAAAGGCAAAAAGAAATGATGGTATAAATACGATGGTTAGGTAGTTTTTCCGTATATGATAGACGTTTTCTTGTAGGTTCGAGAATCATAGTACTGTAAGCTTCTTGGTTAACCTTTTAAGGACAGTTCTGATTTGAAAGTTGAAAAATGTTCAAATTTTTTATCTCATGCTATCATTCGTTTATAAGTCATTTAATTCATTTTGTGTTTCACACACACACACACACACACACATATATATATATATATATAATAAAAAAGTACGAGCTTGTGATTTGCAAATGAAGCCTACATAATAACACAAGCTAGTAAACACTTGCATATATATATAGTCCTACTTAACTAAAGATTAAGAAAGTTAAGCTAACACTATGACTAAGCTGACGGTGAAGGCCATGCTTCATAACAGCTTAATTCGTCAACATATAAGTACATTTGATGTCTAATGAAGATATAACCATAAATCTCTAAACCAAGTGAATGTTAAAAGTAGGTTATGTTCCGGCAGCAACTGGATTTCACAGAGAAAGGGGGGAAAAAAAAACAACTTACTACATTTTTTTTTATTTCCGGACAATGATGTTAGAAACGGTTACTCTAGAAGTTCACTCTAAGGCCGGGAATCCACAACCGTAAAGTTGTTTAAAGGTTGATACATGTGTCATGTTGCTACATTTCTAACAACCTTTAAACATTTTTGTTCTATTGAGCTATGTTCACTATGCATAAACGTTTAATACTTCATAATTATCTCGCAAAACTCAAATGCGTAAATATTTTATGACACATTCGCGAAAGAGGCATGCAAGAAAATGTTCATACCTTGCAAGGGATGCTAGGAATGTCGGGTGCTTGGTTGATAGCTTCACGAAAGGACATGTTTATTAAGTTATTTGCTTGCTTCTTGGTAAGAGAGAGGAATTTGCTTGGCAATGGTCCGCAAGCTTCAAAGAGAGAGAGGAATTTGCTTGGCAATGGTCCGAAAGGACATGAGTTGGAATCTGAAGTTTTTGACTTATTAAAGAACCGCTAATATTTGGAATTTCGGTGCGCTTTCATTTTTCGCAACTCTTTAAAACTTCCCATACATGCATGTAAGCAAAAGGATGTCCTTTCTTCGCCTTATAGTCATTATGCACATACTTTAAAATATCTTCATCATTTTGCAAACTTTTTCTATTTTCATACAATTGGTTGTATTTAGCCGAAAAGAAAGAGACTCGTGGCTTCATGTCATTGAATTTGGAGTTTAATTGATGGTGAGTACGATCGGGGTCCGGATATGTTTGCATGAAGTATTGAAGGACTCGAGTCCAAAATGAGGAGGCAGTTTGATGGTTCCCGATGTTGTCGTCCTCGGATATTTGGATCCATCCTTTTGCTAAAATAACTTCTTCAGCCGATGTCCATCTAACGGGGGTAGTCTATTCGGTTGTTTTTTGTTCTCCAACTTCTTTTTCCCCATACGTTTGGTTTGTACGACTACGGGTTCGGGTTCGGCTATGGGTTTTCATTTTGCGTTTCTGGGACAATATCTTCCGTATCATCATCGGAATCTTCTTCTAAAAACTTGTTCATCATAAACAGGAGTTTCGGAAAAAATAGGCGGCAACAAGACAATCGTGTGCACCATAACGATCATGTTTTTTTTTTTTTTTTGGTGGGGGGGGGGGGGGGGGGGGGTGGGTGGGGGGCGGTTTCTACATTTTTTTCGGGGTCTCGAGCAACCGGCTAATTGTAGCTCGAATCTTGTTTTGATAAATAACGCCGCTTGTTTTTTTGTTTCGGATATAATAAATTTCCGATCATCGAAACATAAAGAAATTATTGAAGAAGGTGTAGATCATAGTTGTCAGGATCCAGATCCTAAGATATCTTAGGATCTTATGATTTTACGATTCTGTAAAGCAAAAACGATCCGGATCCTACGTAAGATCTTAAAAAGCATAAGATCTTACAGGATCTCGATCTTGATCGTAGGATCTTAAGATCTAATCCGATCCGATCTTACGTTTCTCGAACCGCAAACTAAAAAACTACAAAGTCATGGATTATTTTTTAATAGAATTAAGAATACAACATATGATTCTTCCTAAACATTCAATTATTTTCATAAAAGATTCAAATAATTTTTTATTTATGATATATAATAATTTGTAAATTTGAATAATATTATAAAGACTATTAAAATGACATTGTAGTAGGATCTTAGGATCTCGATCCGATCTTACGATCACGATCTTACAAAGACGAAAACGATCCTAGGTAGGATCCCGATCTTAACAACCTTTGTGTAGATGATGAAGATGATGACAATTTTTGAATTTTTTGAGTGGTGAAAGTTTTTGTTGAAAAAATATGAATTTTATTATATAAATGTGAGGTATTTATAAGATAAAGTGAGTTTTAAAAAGAAAAAATAATAATACTAAAAAACCTGTAATGACGTTAGGCCTTTTTTGGAGCTTTGTGAAATCTCATTCCGGAGTGAAGTCCTGTTAAATAAAAAAATTTGTTGAATCCCGCATTGAATGGTAGGGAGTATTTTTAGGTCCCGTGAGGGAATCTCTTTCTCCAACCAAATTTGCCGCAACGCACCTCAATACACACTTACACTTGCCCTTGTAAGTTAGTGTGTAGGGTGTGGTCATGAAATTTCCCTCGTCACATCAGCTTTTTCTCTTTCCAAAATTATTTCTTTTAATTTTCCCTAAACTTTTGCAGCACATTCTCTCTGTTCGACATTTTTTTTTAATTTAAAAATACCCCTAACACATATCCCTACAAAATAGAATAAAATTCTCTCAAATTGATTTCAACATGACACATCATGTTGAGTTTTTTTGTGAGACAAAATAAACAAGTGGGCTAGTGAATTTCATTAAAAGAAAAACTTTTATATATTTATTTTAATTGTGATTGATCAACATGATCAATCATGTTACCACCAACTTAAGAGGATCTTGATCCATACAAAATACACACTCACAAAAGTTAAAAAATTAATTTCTCTCTCTTCTATGGCTTGCAAGACTATAGTGCCGAACTAAATTTTTTTTGAAGCCTGCCAATATTCCTGATACAAGAGGTGTGGGTTTCCCCAAAAGAAAAAGACTATCTTTTTACTTTTGCCGCTCCACACCTAGTACCCTTAACATCATTTTTTAACGTGTTCCATCGATAGTCAGGCAGTGGACCTATGATACACGCGCACGTAACGTGTTCCTAGACTTAAACCAGGAACCTCTGAGATGGAAATGTGAAAATGTCCATTACTGTTAACTCATCCACTTTGGATTGCATACAAAAGTGAAAATGCGTCTGGATGGAAGGACACATATGTTAGTCGACAATACTCAAATTATTCAGAATGAAAGACAAACGTATTCATGACTTTTTTATTTTATAAAGTTATTACAATTGTTACATGTTTTTATTTTTTTAATAGACAATTTAGTTTCTCGTTAACTATTTGTATTCTGATAATACACCGATAAAATATTTAATTAGAAATTAAATTAAAAGTAAATACAAAATAATTTATAAGAGGTATTAATTATAAAACTAGAGAAAAAGATAAAAGAAAGTGTTATCAATATTTTTAAAAAAAATAATCATTATTTAATGATAAGTTAATGGTCAAAAGATAATCATTAATACACAATTTTGACCTATAAATGTGTATGATTAAGTCAAAAGTGTGTATGAATCAATGGACCTTTTTTAGAAAATACAAAGAAAAAAGTTTAGAAGGATTGTCAATTGTGCACAAATGAAAGAAACCGGGGGTAGTATTTAGGGGTGTTATCGGGTCGGGTTGTCGGGTTATCGCGTTGGTTGGGCCGGGTTGTTTCGGGTTTTGGCGTTCCAGATATTGACCTAACCCGACCCTATAAGAAATCGGGTTATCAGGTTTCGAGTCAAAACGGGTCGGGTTAAATCGGGCTGGGTTATCCGGTTGTTATCGGGTCGCTTTTATTAACAGAAAGATATAGTTCAACTGAATTTGTCAAAAATCTACTATATATTATTGTAATCCAACAAAATGCTCGGTAAGTTTTGAATAAACAAAATATTACTGTAGAAAATATCAGTAACAACATTGGTTAAAATTACAGAGGTAACATGTTAAAGTGTAACAATCAAATTGCTTAATGTATAGTACAACAGTAGAAAAGTTGTTGTAAGTTGTTGACGTATGTGGTCTGATAGACCTGATTCGTCAGGACATTAGAAGAAAAACCCATGGCCGAAGTGCCTGGACGAAAGGCACTTGGCCGAATGGTTCAGCCGAATGGCTCAGATGAAAGGCACTTGGCCGAAGCAACCAAGCCGAACGGCTCAGATGAAAGGCACTTGGCCGAAGCAACCAAACCGAATGGCTCAGATGAAAGGCACTCGGCCGAAGGACCCAAGCCTACGTGTACCTGCCACCTAGATATTAAGGGATATGTTCCTTATTGATGTGACTAACACATGTACCTACCACCCACATATTAAGGGATATGTTCCTCATGATGACATCATCTACAGTAACTAAGACACTATAAATACACCACCAAAGGTGGTGTGTATTCAGGTCATATCTCCTACATCTCTCTACTTTCTCTCTCTAGAATTACTCTCCACTTGGAGGGTGTGTCCCTTCATGTTGGGCCCTTCGGATTGGTCCTTCATATTATAGGATGCATCATTCCATACTTACATCATGAATCATTTACATGCTTATATACTTATATTAAATCCTCTACCTATGAGATTCTGACTTGACCGTCGGAGGGTGATTCTCGGGGCTTCAGCCTCGGGTCCCATTCTAACGGGTTTTTTTTCATGTTTGTAGTATTGCCGAAGGGCCAGCCGAGGTACTTGCCAAAGGTCCAGACGAAGTACTTGCCGAAGGTCCAGACGAAGTACTTGCCGAAGAATTAAGCTTGTTTGAGGTGAACACATTTTTACCTCAACAAATTGGCGCATCCGTGAGACTCGTTATTCACTCTACCAAGAGATAAGAATGATAGGTCTTACTTTTGTGACAATTCGTATTTTCAGGTCATTCTCAAAACATTACTCATGCTTCATTATTTATCATTTATCGTAAACTAGGTTTACGAGTATCAAATTCACGTAACCGTAATGGTTTAGCTGTGAATTCATGATCAATCGTCGAGGACATTCCATATAGACTAAAATTAGTCTACATATCATCAATAACATCATTTCATATCAATATTATGCATGGTTTTGCATTTTTCGTTAAACGTTTAATTTTATATTAAATAAACATTATCGCGTAATTAATTATTTTGAACAATTGATCCATTACTTCCAAAAATTATCCCGATATATTTTTATACTCATATTAAGTTTATAAAATAATATTATGAGTTTACCCAGTGTTTTAAATTTATTTTGTATATAAATTGTTATATTTATATAATTACAACGGTTTTCTTAAATTCAACACGATTATTATTATTTCACTCAAATTTTACGAGAAATGTATTTTTATAATTTTTATGACCTAAATATATTTTATCTTGACCCGTGAAAATTTACTTTTAGCTAACGCTACCCTAAATTGCTTGTTTATGTATACAATTTACCAATTATCCTTAAACAAATATACATTACACTACATATACATACTTAAAAAAAAATATATGTGCACTAGCTCCCTAAATACTCCCTTGTCGACAAGGGAGGTGACTCACACAAAACTCTACTAAATATCTTTCATTGTATATTGTAATATACTTGTAAACATAACACATACACATTTATCTTTCAAAGTGAAAAACAAAAACTCTCTTTCTCTTCTCTTGCTCAAGAAGAACCGGCCATCCAAGAGATCCAAGAAGGAGCTCTTCAAAAATTTTCAAAACAAGATTATTACACTCTAGTTACACTCTTTGTATAGGTTTTGAAATAAAAACCTAGGGTGTTTTAGGATTTAACCTTGGTTCATATAACGTCATCAATTACTAGTAAGCATTTCATACATATCATTATTTTCCATATTCATTTCTATGTTCATTTTTATTATGCACAAGTAAAACATGCAAGTTATGTGATGTTTATGTTGGGGTTATAGCTCCCAGAACAGGGTTAAGACAATCAATGACAGTAGCAATACCACTAGGTGGTTACCGGATATCACTTGGAATCGTGTGATCACTTTCCAAAGTAAACTATTCGACCCTAATGCCTGGGTATCACGAATATCTACTTGGGATAAGACCAAATGCAGTTAGAGAATTAGGCACAATTCTATAACCCTTTCGCTAATAAGTGTTTACAGTTTCTGTGTGTTTCTCATGCATGTTCAGATCTCCTATATATAGGAGGTTAATCTTGAGCTATTCCAATGGAATTATGAGTATTAATCGGCCCATTAATAGCCTCATAATTATCCCCATTATAGCCGTTAGTGGTTACATGACCAATTAAACATGGTCATAAATAAGTTGTAACTGCCATTTAGCAGTACTTTCCATAAGCAGTACTTTCCACTAGCAGTACTTTCACTTACAGTGGAAATACAGCCTATCAGTACTTTCATAGCATCAGTACTTTCACAGTGCTATCAGTGGAGACACCACTTCAGTGGAAACACTGCCTATCAGTGGAAACACTGCTTATCAGTGGAAGCCACAAGCAGTACTTTCCACAAGCAGTACTTTCCACAAGCAGTACTTTCCACAAGCAGTACTTTCCACAAGCAGTACTTTCACCAAGCAGTACTTTCACCAGTACTACCAATACAAACCACTATAAGAGTCAGGGTGTTCATGGACCTTATGGGTGTACACTCCGTACCTCCTAACCCATTACAAGGTGTGAACAATCCCACAAGTGCACTAAATTTTCTAACAATCCTCCCCAAATTTAGTTCACTTCCTTTGCATGAAAAATAAACATCAATCAAAACATGTGCATAAACGAAAATGTCCTGAGGATTGAATTTCCATCTTAGTAAATTACACGTTCAAATATTCGAGAATCAGGGTGTTCTAAGAATTGAACCCTTCAACCCATTTGAATACCTGAAGATAAAATACACACAAGTTTTCAAACACTTAACAGCTCCTGACACTATACAAGCCATGTGTCCATATCCAAATTCATAAATGTTGTAAAAGCTAAAAGTCCAAAGCTTCCTGAAGCGGCAAAACTTCAACATTTACATAGGTGGTTCCTCTTTAGTCATGCTCCTGCCAAGCACTTTTTCAAAGAAAATTAACCATTAAGAAGTAAAGACTTCATCCTCCTTTCAGCAGGTTCTGAGCACAACCTTGGGATGTAAATAAAACATGTGCTCCAGTCCACTGAATGTTCAGCTTTCCACATTGAACTCAGCTCCTAAGTTTCCTTAGGAGGGAGTTGGGTGTCCTAGCATTCAGTGACTAAGTTGGACTTAAACCCATCCCTTTAGCAGACTTTATAACCAAGTCTCTAGCCAGACCCTTCGTCAAGTGATCAACTAAGTTCTGTTGAGATCTCACAAACTCTATAGATACCACCCCATTCATGATAAGCTCACGAATCATGCTATGTCTGACACCTAAGTGTCTAGACTTACCATTGTACATCTGGCTATAAGCCTTAGCCAATGTAGCTGCACTATCACACCGGATAGAAATAGGTGCTATAGGTTTAGGCCACAATGGAATCTCAAGAAGCAAGTTTTTCAACCATTCAGCTTCTTTACCAGCAGCTGCCAGAGCCACAAATTCAGATTCCATTGTTGAACTGGTGATGCAAGTTTGCTTCTTGGATGCCCAAGAAATTGCACCTCCACCAAGTAGGAATACCCAGCCACTGGTAGACGAATTGTCTTCAGTGTTACTGATCCAACTTACATCAGTGTAACCTTCCAACACTGATGGGTAACCAGTATATGAGAGACTATAATCCATAGTTCTCTTCAAATACTTCAGTACCCTTTGAACTGCTTGCCAGTGATGGGCACTAGGATTACTAGTATACCTGCTCAATTTTCCCACTGCAAAACCAATATCAGGCCTTGTACAAGTCATGGCATACATCAGGCAGCCAATTACCCTAGAATACTCAAGTTGAGATACAGCCTTGCCATGATTAGGCATCAGCTTCTCACAAGTATCCATAGGTGTACTCACTGGAGTACAATCAAAGTAATTGAATTTCCTCAGTACCTTCTCAATATAATGAGACTGAGAGATAGAAATTCTATTACTTTCATGTTTAATCCTTATACCAAGGATAACATCAGCCTCCCCCATGTCTTTCATGGAGAACCTTGATGAAAAAAATTCCTTTGTCAGGTCAACCTGATTTTGGTCAGTGCCAAAGATCAACATGTCATCAACATATAGACAAATGATGACTCCTTTACCAGATTCATCAAATTTGCTATATACACATTTGTTAGCTTGGTTAAGAACATAACCACTAGACAAAACCACTTCATCAAACTTTTGATGCCATTGCTTAGGTGCCTGTTTAAGTCCATAAAGAGACTTAATCAGTTTACACACCTTGTTTTCATTGCCTGGCATGATGAAGCCCTGAGGTTGGTTCATATAAACCTCCTCTTCCAATTCACCATTCAAGAAAGCTGTTTTCACATCCATCTGATGAATAACCAGATTGTGAATAGATGCCATAGCAATCAGCAGTCTTATGGTACTGATACGAGCCACAGGGGCATAAGTATCAAAATAGTCTATTCCTGACTTTTGTTTAAAGCCCTGAATGACTAGTCTAGCCTTGAAATTTTCAATAGTTCCATCTACCTTCATTTTCCTTTTGAAAATCCATTTGCAACCCAGAGGTTTGCAACCAGGAGGTAGATCAACCAACACCCAAGTGTTGTTGCCCATGATGGAATCCATCTCATCATTGATTGCTTCTTTCCAGAAAGCAATATCCTAGGACTTCATTGCTTCTTCAAATGTTTTGGGGTCATCCTCAACAATGAAGCAATAGGAGTATTGGTCTGAGACCTCATCCCTAGTTCCTTCAACTAAGTATAGTTGAAACTCAGGTCCAAATGACTTTGGAGTCCTGACCCTTTTGCTCTTCCTGAGCACAGGTTCAGGTTGCTGAACCACAACCTCATCAGGGACCAATGATGGTTCATCATCAGGGACCTCTGATACACCAGTGTCATGAGTTCCATTAGGAATCCTCTGACTTGGTTTTGGGACTGATGAGAATCTATTCTCATCAAAGTCAGCATCCCTTGATTCAATTATTGAGTTAACTGAAACATGTTCATTAGGTTCAATAACATAGAACCTAAAAGCCTTGGAATGCTCAGCATATCCAACAAAGATGCAGTCAATGCCTCTTTCACCCAAAGTCTTTTGCTTTGGATCAGGGAGTCTTACAACAGCCCTACAACCCCAAACCTTGAGATAATTCAGGTTGGGTTTCCTTTTAGTCCAGAGTTCATAAGGGGTAACCTTGTTCCTTTTATTTGGAACCCTATTTAATAAATAGCAAGCTGTTAACATAGCTTCACCCCATAACCCTTGACTCAGTCCTGAATAGGACAACATGGAATTAACCATCTCCTTCAGCACCCTGTTTTTCCTTTCAGAAATACCATTTTGCTGAGGAGTATAGGGAGCAGTAGTTTCATGGATAATACCAACAGACTGAAAGTACTGAGTATCCATGTACTCACCTCCCCTATCAGTCCTTAATCTTTTGATCAAAGACCCAAGTTGTAATTCAACTTCTGTTTTAAACACTTTGAATTTATCTAATGCTTCATCCTTGGTATGTAATAGGATTCTCACGAGAATTCAAACACATATTCCATCAAGAACCCCATTTTTAGCCAAAATTTTAAAAATTTTTCTCACTTAGAACGCAATAAATGGTAATCAGTCCACCATGTCTAACCCACATAAGGATTGGCTAATCCAGGAGCAAACGGCTCTTGGTAAAGATAACTCAAATCCGTTTATGGCTTGCAATTTGCCTAAAATTGTATGGTACCTCAACTCGCCATATCCTAAAAAGCGAAAGAGTTGGCTAGTCCAGAAGCAAACGGCTTCTGGTAAAGACGAATCAAAACCGTTGACAGCTTGTGGTTTGCTCAAAATCACATGGTTATCAGGTGGACCATAGTTCTTATTTGAACTGAAACATCTTGGCTACTCCAGAAGTGATGGCTTTTGGTAAAGAGTCTTTCAAATCCATTAAAATTTTCATAAAATATTGCTAGGGACTAGCAATAGTTTAGTGTGGGGGATTGATGAGTGTCTAAATACTCATCATTTCGTTCACATTTAAGCTACAAAAATATCTGAAAACATACAAATATGCTTCAAAATACTGGAAATATCTCCAAATTGTGTTTTTAGGTATTAAAGTGCAAAAGGGATGAAAACTGATGAAAAACATGCAAAACATACATAATTTACAGTTTCAGTCCCTGATCTTTGATAAATTGGCAAATCTAGTCCCTGGTTAATCAAAACTTGTAAAAAATATCATTTTAGGTCCTTGGGATTCACAAGTTGTTCAAAATAATCCTTTGAAGTTAAAAATCTCAAAATTACAACTTTGGTCCCTCAACTTTGCAAAAATGTCAAAATTAGTCCCTAAGGTTTTAAAAATTGGAAATTAATCAAAATAAACCTTGTGCTATTCATGTTTGACATAATTGGTCCTTATGAGAAAAGTTTTGAGAAAATACGAGTTTGGTCCCTGGAGTTTTGAAATTGACAAATTTGGTCCTTAAGGTTTAAAAAATAGAAAAATATTCATATATGGTCCTTGTATTAATGGTTAATTGCAGATTCAGTCCCTTGGATAAAGTTTGAAAAGTTGGCAATTTAGACCCCTCAATTTTCAAGAAAGTACATGATTGGTCCTTGGGCTCTATATACCAACCGGACCCTATTATTATTATTATTACCCAAAAATCCAAATCCATTACCCAGGCCCAACTCCACCAGCCCAATCCCTTCCCTTTGTAATTAAATAAAACCAAACACCCCCGTTTTCTTCGTCTTCCACCTCTCCACCACCTGTAACTTCCACCTCACCCCATCCAGCTCACCCCTATCACTCTACCCACTCCTTCACCACCTCTCACAGCAGAAACACGCCACAATAAATGCTTCCCCACCCCTTTATCAACCAAAACCACCACTGTTCACATACTTACCCACGGTTTTGAGCAAAACTGCCCCAACTTGGCCTAAACTTCACCAAATGTGTCCCCTACACCTCCACAATGCAACAAGAAGCTTTAATTGTGCTTAAACTGCCTCATATCCACGTGGTGAGTTTTGGCGCCAAAATGAGTTTGAACGGACAAGATGAAATTGACTCAATGAATGGCTGTGATTTGATGTGGGATAATATCTTTGGACTAGTGGAATGCAAATGAGTGATAAATACAGAAGAAAGAAGAAGAAGAGAGGCATCATAATAATAATCTAGTTTATGATCAATCGTAGTTAATCAAAGTAGTTTGTAACATTAGTATAATCTTTAAATTTCTGTTCTCAGTTGTGGCATTAACTCAAGTTGTAAGCTTTGGTGAAGGAGTGGGTAGAGTGATAGGGTTGAACAATTTTTGTAAGCTTTGGCATTAACTCAATAAATAGGATTCTCAATTGTCCCCGGCAGCGGCGCCAAACTAGATTATTATTGTAAAAATGGGGTTCTTGGTTCTCAGTTGTGGCATTAACTCAAGTTGTAAGCTTATATCTTGATTTTTGGCATTTACTGTTATAGTTCTTATTTTAGCTTAAATTCTCTTGATTCATGCTTAGTTGATGTTTGTTAGTGATAATATAAAGTAAAATCAGTAGGTTGTTAGTAGGAAATCTTAGTTGATAATAATTTTAGTTAAACAGTCAAATTAGTATAAGTAGAGATTAATAGGTTATAGTTGTTGTTATCTGTGTAATTGTGTCCATTTAATCTGAGTTCATCTGTATCAAGTGTTAGAAATCAGTCTCATGTTGTAAATTGTGGATTTGTAACACTAATCTAGAAAACTGCCTTGCTAAGGTGTGTTTGGATCAAGTTGCTTATCTGAGTTTATGCCTGTTATTGTTGCTTAATACTTGTTGCTGCATGCTAGTTTAGATCATATTAGCTCAGTTCAGTCATTATATTTAGGTCTTATTAGTGTAAAAGTCAAATTAGTACTTAATCTAGTCTAGTTTGTAATCTGTTGGAGTAATAAGTTCCATATTTCACATATTAGCTTATAATCTGATAACCTAGCTTAATTTAGCCATATCATAGCTTAATACAACATACTTAATCAGTAAATCTAGATCAAAGCTCACTTTAGTCAAACTTAGTGTTAACACAAAAAGTCAAATTTGCAGCTTGCACAATTTTTGAATGAACTTTGGATCCGAATTGTGAGCTTGTTAATTGATATTAGGATTTGAGCTTGTAGGATAATATAGTCTTGTTGCTGATCTCTTTGTTACTATTTTTCATAATTTTTATACTAGTTGATTAGAGTGCTTAATTTGTGCTTGTTGTTAAGTGATTCTTCATAAGCCTCCCCTGTTCACAGTTTTGACACCCATTTTTACAAGCTTGCACAAGCTTGATAAGTGAGTGTTGGTCTGAGTATTTTGGTTGTTTGTGATGCCCTTGTGGCTAGTTACTTGAATAAGTGCTTATTTGCCCTTTAATTGCTTATCTGTACTGCTTATTTTGCTTAAACTTGTGCTACCAAATCAAACAAACCACTGATCATCCAGTGTATACAAGCAATTCCACAAGCCCATCATAAGCTCATCACTGAGCTTTGGCTTGTGATCTTTGGCTCTTTAAGAAGCTAAGCAGCTCATTTCAAAAGTTCAAGCTTTTATTTTCATTTTCAAAGCCTTTAACTAGGTCTGCAAGTCAGCTTGAAGCTTGTCCATTTGTTCAGTTCACTGAGTGAACTCAGCAACCCACCCAATCTTCATAAGCCCTCAATAAGCTAATCAGTGGTCACCACTGATCAAGCTTTGGCATTTTGAAATCCTTACCAGCCCCACTTTATAGTTAAGCAATCAATAAGTTCATTTGAGCTTATTTCATAAGCTTAATTTACCCATATTGTTTGCCTGTCTAGGGTGTTTGGATATCAGTTTTGTTGGAAGTGCTTAAAAGCTTATTCCAAGCTTATTAGCCAGATCCAGTGAAAACACTTGTTCATATCTGTTAATATACCATATATACATAATACTTATTTTTTTTTATTTTCTTTATTAGCTTGTTTTAAAGCTTTTAATAAGCTTACAAGCTTATTTCATTCACTCAGATAACTGAGTGAACTCAGTTTGGACCCCTCACTTCACAAGCTCTTTGTGAGCTCACCAGTGGGTCCCACACCTTAAATCTTGGTTCTTCCAACCCCCCTCCTACCAGGCTTGAACCTTTGACCCTTTGTTTGACCTTGGAACCTGTGGACCCCACTAGGTTTTACCTCACAAAGTTGTCCCATTTTTCTGTCTCAGAATCCAATAAGCTAAGTGCTTATTTGTGTTTTGTGGCTTATTCAAGCTACTCAATTGGTTGAATCTTGCTAAATATAGTTAAAGTAACTTATTGGAATCAGAATTCACCATAGTGGACCCCACATAAGCTCATTTGAGCTTATTTCCTTCTAAAGTCAAACAAAGTCAACTGTTGGGGTAAATAAGCAATTTCAGTGCTTATTCTGAGTTTCCAAGTTTGTTGTTTTTGTATTAGTTTCTTATTTTAGGTATTTTAATAGTTTTATAAAATAAAAACCACAAAAAGCCAAAAATACTTATAGTAATAGTTTCTATTTATTAGAATATCTATTTTAATTTCTTTTTAGCTTATTTATAAGCACTTCTGTAAATTTTTTATTTTTAATTAAACTCTTTTATATTAAAGTACTTTTATAAATTTTTCTAGATTTTTCTTTTGTCATCTAGTAATTTTTAGAATTAATTTTAGTTTAATTACTTATTAATTAAATATTAAATAGAATAAATAGTATAATAAATATATTTTTAGTTTTTAAAATAAGTTTTATAATATTTTAGATTTTTCTAAGTTTTTTTATTTTATTTTTCTTAACTTATTTTAGTTTTCTAAATTAAATAGTGTATTAATAAATAGTATTAAATAATAATTAATTAATAATAAATAATATATAAGTTAAATAAATAATTTTCCTTTTCTAAATAATTTCTTTTATTCTTAGGATCTCAAAAATATAAATTTCATATTTGTGGGTTTATATTGATCACTTTTTACTTTTATTTTTGTACGTTTACGTAATTTTATTAAAACGTACGTTTTAGGTTTTAGACGTTCATCACTTTAAAAATAGTGATAGCGTTTATTTAATAGATTTTAACTTTTTAATTTTCTTTAATTTGCATTTAAGTCGCTAAGACGTGCAAATTCCTACTATAATTATAATCGATTTGTTTTTAATACGTTTTACGTTTCTAGGGTTTTGATCGTACTTATTAGTTAATATAACTCATTTTGAGTTATTCATACTTTTAGTATTGTGACAAATCATTCATAACCCTATTCCTAATCAACCAAGCTATATAAAACATTTGTTCAATCACAGGATATCACAACCTCGTTGGGGAATAAACGACCCGGGAATATAACTGTCCTACCTCGGATTATTGCATTTGCCTCTTTCTAGTTTTACTTGCCTAGTTGACCTCTCACAAGTGGTTGACTGAATAAGTAGGCTAGTTTTAGGCGAATCAATTTTTGGCGCCGCTGCCGGGGATTGAGAAATTTAAAGATTATACTAATGTTACAAACTACTTTGATTAACTACGATTGATCATAAACTAGATTATTATTATGATGCCTCTCTTCTTCTTCTTTCTTCTGTATTTATCACTCATTTGCATTCCACTAGTCCAAAGATATTATCCCACATCAAATCACAGCCATTCATTGAGTCAATTTCATCTTGTCCGTTCAAACTCATTTTGGCGCCAAAACTCACCACGTGGATATGAGGCAGTTTAAGCACAATTAAAGCTTCTTGTTGCATTGTGGAGGTGTAGGGGACACATTTGGTGAAGTTTAGGCCAAGTTGGGGCAGTTTTGCTCAAAACCGTGGGTAAGTATGTGAACAGTGGTGGTTTTGGTTGATAAAGGGGTGGGGAAGCATTTATTGTGGCGTGTTTCTGCTGTGAGAGGTGGTGAAGGAGTGGGTAGAGTGATAGGGGTGAGCTGGATGGGGTGAGGTGGAAGTTACAGGTGGTGGAGAGGTGGAAGACGAAGAAAACGGGGGTGTTTGGTTTTATTTAATTACAAAGGGAAGGGATTGGGCTGGTGGAGTTGGGCCTGGGTAATGGATTTGGATTTTTGGGTAATAATAATAATAATAGGGTCCGGTTGGTATATAGAGCCCAAGGACCAATCATGTACTTTCTTGAAAATTGAGGGGTCTAAATTGCCAACTTTTCAAACTTTATCCAAGGGACTGAATCTGCAATTAACCATTAATACAAGGACCATATATGAATATTTTTCTATTTTTTAAACCTTAAGGACCAAATTTGTCAATTTCAAAACTCCAGGGACCAAACTCGTATTTTCTCAAAACTTTTCTCATAAGGACCAATTATGTCAAACATGAATAGCACAAGGTTTATTTTGATTAATTTCCAATTTTTAAAACCTTAGGGACTAATTTTGACATTTTTGCAAAGTTGAGGGACCAAAGTTGTAATTTTGAGATTTTTAACTTCAAAGGATTATTTTGAACAACTTGTGAATCCCAAGGACCTAAAATGATATTTTTTACAAGTTTTGATTAACCAGGGACTAGATTTGCCAATTTATCAAAGATCAGGGACTGAAACTGTAAATTATGTATGTTTTGCATGTTTTTCATCAGTTTTCATCCCTTTTGCACTTTAATACCTAAAAACACAATTTGGAGATATTTCCAGTATTTTGAAGCATATTTGTATGTTTTCAGATATTTTTGTAGCTTAAATGTGAACGAAATGATGAGTATTTAGACACTCATCAATAGACATAACAAAATCTAGAAGCATCATCAATAAATGTCACAAAGTACTTCTTATTACCCAAAGAAGGAGTGGCATGCAAATCACACAGGTCACTGTGAATAAGCTCCAAGATCTTAGTCTCACGACTAACACCCTGAAAGGGTTTCTTGGTTTTCTTGGTCAACATGCAAGTTTTACACTTTTCAGTGTCCATGTCAAAAGCAGGGATTAAACCATCCCTAGACATATCTTGCATTCTTTTATAGTAAACATGACCAAGTCTAGCATGCCACAGGGTAGAATCAGTTTTATCATATGTGGTCACGAAAGCTGAAATAACACTGTCAGTGGTAATATTAAGCCTGAACATTTGATTACATAAATAACCAAAACCAATAAAAACACCACATTTGGAAAGAACAAATTTATCAGATTCAATAACTTGTTTATATCCATGATTATTCAAAACACTACTTGAAACCAAGTTCTTCCTGATATCAGGAACATGAATAACATTAAACAAAGTTACAATCTTTCCAGAACTAAACCTAAGATCTACACAACCACGACCATGCACCAAGGCTGTTGACTCGTTTCCCATGTGAAGAATAGAACCATCATTCAGTGACTCATAAGTCTTGAACCAGCTTCTATCTTTACACACATGAACTGTTGCACCAGAGTCAACCCACCACGCAACATCATCATCCTGCACATAAAAAGATTCAGATACATATGTAACATAATAAATCTGAAAAGACTTATTAAACATATTCTGACCTTTCAGTGAGTTGGCTGAACCACCACTCCCTGAACCATTAGTGCCTGATCCATTGGCTTTACCACCAATTTTAACACCCTTGCAGTCCCTTTTAATGTGACCAGTCTTGCCACATTTCCAACAAGTAGGTGTTGCCTTATTGTTAGGATCTGCCCTTGTGTTGTCATGATACTTGCGTTTGCCTTTGTTGTCATTGTACCTGGTGGAGTTGTTATGCTCCACCATATTGACAACAGATGGTCCAGTAGCATTGCTACTCTTTGGCTTGTCATTATCCTGCACTTTGAGAGATTCCTCAATGTGCAGATGACTGCCCAACTCAACAAGAGTTAACTCCTCCTTCATATGTTTCAAGGTATGCTTGAAATCTTTCCATGAAGGAGGGAGTTTGTCAATGACACAAGAGACTTTGATAGCCTCATCCATGTTCATTTGGTGTTGTGTAAACCTTCAAAGTATTCCAAGAAGTTCATTGTATTGTTCCATAACTGGTCTTGAATCAGTCATTTTGTAATTTGTGAAATTACTAACAAGGAACTTCTTACTTGATGCATCCTCAGCCATATATTTGGCATCCAAGGAATCCCACAGTTCTTTGGAAGATTCAAAGTTCTGATAAATATCAAACAGAGAATCAGACATACCATTGAGAATAAGACCTCTGCATATGTAGTCATCATTCTCTCACTTGCTCCTCCTCCTGATCTGATCCACAGTAGCATCATCACCATCATCAGGAATTGGAGAAGTCAGCACATAGACCATACTCATGCTTGACAGCAAGAAGTGCATCTTCTTCTGCCACCTCCTAAAGTCCACCCCTTCAAACTTGTCCAGCTTAGCAAAGTTTGAAGCCATGTGTTTCATTGCAGCAATTGCCATTGATTATCACTAATAGTTTACTTTGATTGTTGGGGTTATAGCTCCCAGAACAGGGTTAAGACAATCAATGACAGTAGCAATACCACTAGGTGGTTACCGGATATCACTTGGAATCGTGTGATCACTTTCCAAAGTAAACTATTCGACCCTAATGCCTGGGTATCACGAATATCTACTTGGGATAAGACCAAATGCAGTTAGAGAATTAGGCACAATTCTATAACCCTTTCGCTAATAAGTGTTTACAGTTTCTGTGTGTTTCTCATGCATGTTCAGATCTCCTATATATATGAGGTTACTCTTGAGCTATTCCAATGGAATTATGAGTATTAATCGGCCCATTAATAGCCTCATAATTATCCCCATTATAGCCGTTAGTGGTTACATGACCAATTAAACATGGTCATAAATAAGTTGTAACTGCCATTTAGCAGTACTTTCCATAAGCAGTACTTTCCACTAGCAGTACTTTCACTTACAGTGGAAATACAGCCTATCAGTACTTTCATAGCATCAGTACTTTCATAGCATCAGTACTTTCACAGTGCTATCAGTGGAGACACCACTTCAGTGGAAACACTGCCTATCAGTGGAAACACTGCTTATCAGTGGAAGCCACAAGCAGTACTTTCCACAAGCAGTACTTTCCACAAGCAGTACTTTCCACAAGCAGTACTTTCACCAAGCAGTACTTTCACCAGTACTACCAATACAAACCACTATAAGAGTCAGGGTGTTCATGGACCTTATGGGTGTACACTCCGTACCTCCTAACCCATTACAAGGTGTGAACAATCCCACAAGTGCACTAAATTTTCTAACAGTTTATACCACTTTTTAAAGGTTTTTAAGAGTTATGTATATTATAAGTCATCCTATAATTACTCCTTGTTATATATTAGTTTTGATGATGTCTAGGAAACCATGACACCCTAAGAAGGTGTATGGTAGGATTAGAATAGCTTCGGAGTTGTTTTGAATGGGTTAGAATAGGTTTGGCGCGAGAAAAACTCATTTCGACAAGTTTGCAAAAGGGTCTGTCCTTATTTTCAAAATCTGGAAAATCCGATAGTAGGTAAAATTTTTTGGCCTAGATATTTAGGAAATATACTTTAAAACGAAACCGTGGCCGCTTGAACGGATTAAAACGGAGCTATAACGAAGAAGTTATGAAATTTTCAAGTTGGCGACGAAAACTATAAATTTCTGGAAATTTCAGCAAGCAATATTTATTTTGTACGAGTCAAAAATGAAGCTTGGGCGTTGTAAATTATGTCGACTTGTCAAAAATATGTTAGTATACTTTGATACAAAGCTAAGGATCTTTAAAACGTAGAAAACGGATTTGTAACTATTAAATTATACACGTTTACAAAAGTTGCCGTAACTTTATTATATAAGAAAAACTATATCACATTTCTAATAGGCAAATTTTACGGCAAAAACTAGTTACCAAGTTAAAGGTTGTTTTTAACATTGATTTAGAACTTCTTATAAAGTGATGTCTTCTAGTAAAAGTGAGATCGCCAAGTATATTTTCCAAAATGACCGACTGTTTGTTTAGAGGGGTTGTAATGAATTAATTACGGTCACTTAAACTTTGCCGGAAAAACATCCTTAAACTATATTTTTGGACACAAGTACCATACTTTAGCTATATTTTTCTCTATGATCGGAACCTCTATGACGAAAACTTAAATGCTAAAACTTTGAGATTATCATACGAGCTTTCCAAAACCGTTGAGTTCGTTTCCTAACGCTCGACGTGCACCATTTTACGACTAGCTTTTAGAAGCCGTTTTAGTCACTTTCATGAAATTTTCAATGACATTATTTTACGACGAAAAGTTATAATTTCACAATAAATCACTAAATGATTATCGTCGGATATCATTTCAACGTAAATACATGTGAAGTAATTTGAAAATGGTCAAGACGTTAAAAGATTATATTTTCGACGAGAAGTATTGTTTTCAAAAATTCATAAGTGGTATAAATATCATCCGAATTGCATGCATAACATTACATCATGACTTATTACATATCATATCATTCATAATAGGTCAGTTTCGAGATTCACGCTACATTTCGGTGTATTCACTTTTGTCATCGCAACAATTCATCAAGTGAGTTCATAGCCCCACTTTCTATTACTTATTTGTTTTACAAACTCTTGGGGGAGATACATGCTATATTTTTAATCGAACACAAATGCTTTGAACTGTATGCTATATCCAAATGTTTTATTGTCACTAAGTAATCAATTGCCATGTTTGAAGTCCCTACATCATGCACCATTAGTCACTTGCGAGTGAGCGCGAATATTGTGAATAGGCCTATTGAAATTAACACTCCCGTTCTTATTGACCCAGCTAGGGGAAATCGAACGCACTATATTTGAATCATTAAGGTAAATTGGCAAGTTTACCATATTAGGGCTGCGATGAAACGATTTTTACCAATTTCTATTGGTACGAGGTTTACGCTTTGGTTGTCATGAACTTAGTGAAATAAATGCTGTTTTGTTTTCAACGATGAGTGTGAAATAACATAACTCACACTACGAATATTGTGTTCAAACGAATTAATTAAACCTATGAATTTCACTCAACCTTTGTGTTGACAGTTTTAAGCATGTTTTATCTCAGGTATCTAAGGCATTCACTTCATGGCATGCATGTGGACTTATCATAGAGTCGTGGTGACGACGCGTTTCACTTGGGTTTTATATACTTTAAAACATCGTTTGACTTGTACCAAACTTATTTTCCGCACATAGTAACTTTCATTTGGGACCTATCTTTGTAACTCTGAATGTTTTTAATATATCAAACGATGTTCTTTTCAAACGACACTTTAGGTCGTTCAATATAACTGTGATTGTGATGCTATGACAGTCAATCCCCATGAATTCCATTCCGCTGCAAAACAGGTAATTTGGGGGTGTGACAGATTGGCATCAGAGCTTCAGTTATAGAGAACTAGGTTGCATCATTGACCCTAGACTATAACTACATCATCATAGCATCTCATCATTTCATCATAAGTGCATATTCACTTTACATGCGGTTTATACGTACATTTTTTGAGTTATTTACTTTCATTTCAAAACGATTGTCACATGGATGCCTTTAATTACCCATTCCATTATCATTTCCTCATACTCTAATGTGGAGAATGCTTTGTCATTCCCTATCGCAATTTTAACATCAGTTGATTCATCACCGATAACATCGAATGCCGAGATAAACCTTTAAGTAGGGCGAAGTCACTCTCACTCCTTTGTTTCACCACTAACATGTCGAGTTACACGTTATTCACACATTAAGTCACTAAACCATCATACATTTGAAGCGCTTACAACATCTCATAACCCATTTCTTAGGAAACCGTCGATCATTTTGAAAAATAACCTCAAACTTATCACCTCATATCATATCTCTTTGGAGTGTTTATTATTAACATCAGACTTTGCTACGTCTCACCTTTCCTTTTATTTTGAAGAAGTAATGGCGCCGAAGAAAGCCACACCTGAATTGACTCAAGCGGCTATGCAGAAGTATGTGAACGATAGCATAGCCAATGCATTAAGGACTGAAAGAGCATCGGTGGCGGCTGCTGTCTGCTGAAGCCGCTAGACTCGCCACTGCCGCTGAGGCTGCAGCTAATGCTGAAGCTGCCCGGCTTGCTAATGCCGTCGCGGCTGCGGCAACTGCTGAAGCTACTAGAATTGCGAGGGAAGCTGAAGCCGCTAGACTTGCTGCTGCTTCAGGAATTGCAGGAGGGTCTGGGGTTAGAAGTTGTTCGTATAAGGATTTTAAAAGCGGAGATCCCACTAAGTTCAAGGGCACTGAAGGGGCAACTGCCATGGTTCGATGGTTCGAGAAAATGGAGTCTGTGTTTCTGTTATGTAATTGCCCTGAGGATAGCAAGGTTAAGTTTGCTACGAGTACACTACTGGATGGGGCAATGTCTTGGTGGAATTCGTATGCTCAGCCAATGGGGATGGAAAATGCTTTCAAGCTCACTTGGGAGCAATTCAAAGGTTTGGTAACGAAGAAGTATTGTTCGCGTACGGAAGTGAAAAAGTTGGAGACCGAATTTTATGAACTGGTAACTATTGGGTATGACATTGATACTTACATTCGAAGGTTTCAAGAATTGGCCGCGTTATGTCCATCTATGGTTTCGGATAATGAGAAGCTACTGGAGGCTTTCATTGGAGGACTTCCCGAGATTATTCAAGGAGACGTGATTTCTTTTGATCCGCAAACGATTGAAGAATCTATTCGAATATCTCAAAAGCTCATGGAACGAGTTTTGAAAAAGGGAAACATTACCAACACCAACCGTAACAACAATACCAACAACCGCACCAACTACAACAATAACCAAAACAACAACAACAACGACGATAACCAAATCAACAACAACAAAAGAAAATGGGAAAATGACCAGGGAGGTTATAACAACAATAACCAAAACCGTAACACTAACCATCATCAACAACAGAACAGAAGGCAAGAAGCTAAAATGGTTTATGTCGCTGCACCAATGGAAGGCAGAGGTTATGCTGGAACACACCCACTATGTAATCGATGTAATTTTCATCACTCGGGTCCTTGCCCTGCCAGGTGCCACAAATGCCAAAAATCGGGACACCTAGCCAGGGATTGTAGAGGTAAGGCCGTAGTCACATGCTTCGGATGTGGGGAACAAGGACACTATCGGAACCAATGTCCCCAAAACGGAGGTCAACAAGTTGAAGGTGCTCATGGGAATGCATACATGTTAGAAGGAGGTGAAGCTCAACAGGATTTCAACAACGCGGAAGAATGAAGAAGTTCGGAAACTAACAGTCTTATTTTCCTTATGTACTATGTCATACTAAGTTTATGTCTTCCATCGTATCCGGATCTTTATAACTTAAAATGTATTACTTTTGATAAACCACTCGTTGTAAAATATTCTCATCTATCGTATTTTATTTTCTTTCCGATTTGTTATCACTTACGAGAATTTTACTTCCTTTTACTTTAACGACCATTTTAACGACACGGTTTAAATCTATGTAAACATTGAGAGTTATAACAACTAAACCGAACATCACATTATCGTTCCTTAATTATACATAGCCTAGCTAACTATGTCTAATTCTGGAGGGATCATGTTATGTTGGGAGCAGTTATTTATAAATCTTAGTGCAAGCAAAATTATCACATATTCCAAAGTCAAAGTGTTACTCATGGGAGATTCATCCAATATTTTCTCTACTATGATGTTTTGTACGCTCTCAATCATCGATAACCATAACGACACTTCCTCATGTCTTCTCTCCTCGATATTAATCACAAACTCAAAAATTCGATAGACTAACACGAACTGAATTCAGGGACTGAATTCCTTTTTGGTTGGGCGAATGTGACAATTCGTATTTTCAGGTCATTCTCAAAACATTACTCATGCTTCATTATTTATCATTTATCGTAAACTAGGTTTACGAGTATCAAATTCACGTAACCGTAATGGTTTAGCTGTGAATTCATGATCAATCGTCGAGGACATTCCATATAGACTAAAATTAGTCTACATATCATCAATAACATCATTTCATATCAATATTATGCATGGTTTTGCATTTTTCGTTAAACGTTTAATTTTATATTAAATAAACGTTATCGCGTAATTAATTATTTTGAACAATTGATCCATTACTTCCAAAAATTATCCCGATATATTTTTATACTCATATTAAGTTTATAAAATAATATTATGAGTTTACCTAGTGTTTTAAATTTATTTTGTATATAAATTGTTATATTTATATAATTACGACGGTTTTCTTAAATTCAACACGATTATTATTATTTCACTCAAATTTTACGAGAAATGTATTTTTATAATTTTTATGACCTAAATATATTTTATCTTGACCCGTGAAAATTTACTTTTAGCTAACGCTACCCTAAATTGCTTGTTTATGTATACAATTTACCAATTATCCTTAAACAAATATACATTACACTACATATACATACTTAAAAAAAATATATGTGCACTAGCTCCCTAAATACTCCCTTGTCGACAAGGGAGGTGACTCACACAAAACTCTACTAAATATCTTTCATTGTATATTGTAATATACTTGTAAACATAACACATACACATTTATCTTTCAAAGTGAAAAACAAAAACTCTCTTTCTCTTCTCTTGCTCAAGAAGAACCGGCCATCCAAGAGATCCAAGAAGGAGCTCTTCAAAAATTTTCAAAACAAGATTATTACACTCTAGTTACACTCTTTGTATAGGTTTTGAAATAAAAACCTAGGGTGTTTTAGGATTTAACCTTGGTTCATATAACGTCATCAATTACTAGTAAGCATTTCATACATATCATTATTTTCCATATTCATTTCTATGTCATTTTTTATATGCACAAGTAAAACATGCAAGTTATGTGATGTTTATACCACTTTTTAAAGGTTTTTAAGAGTTATGTATATTATAAGTCATCCTATAATTACTCCTTGTTATATATTAGTTTTGGTGATGTCTAGGAAACCATGACACCCTAAGAAGGTGTATGGTAGGATTAGAATAGCTTCGGAGTTGTTTTGAATGGGTTAGAATAGGTTTGGCGCGAGAAAAACTCATTTCGACAAGTTTGCAAAAGGGTCTGTCCTTATTTTCAAAATCTGGAAAATCCTACAGTAGGTAAAAATTTTTGGCCTAGATATTTAGAAAATATACTTTAAAACGAAACCGTGGCCGCTTGAACGGATTAAAACGGAGCTATAACGAAGAAGTTATGAAATTTTCAAGTTGGCGACGAAAACTATAAATTTCTGGAAATTTCAGCAAGCAATATTTATTTTGTACGAGTCAAAAATGAAGCTTGGGCGTTGTAAATTATGTCGACTTGTCAAAAATATGTTAGTATACTTTGATACAAAGCTAAGGATCTTTAAAACGTAGAAAACGGATTTGTAACGATTAAATTATACACGTTTACAAAAGTTGCCGTAACTTTATTATATAAGAAAAACTATATCACATTTCTAATAGGCAAATTTTACGGCAAAAACTAGTTACCAAGTTAAAGGTTGTTTTTAACATTGATTTAGAACTTCTTATAAAGTGATGTCTTCTAGTAAAAGTGAGATCGCCAAGTATATTTTCCAAAATGACCGACTGTTTGTTTAGCGGGGTTGTAATGAATTAATTACGGTCGCTTAAACTTTGCCGGAAAAACATCCTTAAACTATATTTTTGGACACAAGTACCATACTTTAGCTATATTTTTCTCTATGATCGGAACCTCTATGACGAAAACTTAAATGCTAAAACTTTGAGATTATCATACGAGCTTTCCAAAACCGTTGAGTTCGTTTCCTAACGCTCGAAACCTATTTATCTCGCACAGCCGGATGGATCTTCGTTCTCTTTTCCTCCAACGTTTCTGGGTAGACCCAAAAGTCCAAAACTTTATGTATCGTCTGCTACTTTGGAGCTGCTCCGGTTCTCAATAAACGTTCGACAAAAATACTAACTCGATTTAACTTCCAACTTTATCTTCTGAACCATGGTGTGACTGTCAATTTTTGGGCTTCGATGAACCTTTGTCTCCGGTGGTCAGATGAACTTTTGTCTCCTATGGATGGGTAGTAACCCTCATGAGCTCCGGTCCGGCGGTCCCTACTGGTATCGTGTTTTAAAGCTCGCATGTCACAATTCTCAATTTTTGGTCATTTCTTAAACTCTACATTCATCATATTAGCTCATGCATAGCTTTGCATTTCACCTTAAACGCGTAAATTTCATATTAAATAAACGTTATCGCGTAAGTTATTATTTTGAACATTTAATCCGATACTTCCAAAAATGACCCCGATATATTTTTATACTTACATTTAGTTTATAAAAATAATATTTTGAGTTTACCTAGTGTTTTAAATTTATTTTGTATATAAATCGTTAAATTTATATTATTACGACACTTTTCTTAAAAACTACACGATAATTATTATATCACTCAAATTTTACAAGGAATGTATTTTTACAATTTTTATGATCTCATTATACTTTACTTTGATCTATTAAAAATTACTTTTAGCTAAAACTACCTTAAATACACTAATGTATATACAAAGTTACAATTTACCTCAACTTACTTTCTTTTTACATACAAACAATTATACACAATAGAAAAAGAAAAAAAAAATAGTATTTTACAAATACTTCCCCCCTTGGCCGACCAAGGGGGGGGTAGTGCATTAAATTGTTGGTAACACTTTTCTTGATTGTATAGATATATACTCCAAGTAACATATTTTCTCTCATTCATTCATAATAATTCAAGATAGTTAGTAAAAGTTCTTCTCTCTTGGTTCTTCCTCTTCAAAACCGGTCACACCTTGGTGCTAGAAGAAATCATCAAGTTTTTCCATTTTCAAGTTTAAAACAATCTAGTTATACTCTTATTAAAGGTTTTGAAATAAAAACCTAGGGTGTTTAAGTTTTATCCCTTGTTCTAGTCACCTCATCAAGTTAACTAGTAAGCATTTCATACATATCATTATTTTCCATATTCACTTTTATGTTCATTTTTATTATGCACAAGTAAATCATGCAAGTTATGTGATGTTCATACCACTTTTTAAGGTTTTTAAGTGTTATAAATATATATAATCCATCCTATAATTACTCCTTGTTAGATACTAGTTTTGGTGATGCCTAGGAACCCATGACACCCTAAGAAGGTGTATGGTAGGATTAGAATAGCTTCGGAGTTGTTTTGAATGGGTTAGAATAGGTTTGGCGCAAGAAAAACTCATTTCGACACGTATAAAATAGGGTCTGTTCATATTTTAAATTCTGGGAAAATCCGACAGTAGGTAAATATTTTTGGGCTAGATATTTAGAAAATACACTTTAAAACGAAAACGTGGCCGCTTGAACGGATTAAAACGGAGCTATAACGAAGAAGTTATGAATTTTTCAAGTTTGACGAGGAAAACTATTAATTTCAGAAATTTCAGCATTGAAAATGTCACTCCTTACGGGTCAAAAATGAGTCTTAAGCTTTATAAATTGTGTCGACTTATCAAGAATATATTAGTATACTTTGACACGAATCTAAGGATGTAGAAAACGTAGAAAACGGACTTGTAACGATTAAATTACACGCGATAAACCAAGTTGCCGTAACTTTATTCTATTAGTAAAATTAATATATTCTTTATTACAAACATACTACGGCAACTAAAGGACCATGTTGGCGGACGTTTTTAACAATGATGTAGAACTTTTTATAACGTGATGTCTTCTAGTAAAAGTAAGTTCGCCTAACATATTTTCCAAAATGTCCAACCTTTTGTTGAGCGGAGTTGTAACGAATAACATATAGTCACTCAAACTTTGCCGAAAACCATCCTTTAACTCTCTTTTTGGCCTAAAGTGCAATACTTAACCTATATTTTTCTTGGTGATCGAGACCTCTAGGATGGAAACTTAAACACTGAAACTTTGAGATATTGATACAAGCTTCCCAAAACCGTTGAGTTTGTTTCCTAACGCTCGACGTACACCATTTTACGACTAACTTTTCAAGGCCATTTTAGTCACTTTCATGAAAATTTCAACGACATTATTTTACGACGAAAAGTTATAATTTCACAATAAATCATTAATAAACTATTGTAGGATGACATTTTGACGTAAATACTTGTAAAGTATTTTATAATATGACGGGATGTCATAAACATATTTTGACGATAAACATTATTTCCAAAACGTACAAGTGGTATGAATATCATATGGGTTTGCATTCACCACAACATATCATAATTCAAGTCATAACATTCATTTTAGGTCGCGGATAGTTTCCGAGCCTCATTTTCGTGCACTTCATTTTGTTAGCATATCAATCACACCAGGTGAGTTTTCATAGCCCCACTTTCTATTAATTGTTTACAAACTTTTGGGGGAGATACATGCTCAAACTATTTTCATTTACTTTCACAAGTACTTTAAACTCTTACATATTACTGTGAGTTCATAGCCCGCTTTTACTCATTTATATTCCTATAAACTATTTGGGGCGAGATATATGCTTATTTATCCAAACGTTTAGATTCTTTTGCCAAATAACATTACTTATACTTTACACTTGATTGCGTTATATACTTGATTGGGTTATACTTGATTTCATATGCATATTTGGAACAAACATACAAGAATTAGTGGCTCCAAATTAAGTTGTTGGAAGGCTATTAATTTACAAACATACAAGAATTAGTGGCTCCAAATTAAGTTGTTGGAAGGCTATTAATTTACAAACATACAAGAATTAGTGGCTCCAAATTAAGTTGTTGGAAGGCTATTAATTAACAAACATCCCATCATTTATATGTTGGAAGGCCATTTATTTGGATACAGCCCAACGTGAGTCGTTGGAGGAACATCCCAGCATTTATATGTTGGAAGGCCATTTTTATGGATACAGCCCAACGTGAGCGTTGGAGGAACATCCCAACACGTGTGTTGGAAGACCCTTGTGGTGACATTTATACTTTTAACTACTATGATACATGCATACATGATTGACATACTATTTTTAGCAGTGGGTTGTAAACACACAGGTTGCAAGTTTTGTATGGGCGGGACTTGGAACTGAGTGGATTTACGATGCCTTTGCTTTGCGAACTATTCTATTTGACCAAAAACTTTGCCTTTGTTGCATAAACGCTCTTTAAAAGCTTTACTTGTTAACTCTATGAACTCACTCAACCATTGTGTTGACACTTTAGCATGTTTTATCTCAGGTATCTAAGGCATTCACTTCATGGCATGCATGGACATATCATAGAGTCGTGGTGACGACGCGTCACACATGGGATTTATGCATTTTAAAACAACGTTTGGCTTGTAACAAACTTATTTCCGCACAAATTGATTTCTATTTGGGAACTACATTTTGTAAACTCTGATTATTTTAATGAATCAAGCGATATTTTCAAAACGACACTTTAGGTCGTTCGATATAACTGTAACTTTGATGCTATGACAGTCATCCCCCAATGACACTATCGTTCCGCTGCGATATTTTGGGGGTGTGACAGATTGGTATCAGAGAATTGGTTATAGAGAACTAGGTTGCATCATTGACCCTAGACTATAACTACATCATCATAGCATCTCATCATATCATTATAAGTGCACATTCTTTATACATGCGGACTTATGACTCAACACCAAACATCATATGAGTCGATTAGTTCAAGCATTGCATAGTTACTCCTAAATTATACATAGCCTGATCACCTATGTCTAATTCAGGAAGAATCATGCAATGAAGGGAGTAGTAGTCTCATATGTGTAAGCAATTCCGTAATCAAGCCAAATTTTCAAAAGATTTTCTTCAAACCACTTGTTTCCAGTTTGATCCGAGCGACAGTTCTTGTTTGATGAGTTGCAAAGATCGAGCTAGAAATAAGTCATTACCTAAACCAATTTAGCCTAATCGTATGACAGTTCTTGTTTGATGAGTTGTGGGATTAAGTAAAAATCGGTTACCAAAAAGTCTTTTAAAAATTTTGCTTGAGAATGGGAAAGCTTGTCTCATCGAGCCTAATCATAAGAAAGCATGTATTTAGGACGGGAATTGCTCACGATAGCACGGGAACGTACCTTGTGGGACGAGTAACTCATATGCATGAGCATTGACATAATCATATAGACCATACACAAGCATAAACTTTTAGAACCCTTGTCAAGGTTCGAACCATAGTATCATCGATTGAATCACGAGGACGTGATTCCTCTGACATGGGAAGAATGTCACAATTCTCAATTTTTGGTCATTTCTTAAACTCTACATTCATCATATTAGCTCATGCATAGCTTTGCATTTCACCTTAAACGCGTAAATTTCATATTAAATAAACGTTATCGCGTAAGTTATTATTTTGAACATTTAATCCGATACTTCCAAAAATGACCCCGATATATTTTTATACTTACATTTAGTTTATAAAAATAATATTTTGAGTTTACCTAGTGTTTTAAATTTATTTTGTATATAAATCGTTAAATTTATATTATTACGACACTTTTCTTAAAAACTACACGATAATTATTATATCACTCAAATTTTACAAGGAATGTATTTTTACAATTTTTATGATCTCATTATACTTTACTTTGATCTATTAAAAATTACTTTTAGCTAAAACTACCTTAAATACACTAATGTATATACAAAGTTACAATTTACCTCAACTTACTTTCTTTTTACATACAAACAATTATACACAATAGAAAAAGAAAAAAAAAATAGTATTTTACAACTTTTCTTGATTGTATAGATATATACTCCAAGTAACATATTTTCTCTCATTCATTCATAATAATTCAAGATAGTTAGTAAAAGTTCTTCTCTCTTGGTTCTTCCTCTTCAAAACCGGTCACACCTTGGTGCTAGAAGAAATCATCAAGTTTTTCCATTTTCAAGTTTAAAACAATCTAGTTATACTCTTATTAAAGGTTTTGAAATAAAAACCTAGGGTGTTTAAGTTTTATCCCTTGTTCTAGTCACCTCATCAAGTTAACTAGTAAGCATTTCATACATATCATTATTTTCCATATTCACTTTTATGTTCATTTTTATTATGCACAAGTAAATCATGCAAGTTATGTGATGTTCATACCACTTTTTAAGGTTTTTAAGTGTTATAAATATATATAATCCATCCTATAATTACTCCTTGTTAGATACTAGTTTTGGTGATGCCTAGGAACCCATGACACCCTAAGAAGGTGTATGGTAGGATTAGAATAACTTCGGAGTTGTTTTGAATGGGTTAGAATAGGTTTGGCGCAAGAAAAACTCATTTCGACACGTATAAAATAGGGTCTGTTCATATTTTAAATTCTGGGAAAATCCGACAGTAGGTAAATATTTTTGGGCTAGATATTTAGAAAATACACTTTAAAACGAAAATGTGGCCGCTTGAAGAGATTAAAACGGAGCTATAACGAAGAAGTTATGAATTTTTCAAGTTTGACGAGGAAAACTATTAATTTCAGAAATTTCAGCATTGAAAATGTCACTCCTTACGGGTCAAAAATGAGTCTTAAGCTTTATAAATTGTGTCGACTTATCAAGAATATATTAGTATACTTTGACACGAATCTAAGGATGTAGAAAACGTAGAAAACGGACTTGTAACGATTAAATTACACGCGATAAACCAAGTTGCCGTAACTTTATTCTATTAGTAAAATTAATATATTCTTTATTACAAACATACTACGGCAACTAAAGGACCATGTTGGCGGACGTTTTTAACAATGATGTAGAACTTTTTATAACGTGATGTCTTCTAGTAAAAGTAAGTTCGCCTAACATATTTTCCAAAATGTCCAACCTTTTGTTGAGCGGAGTTGTAACGAATAACATATAGTCACTCAAACTTTGCCGAAAACCATCCTTTAACTCTCTTTTTGGCCTAAAGTGCAATACTTAACCTATATTTTTCTTGGTGATCGAGACCTCTAGGATGGAAACTTAAACACTGAAACTTTGAGATATTGATACAAGCTTCCCAAAACCGTTGAGTTTGTTTCCTAACGCTCGACGTACACCATTTTACGACTAACTTTTCAAGGCCATTTTAGTCACTTTCATGAAAATTTCAACGACATTATTTTACGACGAAAAGTTATAATTTCACAATAAATCATTAATAAACTATTGTAGGATGACATTTTGACGTAAATACTTGTAAAGTATTTTATAATATGACGGGATGTCATAAACATATTTTGACGATAAACATTATTTCCAAAACGTACAAGTGGTATGAATATCATATGGGTTTGCATTCACCACAACATATCATAATTCAAGTCATAACATTCATTTTAGGTCGCGGATAGTTTCCGAGCCTCATTTTCGTGCACTTCATTTTGTTAGCATATCAATCACACCAGGTGAGTTTTCATAGCCCCACTTTCTATTAATTGTTTACAAACTTTTGGGGGAGATACATGCTCAAACTATTTTCATTTACTTTCACAAGTACTTTAAACTCTTACATATTACTGTGAGTTCATACCCCGCTTTTACTCATTTATATTCCTATAAACTATTTGGGGCGAGATATATGCTTATTTATCCAAACGTTTAGATTCTTTTGCCAAATAACATTACTTATACTTTACATTTGATTGCGTTATATACTTGATTGGGTTATACTTGATTTCATATGCATATTTGGAACAAACATACAAGAATTAGTGGCTCCAAATTAAGTTGTTGGAAGGCTATTAATTTACAAACATACAAGAATTAGTGGCTCCAAATTAAGTTGTTGGAAGGCTATTAATTTACAAACATACAAGAATTAGTGGCTCCAAATTAAGTTGTTGGAAGGCTATTAATTTACAAACATACAAGAATTAGTGGCTCCAAATTAAGTTGTTGGAAGGCTATTAATTAACAAACATCCCATCATTTATATGTTGGAAGGCCATTTATTTGGATACATCCCAACGTGAGTCGTTGGAGGAACATCCCAGCATTTATATGTTGGAAGGCCATTTTTATGGATACAGCCCAACGTGAGCGTTGGAGGAACATCCCAACACGTGTGTTGGAAGACCCTTGTGGTGACATTTATACTTTTAACTACTATGATACATGCATACATGATTGACATACTATTTTTAGCAGTGGGTTGTAAACACACTGGTTGCAAGTTTTGTATGGGCGGGACTTGGAACTGAGTGGATTTACGATGCCTTTGCTTTGCGAACTATTCTATTTGACCAAAAACTTTGCCTTTGTTGCATAAACGCTCTTTAAAAGCTTTACTTGTTAACTCTATGAACTCACTCAACCATTGTGTTGACACTTTAGCATGTTTTATCTCAGGTATCTAAGGCATTCACTTCATGGCATGCATGGACATATCATAGAGTCGTGGTGACGACGCGTCACACATGGGATTTATGCATTTTAAAACAACGTTTGGCTTGTAACAAACTTATTTCCGCACAAATTGATTTCTATTTGGGAACTACATTTTGTAAACTCTGATTATTTTAATGAATCAAGCGATATTTTCAAAACGACACTTTAGGTCGTTCGATATAACTGTAACTTTGATGCTATGACAGTCATCCCCCAAGGTATTCCATTCCGCTGCAAAACATGTAATTTGGGGGTGTGACATCGCATCATCGGAATCCATACCCCAGCTCATCGTCTTAACTTAGAGCCAGAATCGTCACTTTCTCACCTGTAAAGCTTCGAGCATGACCTTCGGAGTTCACCATAATAACTTCGGTTCAACCTTATACAAATGCCTTTGATCGATATTATGGCCCTTCGACAATTTGGATGCTGCTGCTTCGGTCACTTGACCTCCGACGTCCTACACTTTGATTCATTCTGCTTTACTTCTATATAATTCTCCATCTTTTTTGCTCCATCACACCATTGTTGCGGCCAGCTCACAGAATTACGGATGAATGAAAATTACGGCATAATTATAAAACACCAAGCTATGGTTCACCAAGTAAAAATCAACGGCCATCAAAGTGCGACCTCTTAATCAATATGGTTTTCATCTATTATATTTTTATCTTCGTATACGCGCCCTTCGGCTTTGTCTAAGCACCTTACTTTGGATGATGCTTTAAAGAGAAAAATTGAGTTTGTAAAGAATATTAAAATTTGGTTAATACTTTTCATTCTCAATGATCCCAAAGTTGAAGAAATTAAACGATCACCCTAACATATCTCCGACCGAACGATACCTACCGGGTCAGCATGACCTTCGGTCTCTTACTTCCAGTCCAGCTTTCCGGTTTTGTTTCCTGAACGACAATCATCAAAGCCTCAAAATCTGAACTTCGGATCGCGCTTGTTTTGGAGCAAATTTCCAGGTCCATGTTATATTAGGATATTATAAGAGTGAAAGCTAAATATACGCAACATATTTTTTCAAATAAACAAGTTTACGCAATGTACTTTGTAAATTGTCAAAGATACGCAATATATTTTCAAATAATCTTTAATTTAGCTAATATGACCGGTTGGCAGCAGGTTAACAAGTCACATTTGATTAAAAATTACACCTTTGGTCCCCCAAACTGGACCAAATTCGCGCAGTTAGTCCAATTTTCATAACGCTCGTTAAATTTAAAAAAAAAAACTTTTAAATATTTTTTCTTAAAATCTAATTAAGATATATATTTTTTCAATTTATAATTTTAAAAAAATGGATAAATTTTTTTAAAAACCTTTTTTTACGTTTTTTTTAACCGTAAATTATTTTTAAAATAAAAAAATATTGAAATCAGATTCAAAAAAAAAAAAAAAAAAAAACATAATTTTTTTTAAATATCGGAAAAAACTTTTTTTAAATTCAAATAAAAAAACCGTAATTTTTTAAAAAAATCAGAAAAAACTTTTTTAAAAATCAGATTAAAAAAATAACGTATTTTTTTTTAATCGGAAACAACTTTTTTTTAAAACAGATTTTAGGAAAAAAAATGTTTAAAAAATTACATTTAAAAAAAAAGGATTTTTCCGATTTAAAAAAATACATTTTTTTAATCTGATTTTTAAAAAAGTTTTTTCTGATTTAAAAAAATTACGTTTTTTTATTTTTTTTAATCTGAATTTAAAAAAAGTTTTTTCCGATTTTTAAAAAAAATTGCGTTTTTTTTTTTTTTTTTGAATCTGATTTTAGAAAAGTTTTTTCTGATTGAAAAAATTACTTTTAAAAAAAACATAAAAAAAAGGTTTATAAAAAAATCATCCATTTTTTTTAAATTATAAATTAAAAAATATATATTTTAAGAAAAAAAAATTGAAGGTTTTTTTTTTTTTTTTTTTTTTTTTTTTTTTTTTTTTTTTTTTTTTTTTTTAACGAGCGTTATCAAAATTGGGCTAACTGCGCGAATTTTGTCCAGTTTGGAGGACCAAAGGTGTAATTTTTAATCAAATGTGACCTAGTAACCTGTTGTCCACCGGTCATATTAGCTAGATCGAAGATTATTTGAAAATATATTGCGTATCTTTGACAATTTAGAAACTACATTGCGTAGACCTGTTTATTTGAAATAATATGTTGCGTGTCATTAGTTTTCACCCATATTATAACAATTAGGAAAGGTGGACAAGGTTTTGAGGATGAAAAAGAAGACCTTCTTGAAAAGGGGGTCAGAAAGCTGTTGGTTTGTGGGAGTTTAAAACACGCGTAAACGACTAAAGGTGTGTAAGCCTATGGGGGCACACACGATAAACACGAGAGTACGTGTCGAACGTATTTAATACTTGAATATAGTACCAGATATGCATGCATGATTTAACCTGATAACATTAGATGACCCATGGGTTTTATGGCTTGTAAGAATGGGTCGTTTGGGAGTTGCCTTGGGCCTAAAGATCCCTTAAACGATTGGGCAGTGGGTTGTTTGGTATTTAGCTTGTCGACCAAGCTTTAACCCAAAATCAAGGGATGGTTTGTTTTACTATATAAACAAATGCACCCCTACTCAAGTCATGTGACATATTGATCGATTAAAAAAAATACACCTAAGTTGATTTAATCATCAAAGTTCTAGACCAATCGTATTTTACTTCAAATACGATTAGTATTATATTTGGTTTATTGGTTCACTAATCTTGCATCATTTTTTGATCCAAGAAGAATTTAGTGTATTTGTTTTATGCTAGTTACTTGTCTAACATAGTAGCAAAAACAAGGTTTTTGGTTGTGGGATTATCTCGGACATAAGTGACATATATATATCGGACAAGTTTTGCCAGATATCGGGTAAGACTAAAAGTGCTTCTTGGGCAGATTTTAGTTAAAGAGAAAAGTGGTTTTTGGGGTTTTCTTGTTCGTGATATTCAAGTGGTTTATCAAGGGGTTGATTGTGTATGCGTTCTCGACTAGCTCTTTATCGAACGTACTCGTTTTACGTGTTGTCTGTGATACTCATAGAGGTAATTTAGATACTTTGGGTTTCTTTTGGTTTCTTTGATTCGTTCACTTGCGTTCAATTATCGCCAAAGGTTAGTTTTCTAATTTACCTTTTATTATTATTGTTTATTATTTACGTGTTAACCTAATTGCATAAACTAGATCCGAAAGGATGCCTCATCACTTGAGTGATGTTTTTTATATCAATGTTGAGGGATATAAGTTAGAAGATTGTTGTAAATCAGCTAACTATTAAAATACATTATCACATCTTGAATCTGATAAATGTTTTTGAACTATGAATGATAAGATGCAATCCTTAAAAGGCAAATCAAGTTTTGAGTTTGATTGTTATTTTGCCTAACAGTTAACCTATGAGGTTGGAATAAGTTTCTTTTGAAGAAAGATTCACAAAGACAAAATTGTATACATATTAATGCATGGCATTTAATAAGAAGTTTTTAATCATACTTAAACAATTGACTGTGATTACATTTTCTTATATACACGCATTAATGATATAAAAATAATTAATTGTCATACATGTTTCCTTGTATGAGGAATATGGTCCAAGTGACCGATAGGCGCAAGAAGCCTCAAAATGGTTCATACCACTACGGTGGTTGCCGAATATTATGGTCTAAGTTTCCGAATGGCGCAAGACGCCCTCAAGATGGTTCATACACAAAAAGTAGTTGCCATATATGACTACGGCCAAGTTGCCGAATGGTGCAAGACGCCCTTAAAACGGTTTAGACGTATAGAAATAAAGGCATAAATTGTCGTGGATAAATTAAAAGCGGCCTTTGTGTCGATGTCTACCTTGTAGACAAATTAAAAGCGGCATGTGTGTCGATGTCTATCTTGTTATTTACTAGAAAAACTAATTTAAACTGTAAGTTTCTCAAACATATAAGCTTGTACCTCCGGAGCTATGTAAATAGTAAAGGTAATAAAAAAAACAAGTGTTTGGTATATGCTTGTGATTAAAAAACAAATGACATCTAACGACACTTTACAAAAATAATGGTGGAGGAGCTATGTTTTATTTATGCAGGAAAGAAAGTGAGGATGGAATACATGTATGGTTTTTGGTCTCCGGCCAACAAAGCATCCTGTTAGTAATTCACAATCATGCGGAAGGAATTATGAAAAATATACATATAAAGACAAAACATAATATAGTATCATTGACTATGTCAACAATACTATACTGGGGGGACATGATGACACATCTGCAAAGACGGGCCCCATTCAACATTTGGAAGGCCACATGACATGGGAATACATAATATAAGTATAGCATCATTGACTATGTCAACAATACTCTACTGGGGGGGGGGAGGGGGGACATGTTAACGTATGTGGTCTAATAGACCTAACTCGCCTTATGAAGCACCGACTTATGGGACACTTTGTAAACAACTCTAAGATGGTCACTGGATGAAAGACATGTCCGAATGACATGTGTCGGAGGAAAAAGATATTCTTTAAGTATTGCACCATCGGTCTTCAGCCGATAATACAATATTGGGGGGACATGTTGACGTATGTGGTCTGATAGACCTGATTCGTCAGGACATTAGAAGAAAAGCTCATGGCCGAAGTGCCTGGACGAAAGGCACTTGGCCGAATGGTTCAGCCGAATGGCTCAGATGAAAGGCACTTGGCCGAAGCAACCAAGCCGAACGGCTCAGATGAAAGGCACTTGGCCAAAGCAACCAAGCCGAATGGCTCAGATGAAAGGCACTCGCCCGAAGGACCCAAGCCTACGTGTACCTGCCACCTAGATATTAAGGGATATGTTCCTTATTGATGTGACAACACATGTACATACCACCCACATATTAAGGGATATGTTCCCCATGATGACATCATCTACGATAACTAAGACACTATAAATACACCACCAAAGGTGGTGTGTATTCAGGTCATATCTCCTACCTCTCTCTACTTTCTCTCTCTAGAATTACTCTCCACTTGGAGGGTGTGTCCCTTCATGTTGGGCCCTTCGGATTGGTCCTTCATATTATAGGACGCATCCTTCCATACTTACATCATGAATCATTTACATGCTTATATACTTATATTAAATCCTCTACCTATGAGGTTCTGACTTGACCGTCAGAGGGTGGTTCTCGGGGCTTCAGCCTCGGGTCCCCTTCTAACGGGTTCTTTCATGTTTGTAGTATTGCCGAAGAGCCAGCCGAGGTACTTGCCAAAGGTCCAGATGAAGTACTTGCCGAAGGTCCAGACGAAGTACTTGCCGAAGAATTAAGCTTGTTTGAGGTGAACACATTTTTACCTCAACATAAGTTGCTATAAAAGTTGTGATTTTTACTCATAAGTAGATATCCCTTATATCAATCTTGTGTATCAGAAGTATTGTAGTAATATTTTTGACGTACACAAATCACCTCTTTACTTTATCTCAGTAGAAATACTAATAAAAACAAGAAATACTAATAATGCAACCCGACTTCTTTATCCACTTAACCGCACACCTAATACCTTCAATCGATTTATCAATTTTTTTCATACCATCTTGAACAATAAGATTGATTATATGAGCCGCACATCTAATATGCATCCATTTCCCTTTTAACAAACAATTATAATTTTTCTCAAGTATCATTTTCATAAATTCAATATCGCTATCATTCGCGCTTACATTATCAACTGAGATAGACAAAATATTATCAAAACCCCACTCATTTAAACAGCTTTCAACCCCTTTTCCTTTGTCTATCCCTCGATGACCATCAAGTTCACGAAAATTCAACACTTTTTTTACCAAGTTCCATTCGTTATCTATAAAGTGAGCCGTAAGATCCATGTAGCTCTTTTTCTTAATGGATGTCCATCCATCAGTAGTTAAACTAACCCTACCAATGTTCTTTTGAAATATTTCACGAAGCTTGTTTTTTTCTTCTCGATACATTGTCAAACACTCTTGTGTTATTGTACCTCTACATGGAACATCAAATAGAGGTTGATTGATTCTTTGATAATGCCTAAAACCTGAATTCTCAACAAAGCTAAACGGTAACTCATCAACAACAATCATGTGGGCTAAAGCCCGCTTACTCTTTTTTTGCTCGAATTTCCATGCCATCATTTTGTTTACATCACCGCCCTCATAAGTAATATTAGTTTGAGACTTACTTTTCTTTTCTAGGTAAGGTTTGCACCTTTCAAGATGGTTCTTCAGATTTGTAATGCCATACTTTTTTGTGTGATACAGGTACAAGTCACCTCAATGTAAACATTTAGCTTTCACGTCTTCGGGCAACTCTCCTTTTTTTTTAGTTTCCGATCTTTAAAATCTATCCATACAAGTGACATTTTTTTACGAGTTTTTGGTTGTTTTCCCTTTTGCTTTCTACCACTTTCGACCTCCACGGTTGTTTCTTCCAAAATATCCGTTGAACTCGAAGACATCTAGCAAGTACCAAATAGAAAAAAATGATTAACATACGTAACAAAGCTTATGATGGATATACACATGAATACATAATAAACTTTGGTTCCAACTAAAGTCTAATCTAACCATCATTAATTCATTTAGCATAGAAAAATTTTCATATTCTCATTTGTTTACTGTAAAAGGACTTTCAATATCTAACAATCTAAAATATTTCAACTTATTAATCCCAATTAGTGGTACTACTTTTAATACTTAACAACAATCAAATAATAATAAACATAAAAAGTGACAATGACTAATAAATAACAATAGAAACTAGCAATTGATCAAACATGCAATGTAAGTACCATTAAAACCAACATAAATAATGATAAACCTAAACAAAGTGATAAATAATGTAATGGCTATCAAAATTAAAGAATATACTTTAACTGTAAGTGTGATGTAGTATTAAAGATGAGGATGAAAAGATTGATCAGTGCATCATAATGGTTATGGTAAGTGATAGGTTTTAGTAGAATACATGCTGTAAATTAAGAAATTTTAATAGTAGTTGTTGGCAATTCTTATTTTAATTCTTTTTTTTAATGGACATATTGGGCTAAAACTGAATTAGTGATAGCACTAAGAGTTTATTAGGTAAAGATTTAAAGTGTTATTGGGCTTAAAATGAAATAAAGAACGTGGAAAGCTTATACATTTATCGGGTTATCGGGTTGAACCCGAACCCGATAAAAGTGTAACCTTAACCTGACCCTATAAGGCTATCGGGTTGACCCGACAGACCCGATAAGCCTAGTTGAACCCGAATGAACCCCGACCCTATAGGGCATTATCGGGTTCGGGTCGGATCGTTCTACACCCCTAATTAAAACCAACATAAATATTTGAGTGTTGATATATAGATCTAAAACATAGACCTACTATTAGACCTAATCCATACAATTCATGACAAGTGTCACACACTTATTCTCTCTCATCATTTTTAACCAATTAAATTTTCAAATTAACCAATCACATCTTTAGGTCTAGATTTAGGTTTTAGTTGTAGGCCTACAATTCATTTTCCTAAATATTTATAGTGTTTGCCGCATTACTACAGAACAAATAAAAAGCACAACAGATGTCGATCCATGATTAGCTTATTGAAAGGGGGTGTTTGGTTTAGCTTATTTTCGCGCTTACCCTATATGAACATGGGGGTGCTTATTTGTTCCGCTTATTTGTTGTAGTGAATATAAGTGCGTTTGTTTAGCTTATTTTATTCGGCTTTTTTTTTTTTTCGTAAGTCAATTTATTGCATTCCAGTTTTAAGTCATACAAAAGCTTTTGGTTGGAGCTTATTTTTCAGTTTTAAGTCATAATAAGCTTTTGGTTGGGCGTATGGAAAATAAGCTGACAAGCTACAAAATAACTTAAGACAAACACCCCGTATTATGTCTTGCTTGGGGATGTTTTATTTTTTATTTTATTGCTGGCTCTAGTTTTACATGTGGACATGTCTTATTCTTTAAACCCTTTGTGTATGAAATGATCCAAAGCTAGTTTTTTAATATTTCATTGTATGAAGTTTTTAGTTTATTTGAATACTATTCGGTATTTGATTTTTTTTGGTTCATTTAAGTGCTTGAATGCTTATGGATGAAACTCATTATATGGTTAAATAAGTAGAATAGCATCTGCTTATTTTTAAAGTAATGTTTGGATGAAACTTCTTGTATGGTTGAACAAGTACTATCGCATAAGTTAAGTAAGTTAGGATTTGCTTAAAGAAGAAAAACATTTCCGTGTGTTTGGATGAAACTTCTTGTATGGTCAAATAAGCATTATCGCATAAATTAAGTAAGTTAGCATCGCCTAAATTAAGTAAGTTAGCATCTGCTTATTTTTTAAACCAGTTTGCGATAAGAAACACGAACACCATCTGCATATCTCAAAACCAGTTGAAAATAAGGAAAAACCCAAACCGCCCTAACAAAATATAGATCACTAAAGTTTGACCCATCTGACTTAAAAGTCAACTCATCATTCTTTAGATTTATTGTTTTTTTTTTCTTATCTAGTTCATGACATGCAGATTGTTTATTTTGAAAAATAGCAAATATAGACATGTTGAGACTTTCTCATACTACAAAACTGTTATGTAACTATAAATTGTTTATCCTCATTACTTGGTTCACTTCTTGGTGAATATCCTTCACTATTTGACTAAAAATGGAGCGAAATGATCTTGTTTTGTTCCTCACTATTTGACTAATGTAAGTAACAACATTAATGCATCATTTTGTAGGTGGAGAACCTACCACTTACTTTCGAGTCTGAAGAGCACTATTTTGGCTCTTTTGTTTATCCTTTGCTAGAAGAAACACGTGCTGATTTTGCTTCTTCCATGGAGATCATGTATAGAGCTCCATTTGCTGAAATTTTATCCTTTAGCGAGTCCAAATGTGGTGAAAATATGGTCTACGATGTTATTGCTGGTCCTTGGAAGAATCAGTTTAGTGAACGTGGCAAAGATGCTTACTGCACGTTACCTGGTGATCTGCTTATTTTAGTAGATGGGAAACCAGAATCCATTTCTGACTTGCGGCGTGTGGGAAGAACATGGGCTCTTTCATTGGTTAAAAGTAATGATTGTTAGCCTTTTTAATGTTGTTAGTACAAATGTTATTGTTAAGTTTAAGACTTTTAGTTAGTATATGAATTCGTATGTAATGTTAGTGTATGGGTCAGAATGTAAAGTCTACAATATGGGTCGAATTCTAAGTCTGCTTATGGGTCCAGAACATATAACCCAAACAGGCCCATAAGGTGACAGTTATTAGGTAACGGTTATATGCCAAACCATCACAACGTTTGGATAAAACCATTGTGCCGTTTAGAATTGTATAAATAGGTTAGAATTCATTGTAAACATTAACCCTTCTGTATCTTTATATCAGAAATCAATTCAAGGGTTCAAACCCATTCTCTTGTTCTTATTATTCTTGATGATGTTTCACACATGATGTTTGTTTGATTATGATGATCCTGGAAGTATGGAGCCTGGAAAATTAACATGGTATCAGAGCGCAAGGAATCAAACAACACAACAAGTCATGTTTTTTATCATCATTCAAGAGACGCGTTTAATATCATGAAATATCTTTGTTGCTGTAAATCGCGAAACAGAAAAAAGAGGAAGAACAATTTTTGTTCTTGGAAACCGTTGCACAAAGAAGGAAAAGAGAAAGGGTACACGTTAAATTGTTTTGAGTGACAAGTATGGAGTGATTGCAAAACTTCAAGGACTAGATACCAAAGATGAGGAAGTAGTTGCGACTGCATGTTATAAGAAGTTTGTTGATCTCATTGTAGTCTGCCATGAAACTGCTAATGTACCTTGGGGTGAAAAGTCTAAAGATGTAGGAGACGCAAGCAATGATGGCTTGGCCATGGACCTACAAGACCAGAAGGGAAAGAGAGTGAAGGATGGAGCAATAGAGACAAGTCAGAATCGTTTTGGTGTTAGTCTTGAAGATGATGAAGATGAAGAAGAATGATGGCAATCAAGACAGCAATGAATTTTAGACATTGCTTGAAGAAACAATGAAGATCACTCATGAGAATTTGATACTAACACATTAGGGGGGAAATTGTTAGCCTTTTTAATGTTGTTAGTACAAATGTTATTGTTAAGTTTAAGACTTTTAGTTAGTATATGAATTCGTATGTAATGTTAGTGTATGGGTCAGAATGTAAAGTCTACAATATGGGTCGAATTCTAAGTCTGCTTATGGGTCCAGAACATATAACCCAAACAGGCCCATAAGGTGACAGTTATTAGGTAACGGTTATATGCCAAACCATCACAACGTTTGGATAAAACCATTGTGCCATTTAGAATTGTATAAATAGGTTAGAATTCATTGTAAACATTAACCCTTCTGTATCTTTATATCAGAAATCAATTCAAGGGTTCAAACCCATTCTCTTGTTCTTATTATTCTTGATGATGTTTCACACATGATGTTTGTTTGATTATGATGATCCTGGAAGTATGGAGCCTGGAAAATTAACATGGTATCAGAGCCGAAGGGGATCAAGCAACAACAATTCTTGTTTCAATCATTATTCAAGAATCAAACATGCGTTTTTTTTAAACGCAATCATGAAGAAATTGGTGTGAAGCCAAGTTGTGTGAAGCAACCGCAAAGAAGAGAAGAATCCGTGATGGATTGAATGATCAAGAGATTTGATCATGAAAGGTCATGCGATATGATCAAGATGAAGAGGCTGCGACGGTCTCTCAATGAAGAAGGGGCTGCGACGGTCTCTCAAGATGAAGAGGCTGCGACGGTCTCTCAATGAAGAAGGGGCTGCGACGGTCTCTCAATGAAGAAGGGGCTGCGACGGTCTCTCAACGATGAAGGGGCTGCGATGGTCTCAAATTCGTAAGCAAGAACAACAACAACCGCGAAGGTTCAAGATTAAAGGAATTACAGAATATTCACAAAGAAGAAGGTTTTTGGCATCTCGACATTAGGGAGGAATTTGTTGGAACCTGTTTAATGTCTGCGCCAAAAACAAACCAAGAAGGCCTGCTACTTTTCTGGTTTGGGCCAAGCCCCAAACAAACCCATTAAGAAGCAGTTATAATAAACGGTTATTAGGTTTTTTCAGAAACATCACAACGTTTACTTTTCTGTGAATCGGCATAACTGCCACAAGGCAACGATTCATACAGTATTTATAGTGTAGGATTTCTGTAATTCAAAGCAACCCATCCATTCATAATAATATCAGATTTATGGGTTCAACAAAACTCTTCTTTGTTTATTTTTCTTTTGATTCTTGTTTGTATGATATGCATGATGGTTGTTTGGTCATATAAGATCCTGGAGATTATACAAGACCTGTACAAATCGACTACAAAGTTTTCAACAATGAAGACGATAGTACATTGTTAAAAGTTAAGGCATCAAAACCAATTGAATTTCAAGAGGGGATGTTTGCTGTTTTTGTGATGAATATAACAACTCAGAGAAGAATATGGAATTCGTTGCACATACATAGAAATCTTAATATCATCAAAGAGGTTCTTTACTCTCATTCTGAGGTAAGAAGTTTGCTGATTAAAAAATTTAATAAAATTTCTCTTTTGTCCACTGGTGATCTCGTTATTAATTATGGATATGTTGTTTGCAGGTTAAGGATAACTGCAATATATGTTCAACATCTTTTGGTTATGATAGTAAAAGATATGATCAACATCTTTTGGTTAATCTGAATGAGTCCCAAAGGACGGCAATCATGGTAGCGCTTTGTAAAACGCAATGTTGCCATGGTTCATCTGTGGAACAAATATGGGGACCACCCGGAACAGGGAAAACCATGACAGTCAGTGTTTTGCTTTTTATCCTCTCTCAAATGAACCACATGACCCTTGCTTGTGCTCCAACGAATGTGGCTATACTACAGTTAGCCTCATGTTTACTAAGCTTGGTAAGAGAATCATCTAAAATCACAACTGCAAGTGGTGATTATTTCTGTCCCGTTGGAGATGTGGTCTTGTTTGGCACCAAGGAGAGGTTGAATGTTAGTACTGACATTGAAGAAATATATCTAGAACATCGGGTTAAGAGGCTTGTAGAGTGTCTAGGGCCTGTTACTGGTTGGAAGCATTGCATAAGATCTATGATCGATTTATTGGAAAACTGTGTTTCTGAGTATCATATGTTTGTAGAAAATGAGTTGTGCAAAGAGAAACAACAAGAAGTTAAATCATTCATTGAGTTTGTGCGAGATCGATTCAATTCTAGTGCACGACCACTCAGAAGGTGCATTGTTACATTTTGTACTCATATCCCGAGAAGTTTCATGGGGGAATATAATTTCAAGAATATGATCTCTCTTTTGGATAATCTGAGTTCTTTGGAGTCATTGCTATTTCAAAAGAATGTGGTTTCGGAAGAACTTCAAGAATATATCAGTTTTGTTAGAGCCATGTCTCTATCTGTTCTTACAACTCTGCAGCAATCTCTTGACGAGCTCACTCTCCCATCTTTCTCAAACAAATATGCAATTACACAGTTTTGTTTTGAAAGAGCTTCTGTAATATTTTGCACAACTTCAAGTTCGCACAAGTTGCATGCTGTCAATATGGAGCCTTTGGATATATTGGTCATAGACGAAGCTGCTCAATTGAAAGAGGCAGAGTCCATCATTCCCCTTCAACTTCCGGGATTGAAGCATGCTATTCTTATTGGAGATGAGCACCAATTACCTGCAGTGGTTAATAGCAACGTAAGTCTTTCCTTATCGATTTATTTTAAGACTACAGTTTACATTTTAGTTTTATAGCTATATTTTGATAGACTACATGTTTGTGGACAGGTTTGTGCTGAATCTGGTTTTGGAAGGAGCTTATTTGACCGATTAAGTCCTTTGGGTCATTCGAAACAACTTCTTAATGTTCAGTACAGAATGCATCCTTCCATCAGTGTCTTCCCAAATCAGATGTTTTATCAAAATCAAATTCAAGATGCTCCAAATGTGCTATCCATAAGTCATGAAAAGACATATCTTTCAGGACCAATGTTCGGATCCTATTCATTTATAAATGTTGTTTTTGGAAGAGAAGAAAAAGATGACAATGGAACAAGCCTAAGAAACATGGTTGAGGTGGCTATTGTGCTTAAAATTGTACAAAATCTCTATAAAGGTGTGCATATTGGTTATCATTTCATATTTTTTAACTCTTTATTATTATTATTTTTTTATTTTGGGTAAATTTACTTAAATATAACCTATTCTTTCACATTTATAGCATGGAAGGACTCAAAGCAGAAACTTGCTATTGGAGTTATATCTCCCTATGTTGCCCAAGTTATTTCAATTCAAGAAAAACTAGCTCGTAAGTATGAGAAACTTGATGGATTTTCAGTAAAGGTGAAATCAGTTGACGGGTTTCAGGGTGGAGAAGAAGATATAGTTATTTTATCGACGGTAAGATCCAATGGCAATGGGTCTGTTGGCTTCATGTCAGGTTATCAAAGTACTAATGTTGCCTTGACCAGAGCACGGTACTGGATTCACTATTTTTTTGTTTTTTTTTTTAATAAATGACATTTTTATCTTCTAAGAAGTATGAATACTGTCTTCCTTTTTTGTGTAGACATTGTCTTTGGATATTGGGAAATGAAAGAACCTTGACAAATAGCGAGTCCGTATGGAAAGAATTAGTCTGTGATGCAAGAAATCGCCATTGACGCGGATGCTGATGAATGCTTGAAGAAGACCATTATAGCAGCAAAGAAAGAGTTGGATCAGCTTGATGACCTGGTTAACGGGAATAGTGTACTGTTTAAACATGCAAAATGGAAGGTGTGTAATTAGTATTTTTCCGCTCTGTATCATTATGCAATATCCTAGACTAGTTCTTAGTGTTTGTTGAACATTATGCCATCAGGTTCTCTTTAGTGATGATTTCAGAAGATCGTTTAGAAAGCTGATGGGTTCTCGCTTAAAAATGCTTGTTTTGAATCTCTTGCTGAAACTATCTAGTGGCTGGCGGCCCAAGAACAAAAATGTTGACTTAAGTTGCGAAACTTCTTCACAAATTTTGAAACAGTTCAAGGTTGAAGGGTTGTATGTTATTTGCACTATAGATATCATCAAGGAAGTCAAATACACACAGGTTTTGAAGGTTTGGGATATATTAGCCTTAGAGGAGATACCGAAACTCAAAAAACGACTCGAGGGCGTATATTCTGCATACACAAATGATTTTAATAATCGGTGCACAGAAAAATGTTTAGAGGGGTATGTTCCTTTGTTGTCTACTGAATCTTAGTTCTATAAGTAATGATTGTATTTATTTGTATTATACATGCTTGAGTCCATTTTCTGTATATTTTTCAGGAACTTGGAAGTTCCAAGAAGTTGGCCCGTATCCCAAAAAATTATCAGATTTCGTTATCTAAGTGACTGTGAAGATGAAAGTGAAGTGAGTGTGAAACCTAATGATGCTAGAAATTATGTTGAAAACTCAAAAGTAAGTGAAAGCTTATTGCTTATGAAGTTTTACTCGTTGTCACGTGGGGTCGTGAGCCATTTGCTTTCTGGAAAAGAAGTTGATCTTCCCATGCAAGTCACTGATGAACAAATGGACATAATTTCATCTCGCAAAAGTTCATTTATAACTGGGCGATCAGGAACCGGAAAAACTACTGTTCTGACAACGAAGTTGTTCCAACACAAACAGAAATTTCGCATTGCTTCTGATGGTATTTATGAAGGAGAGAGCAGCCAGTTTAGGACAGCTGAAGATATCAAAACGAGTGGTCTTCGTCAGCTTTTTGTGACCGTCAGCCCACACTTATGTTATGCTGTGAAACAAAATGTGTCCCACCTTACAAGGTGCGCAAATACTCGTTTTTCGTCCCTTTTTCACATCTTTTATTGTCTCGTTCTGACTTTATGAATTTATGTCTTTAACAGTATTTCAAGTAACGGGAATTCATTAGCACAGATCAATCTTGATGATACAAATGTCATTACATCAGAATTTAATGATATTCCAGACACATTAACTAACATCCCCATAAAAAGTTACCCTCTCGTAATAACATTTCAAAAGTTTCTGATGATGCTGGATGGTACATTGGGGAATTCGTTCTTTAATAGATTTCTTGAGGCGAGAGAAGGTTCTCATGGCAACATTATAAGTTCAAGATCTGTTGCATTGCAAACTTTCATGAGATTAAGGGAGGTTACATTCGACAGATTTTGTTCGGTTTATTGGCCCCATTTCAACTCGAATCTTACAAAGAAGCTTGATTGTTCCAGAGTGTTCACAGATGTTATTTCTCATATAAAAGGAGGCTTGCAAGCAGGGGAATGCAGTGATGGAAGATTGAGCTGCGAGATTTACTCTTTATTGGCCGAAAGTCGTTCTTCCACTTTAACAAAAGAGAACACAGAGATTGTTTACAAACTCTTTCAAGCCTATGAAAAGATGAAAACTAAGCGTGGGGATTTTGATTTGGGAGATTTTGTAAATGACATTCATCACAGGCTTAAAAATGGGAATTATGGTGGTGATCAAATGGATTTTGTGTACATCGATGAAGTGCAAGATCTTAGTATGAGGCAGATTTCTCTTTTTAAATATATTTCCCAAAATGTTGACGAGGGCTTTATATTTGCGGGTGATACTGCACAGACAATTGCAAGAGGAATTGACTTTAGGTTTCAGGAAATACGACATCTGTTCTATAAGGAGTTCTTAAGCACTAGAGCATCTGGAAAACAAGAAAGAGGCCTTTTATCTGAGATTTTTCAGTTAAGACAGAATTTCAGAACTCATGCTGGTGTGCTCGATTTAGCTCAGAGTGTCATTGACATTTTATACTGTTACTTTGTTCACTCAATTGACAATCTAGAGCCTGAAACTAGTTTTATTTCTGGAGAAGCTCCTGTTCTACTGGAATCTGGTAACGACGAAAATGCAATTGTAACCATCTTTGGTGGCAGTGAAAGTAGTGGAGAAGTTGTGGGGTTTGGTGCTGAACAAGTCATATTGGTACGTGATGAACATGCAAAGACTAAAATTTGTGAATACGTTGGAAGACAAGCCCTTGTTCTCACTATACTGGAGTGTAAGGGACTTGAGTTTCACGTAAGTGCCTTAATTATATTCTGTTAAAAACTTTTGTCACAAAAAGGTTATTGATTAACTTATTTTTTTAATTTTAGGACGTATTGTTGTACAACTTTTTTGGGACATCCCCTTTGAAAGACCAGTGGAGAGTAATATATGCATACATGAAGAAATATGATTGGCTTGATGAGAAACTTCCTCAGTCGTTCCCGACATTCACCGAGGCAAGACATGGTGTTTTATGTTCTGAACTGAAGCAATTATATGTGGCTATTACTCGAACCAGGCAAAGGCTATGGATTTGCGAGAACAAAGAGGAGCTCTCAAAACCAATGTTTGACTACTGGAAAACGAGGGGACTTGCTCAAATAAGAAAGTTGGATGGTTCAGTGGCACAGGCTATGCGGGTTGTTAGCAGCCCTCAGGAGTGGCGGGAGCGCGGTAAAAAGGTAAGTTTTCTTTTATTTTGTCTATTACTGCTTTAGTTTTCTTATGATTTACTGGTATTACATTATTTGACATGACCATTATACGGGTTTCAGTTTTTTCATGAGAAATTTTTTGTGATGGCAACTATGTGTTTTGAGAGAGCTGGAGACACAATGTGGGAAAAACTGGCCAAAGCCTCTGGTCTGAGAGCATCTGCTGATCAAATGCGGGAAACAAATCATGAAGCTTTTAAAAGTTATGTTAGAGAAGCAGCAGGAATATTTGAGTCTATTGGGAAACTCGAGTCTGCAGCTTCTTGTTATTGTGATTTGAGGGAGTATGAAAGAGCTGGTAAAACATAAATACTTGTCTCTAGATGTTTGGATTTTGGCTTAAAGATGTTTGGATTTGGGTTGTGTTTGATCTCAAGGGTCAGACAAAAGGAATTAACTAAAAGGGGAACGGGTCATGTGGGTCATTTTAAAGGAATTAGTGAAAGGTGAACGGGTCAAAGATTTCAAAAGTATATAGTAACATTCCATTATTTTTACTCAAAGATTTGGATCAGTGCTTTGCTGATATAACTATTTGTAACATTCCTGAATTTTAAGTTGAACTCTTGTATTTGCGTAGGAAAAATCTATTTGTCCAAATGTGGAAAGATTGATGCAGCAGCAGAGTGTTTCACTCTATCAGGCTGTTATAGTGATGCAGCGGAAACTTACGCCAAGGGAGATATGTTTTCAAACTGTCTTTCAGTGTGCATAAAAGGGAAACTTTTTGATAAAGGCATGCAGTATATTGAATACTGGAAAGAACATGTTAATGTCAGAAGTAAGGAAATGCGAAAAATTGAGCAAGAATTCTTAGAAAAGGGTGCTCTCGATTACCATGAGCATAAGGATCCTAAATCCATGATGAAATTTGTCAGATCGTTTTGTTCTATGGAGTCTAAACGTGTATTCTTGAGGTCTTTAGACCGCCCTTACGACCTTTTATCATTGGAAGAAGAATCAGGCCATTTTCTTGAAGCTGCTGAGCTGGCAAGGTCGTTAGGTGATGTTATAAAAGAAGCCGATCTTTTGGAGAAGGCTGGACATTTTAAGGAAGCAGCAGTTCTGGTGCTTTGGTATGTGTTTCTTTTCTCATTGTGGGGAAATGGTAACAAAGGTTGGCCATTGAAGAAGTTTCCTCAGAAGGAAGAACTTTGTAATAAAGTAAAGTGGCTTGCAAAACAGGATTCATGCAAGTTCTATGATTTTGTTTGTAATGAGCTTAGTGTACTCTCTGATCAGCATAGTAGCTTGACTGAACTGAAAAAAGATTTAGATGCTTCCCGGAAAAACAAGAGCCTAAGGGGAGAAATTTTGTCGATTAGGAAAATCTTGGATGCTCATTTTCGTCTAAGTTCCTCTAAGTACGAGTGGGAGGACGAGTTACCGGTTGATATAAATAAGCACTGTGAAGACATGATGTTTCAGAACCGGGTTTCTGTTAGAACGCTGTTTTATTATTGGAATTTGTGGAAGGAGAATGTTTATGGAATTTTCCAAAACGAGGACCGTTTTAAACACAATGATTTCATATATCTTTATTTTGGGGCGAGGAAACATCATGTAGATGGTTTAGTTTACCAGTTAGTATTCAAGGATGCTCATTGGATACGAAACCCTATTCGCAAGGGTCTTCGTAGGGACGGGGGGGGGGGGGGGGGGGGGGGGGGGTTCTAACTATGCATTTTACAGATTTGGTGTCTTATTGGGCGTCGGAATTACGTTCTGTGGGTATTAAGGTACTTGAAACTCTTGAAGGTCTCCGCAAGTTAAAGTCAAACGGTTCGACCTTTCACCAAAGCACATCTGTTCTTCACATTTGTGACGTTTCCAACTTTCTGTTCAGCTGCGAGTATTTTAAACTCACTCCCCCTTTCGACAAGATGGTGCATAGTATTGGGAAAAATTCCTGGGAAGATTATTATGATCTTATGTTTCCGTTAGATTGGCGAAAATCAATGTCTGAGAACTTGGTTTATTTAAGAACGACTGATTTTTGTGTCAACGTGCTTGATGACATTATTCTTCGAAGTGTTGACATCATGAGTGACCTCGACTATTGTACCATTGGGAGGGTGATGATGACGTGTCTTGGTTCAAAAACATCAGTAGCACTTTATGAGCGTCTTATTAATAAGCCTGAATCGAAACCTATGTGGAAGTTATTTGTTGGAAAACTTAGGGATGTTGGTTATAAAGAGCATCTTGTTCTTCCAGAATTCATGCTTGCTCTGAATGACGCTTTTAGAGCCAACCGTATGGTTTTTGGCTGCATTTCACCGGAAAGTTTTGCGCGTCTTATAGATCGTCTTCTTTTTGTGGCATCTTGGTTATGTCAAACCTTTTACACTGCAAAGTCTTCTTTTGCTGGATGGTTTACACATCTTCACTCTTCTGTTACCCCAACTAAATTGAGTCCAAAACCGAAAATATTAAAGCGTCTCATAAGCTTTTATGTTGAAATACTCCAAAAAATCCTCTACAATAGAGAAAATACTCTTCTTTGGTGCGAATTATCAAGTGAGGATCGCTCATTTTATCATAAACTTTTAGCATTGAAGCTAGTTATGATGCTGGCTTTAGTTCTTCTGGAAGAATCGGATCACTCACAAGTACTACTTGATTTGCTAACGGGTAGCAGCAATATTGCGGATTTGCTTCCACAGAAGTTTGTTTCATGTCTTCTAAGGAAAAGGAAGGAGGGTCGTTCTTTGAATTTTGATCCAGAAGTCGTGGCAGACGCCTTTATGAGTGTAAAGGATCCTCTCGTGATTGTATGCCGGGGAGATTTGAGTCCTAAAATCCATGCTCCATGTGCTATATTTGTGGACCTTAACAAATCTAAAGAGGAGATAATGCACGTGTTGTTTCCAAGAAAGAATACACATAGTGTCAACACTTCTCACAATGTTGTTGGGACGATGTTTGAGCCACCATCTCAGGTGAACAAGGTTGTCAGGATCGGGATCCTACCTAGGATCGTTTTTGGCTTTGCAAGATCGTGATCGTAGGATCGGATCGGGATCGTAAGATCCTATGAAAATGTGTATATTTTTGTATAGGGGTTGTAGTTCTGTATATATATCTCGGCATAAGTCTACACTTAGTCAATTTGTATACTATATAACGTTAAAAAATAAAAAGAAGGCCCATGCTTTAAAGTTTACTTCGTGGTGAATAATAAATAAACCAGTTTTAAGTTTTTTGTTTATCCTGTTTGAAATGTACATACGCAAGACTTAATATAAATTAATTAATCATATGTGTGTTGGTAAAAATAGCATGTAGTTGTCGCGAAAATATTGTTAGTCATTATCGTAATAATTTTGTACTTAATTTAGCCAATGCTAACACTAATTTCTTACAATGCGCATCTGTCACTTTAAACCGAATGGTCATTTGTAAAAAAACAATGAATTAGTGATTGTGATTGGGCTTTTTGGATCAAACATGGGGCTTAAATGCTTCACATAGAAGAAAAAAGTCCAAAAAAATGGGTTAGCAACAGGATCGGATCGTAAACGATCCTACGATCCTACGATCCGATCCTACGATCCTGAACGATCCTACCTGATTTACGATCCCATTACGATCCTGATCGTTTTTTAAGTGTAGGATCGTAGGATCGTGCGATCCTACGATCAGGATCGCGATCCTGACAACCTTGCAGGTGAATGCTAACCTTAACGTGAATCCAGTGAATGAATGCAAAGGGGAACTGCAAATGAAACAGAAAGTTCTGAAAGAAATATCCGAATTCATAACCAGGAAGAAGGGAATTTTACCGCATATATTCTCTATGGAATCTACAATGAAGGTAAGTGGCACTGTGGTTCTTTTAAGTTTTATCATCATTGATCTAAACTCTAAAATAGGATGTCTTTTAATTATATGTTTTGTTTTCAGACAGAATTGGATAAAAAATTTTGCTCTTTGGTTGCTGCTCTTGAAGATGAAAAATTCTGTACTGGGGAAGATATTACACTTGTAGTTAGTGAATTTAGTAAACTGAAGGTGCTTTTGGAAGCATGTGAGTTAAGGTTAGATTTTTAGTATTCTGTATGTTACGTGTTTATCACATATTTAAGTCATTATAATAACTGAAGACTTTTTTGGGTGTTTGGGTCTTTTTCAGTCCACAAAAAGAGGAGCATTCAGATTTCATTAAGAACACGAATGGGATATTGGATTGGCTAAACACTAGTAGGCCAACGGTAGATGATTTCTTGAAGCGTTATGGCAGTCAGGAACCTGAGGCTGGGCAAATGGAAGTGCCAGAGTGCAGCAGCAGCAAATCTGAGGTCGAACAAAAGGGTGATGATGCTAAAAACAAGAGAGGGAAGGGAAACAAGCAGAAGAAAGGTAAACCGACCAAAGGCAAAAAGAAATGATGGTATAAACACGATGGCTAGGTAGTTTTTCCATATAGATAGACGTTTTCTTGTAGGTTGAGAACTTTAATATTCATACTACTATAAACTTTTTGGTTACCTTTTTAGGATGGTTCTGATTTCATTCTCATCACGACAAAACTCTAATTGATCGTCTGGGTTGAATCAAAGTTTCAAAGATTAAAAAAAAAAAAAACTAATGAGCTTGTGATGTACATGAAGCCTACATGATAACACAAGGTAGTCAACACTTGCATAGTCAAACCAAGTGAATATTAAAAGTTGCGTTATACTGAGGCAGTGACTGGATTTCATAAAAACTATACTACCCATATTTTCTTATTTCCTGACAGTGTTGTTAGAAACACTTACTCCAGAAGTTCACTCTAATGCCAGGAATCCACAACCGTGAAGTTATTTAAAGGTTGATATACTTGTCATGTTGCTACATCTCTAACAACCTATAAACCTTTTTGTTTTATTGAGCTATGTTTACCCGTGACAGCTATTAGCATGTGCAACTGGGGCAACTGCACAGGGTCACTGATTGTAAGGGCCATCTGATTTAGTATGTCCATTAGCATGTGCAAGTGGGGCAACCGCACATGGCCACCGATTGTAAGGCCCTCTGATTTACTATGTCCATTAGTATTTATATATGTCTATAAGTATATTTATACATGTCTAACTCGAATTTTTATAGCCTTTTTTTAAATAATAGACTAAAATACACCGTTGGTCCCTAAACTTGTTCCTGCGCATCGCGATGGGACAAAGTTGGGCGTTATCATCGCTGGAGGTCCAAAACATGTGTTTTATACTCTAGACTAGTCCCTTGACCAGGATTGCCATAGTCAACATGAATTTTCTGGCTTTACATCGAGGGTATAATAGACCATTCACAATTTTAACTCAACCTTTCAATCCAGGGACCAAATGTGATTATGCCTACTAGCCGTTTCTTCTCTGATACGCTAACATTTAATTTAGCGGGAACCAATACACCCACCCAACAAACAACTTTACCAATCATAATAACACCATTATCAACGATCTACTGAAAATCGAAATCCGAATCTAAATCCTCATTTCCAGAACTCAAAAGACCAATCCAACTTCCAACAATACCATGTCGATCGATCGTATTAGCAACATGCCAGATATAGTGATCAGTAACATTCTGAATCGGTTGCCTTTGTTAGAAGTGGTGAGAACCTCTAGTTTAACGCGAAACTGGAGGTCTAAGTAGACTTTGCTCACCGATGTCATAGTTGATGAGGATTTCTTTTATTATTTAACATACGAGTTTGATGGAAGGCTTGTTACTAGACTCTTAAATCGGCTTATGGGTTCAATAAGAAAGTTTGTCTTCTCTGTAGAGCCAAGATCGATGCTTGGAAGAGACGACTTTCATTATGAAGAGATTTGTGATTGGCTTTTGTTTTTGGCTCGGCATGGAATTGAGGAGCTGATTATTACAAACTGGTATAGTGAACGAGTTACGTTCCCAGCCCAACTTATAACTATCATCACTAAAATATGAGAGATATCAAGTTTAAACTATAATTACCAAATAAAAAAGGGAAAAATCCCAAAAGAGAAAAGTCGCCCAAAGGTACATCACTCTTTACCTCCTCATTTTCTAAAAGTCCAAAAAGACCAAGGCGGACGACGAGACAACTGTACAATTCAACAATATTTTGATAAGTGTCTCTTATTTTAATATTATAGTACATTTAATTTAAAGTACAAGTTGCCCAAAAAATAAAAGACATTTGTCAAAAAATATGGTTGAGTTGCCCAATAGTACAATCGCCCTCGTCTCTTTTGGACTTTTGAAAAATGAGGGAGAAAAGAGTGATGTTTCCTCTTATTCTTTGTCACTTTTGAGAATTTTCCCATAAAAAAAAAGTTATAATGTATTTGGAGGCCATCCATGTTTTTAATTTTTTACATACAAGCCACCCATTTATTGGAATCAACTTATATGCCGTTCAACTATGTATTTATTTTCGTTTACACCAATTATAACCAAATTTATAAGTATAATGAAATGTGACTATATACTACCAAAAGTAATTTAGAAGGATAAAAATAAAATTCCGCATTAGTGTTAGGTTTAGTTTTGCCGTTTTGGTAATTATCTATTTTTAGATCGATCAGAATTAATGTAAACGAAAACAAATGTATAATCAGATACCCCAACACGTTAGTTTTAACAAATAGGCAGTGGGTAGGCAAAAGTTAAATATATATCTCAAATTTATCATAGATCCAATGAACCAATCATAGTCATTCATTAAAAAAAAAAAAAAAAAAAAAAAAAAAAAACTTTCATTTTTTTGAAAATTAAATATCTCGCAAACCGTTAATCGTTACGAGAAAGAAAAAAATCATATCATCGCGACCAGAATTAAATTATCTTTTTATAGATATGCACTTTTATAAATTTTTAACAATTTTTTTTTCAAATTTCGGTCCAAGATTTATTAAAATCACATGTGATTCGTGAAAATCACATGTGATTCGATTTTTGTAAGTCACATATGATTTTTGCAAATCATATGTGATTTGTAAAAATCGAATCACATGTGATTTTTGAAAATCATGTGTGATTTTTCTGGATGGAATTTTTGAAAAAAAAAAAAAAAAGTTTACTGTTTGTTAAATGGCTAAAATTTTGATAAAAATTAAATGGCTAAAATTAATTTATTAGATCTATGGTAAATATGATATCTATATTAATCTCAACGCGCAGTGGGTATAACTTTTTGTTAAAGACCCTTTTTACCAAAGAGAAAAGTTCTATGCAGAACATAAATTATTCAAAGAACATATGTTTTAATCCCCACCATCCAATCATTTAAGATCTGACGGAGTAGATCAATCCATATTAAAAGACGGAAGGCCATTTTTGTAATTACATAACCCCACCTAACACATTCACACTCTTCTACATCTGCAACACTTTATCTCTCTCTCAATTCCCAAATCTCAACAAACACTCAAACCCTAATAAATCAATCAATCAATCGAGTAAATTAGACACCACCACCGGTAGCTAACTTTCTCTCGACCAAAACACCTCAAATCGAGTCATTTTAAGCTATTTAAAAGATGGTGGTGAAATATGGTGAGTTACGAATTAAACCAACTCATTTCAATATGGTTGACTTGAAAGGTGAGTTACGAATTAAAGATGGTGGTGAAATAGATCTAATTATTGATGTGACTTATGAAGATTGAAATAAATAAATTTTACATTTTGTGGTGGGAATCACACGACGCCCGAAATAAATAAATTTTACATTTTGTGGTGGGAATCACACGACACCACCGAAGAAACCTCGTGCATGCCTTGGTTTTTATAGTGTGTTAATTCAAATACATCACATACTTCTTTATCCCATTAAGAGGGTAAATCAGGTGGGTCATGCATCCACGTGGGGGTAAATACTCAAAATGGGATCAGGTTAATATGGGTGAGCTTTGGAACGGGTGAAACCGGCCAATTTGTCTTCGAAAAATATACTCTAAAATAAGTTGTTTCTAGATTGGGAATTGTTTATTGCAAAAAAGTACAAGATTTTAATGTGTGGTGTACATTTTGTTAGTGAGTTATTGTTTGGATTTTGAAAATCTGGAAAATGAAGTGTTCGAGCTTCAAAGAGAAAAAAAGGAAAAAAAAAAAAAAAAAAAAAAAAAAAAAAAAAGAAGAATAAGAAAAATGGTGGAAAAGAAAAAAAAAAAAAAAGATGATAAAAGAAAGATAAGATTGTTTTTTACTAGTACCAAGTAATTGCATTTACTTTTTGTTTTTTCAATGTGACTTTGTATTCTTTTAACAATAAAAAAAGATGTTTATAAATAAAGCAAACTTTTACGGAGTACTAGTATTCAAATATGTTTTTATGTTCCTAGAAAGCAATTGTGGTCTCTTTTATTTCATTTTGTATAAAAGGTTAACAAGATAAAAGAGCAACAAAGAGGTGGTCTCTTTTATTTCATATGTGATTTTAACACAAATCACATGTGATTTACCTCAAATCACATGTGATTTTATCTTAAAATATTTTTTTAAATTGAATCACATGTGATTTATTACTCTAAAAATAGAATGTGACTTGTAAAATCACATGTGATTTTATTTTTTATTTTTTTATTTTATTTTATTTTATTTTATTTATTATTTTTTTTGTAAACTGTGTTTCTGACTCGACATAAATCACATGTGATTTTGTGATTTATAAAATCGCACGTGATTTTTAAAATAACAAATCACAAGTGATTCTACAAATCACATGCGATTTATACACGAATCACAACAAAACAGAATCATGTGTGATTTACTCATTTTTAGATTAAAACATAATCACGAGTGATTTATACACGAATCACAACGAAAAACAGAATCATGTGTGATTTTTAAAAATAAAAAATAACATGTGATTTTTTTACGAATCACGTGTGATTTTTCCGGACGGAAATTTTGAAAAAAATTTCGTCGAAAGTATATAAAAGTGCATATCTATAGAAAGATAATTTAATTCTCGTCGCGACGGTATATTTTTTGTAACTTGAAGATTTGCCGTTTGATAGACATGTTGTTTTTTAAAAAAGGATGAATAAGTGGGTCATTATATTAAATGGGTTGAAATGACAATTTTATCCTCCCTTTGTTATTTTTTTGTATCATGTGCACCGTTGAATGAAAGAAGATAAAAGGCCAAAATGTTATGTATTGTTCTTTAGAGCAGGAGGTACGGTGGTGCCAAACTTGGTGCCAACGAGTTTGGCGCACCGTTACCTCTGTCGCGCCAAGAGGCCTCGCGCCAAAACTAACAGCCCACTTTTTTTTTTCTTTTTAAAAAAAAAAAAAAAAAAAAAAAATAGCCGTTGCATTTAAAACCAAACGGCTAGTTTTGGGTTTTTTTGATTTTTTGACCTCTTTTTTACCACTTTTACCCACTTTCAAATCCTATATAAACCTTATCACTTATACCACTTCACACACACTTCAAATACATCTCAACTTCAATATTTTTTCAAGAAAATGAATCCCAACAACACCCCTTGGATCAATCGAATGCTTAACGATCCATCGAACCAAATGATCGGTTCGTCTTCGAATCCGAATCCGAACACCCAACAACACTACTTTCCTTCGTTTTCTCAACAAAACTCATACGTCATTCCCGACGAATACCCTTTGTTTTCTCAATGGAAAATGCAACAACAACAACAACAAAACGAATCACAACCAAGATCGTCCCACCAATCGTTCCACCTTCTTGACGAAGACGAATCCGAAGGGGACGCGGCCATCCCGACCCCCACGTCCAAAAAAACAAAAATGAAGGAACCGGCGAAGGCAAAGAAAACGAAAAAAAAGCAACCAACAACCGAAGAGGAAGCCGAGACCCACCAACGATCGCGTAACGCATGGACCGACGAAGAAGAACTACTTTTGGCGCAAACTTACATTCAAGTATCCGAGGATCCAAAAGTCGGTGCGGATCAAGGTAATGAAACGTTTTGGTATAAAGTTTTGGAAGCTTACAACAAGGAAGCAAAAAAACAAAAGTTTGTAACTCGTACCAAGAACATGCTTACCGGAAAGTGGACTCCGATGAATCGTTGTGTCGGGAAGTTTAATTCGATTGTGAATGAAACGGCTGTTATGAGTGGGGAGAACGATATGGATTTCATGGAACGTTGCCACACTTTGTACAAACGATATCATGGCGATTTTAAACATTCGTCGGCTTGGAAGTTTTTGAAGGACAAGCATAAGTGGAAAAATCCGGACTCAACAAATGCAAGACGTAATCGTCTTCGGGTTACGGAAGAGGATCCCGAGCATTTTGGACCCGACGCATTGCCAAGGCCGGACGGGGTGTACCGGATCGCAAAGAGCCAACGTTCGTCTAACTCGACCGCAAGTTCCGGTTCAAACCCGGAAATGTTTTCACAAATGATGGAAAAACAATACGAGTTGGAGCGAAAAATGAAGCAATATGTTCTTGAGCGGGAGTCTCGAGCGAGGGTCGATTTAATCGAAACTCAAAGGATAGCCGAAGATATGCGGGTGCTATCTATGGACACAAGCACGCTCGATCCGATGAACGCGTCAATCGTGAGGGCCCAACAAGCACGGATCCGGGCAAAATATCCACAAGAATAATTATGTTATGTTTTTTTTAAGTTTATTGTTTTTTTTATTTCTTGTAATGTTTTTTTTATGAATAAAGTAATTTTAGGATATATTGTTTTTAAATTTTATAAAAAAATAAAAAATAAAAAAATTGAGTTTGGCACCAGAAATTCTGGTGCCAACGGATACCCCAGAAATGTGGTGCCAAACAGTTTCTGGTGCCAAACTCAAAAACTGCTGACGTGGCAGTTTGGCACGAGCTTGACACCACACTTTGACACCACTGTACCCGGTGCTCTTAGATATTTAATTTTTTGTAGTGATCTCACCTCTTTTACCAAATACCCCTAATAATCCGTTGACAAAACTTTTTGAAATTAACAAAGAAAACCATTTCTATAAAAAACGCCGGTCCAATCCACTAAAAAACCATTTCACAACCCAACTAAACTTCTTCCCCAAACAACAAACTCCATTACATCACCACCATAAACCACCGTAACAAACACACACACACTTACACCATGTCCGTACACGACCAAGCCGCAGTAGCAGTCCTGTCACAAGTCGCCTTAGCAGCCGACGGCGCCGTACTCGGTCTAGCCCTAGCATACATCGCCGTCCGTAGCGTCTTAAAATTCAAAACGACGTCGTCTGCGCTACACAAACTCAAAAACGCACCGTCAGTATCAGTTTCCGATCTCCGGTCAGTTTTAACCGATGATAGTGATAATCAGATAGTGATAGTGAGAGGTGTTGTTGAGACGAAAGCGAATGTGACTGGTGGATGGATGAAGCATAATAATGTTTTACATGGTCATGAGAGTGATGAGAAGGCTGTTATTTTGCAGAGGACTCAAACGGTGCGCGATTTTAAGCCGATTATGTTTTCGCGCGATTGTTGTGTTTGTTAGTTTGTTAGAAGATGTTTATATGATTATGTGGACTTTTTTGTTGTATATAAAGCGATTATATAGAGAAATGAGAGATAGTTATTCGGTATATTTGTTAGAAGCTGTTTTGGAATTAAGCGATTAATTTAGAGAAATGAGAGATAGTTGTTCGGTATAGAGTGGGAGTTTTGTTAGTTTGTTTAGAAGATGTTTATATGTGTCGTCTGAAGTTTATTTGAGTAATAGTTATTGATATAAAGCGATTATATAGAGAAATGAGAGATAGTTATTGATTGCGATAATTATGCGATGGTATATACTTTTTGTTATTTTATTGTTTCGATAGTTGTTGATTGTGGTGCAAGTGTTGGTAGTTTGTTAGAAGGTGTTTTGGTATAAGGTGATTTGGTAGGGGAAATGAGAGATAGTTATTTGATATATATTTGTGCTTCTTAGTTTTTATTGTTGCGATACTTATCGATTCTAGCTGATTATTTTTAGTTTGTTAGAAGATGTTTATATGAATTATGTTCACTTCATTTTCGTATATAAAGCGATTATATAGAGAAATGAGATTTAGTTATTCAGTATATAGTGTGGATATTGTTAGTTTGTTAGAAGATGTTTTGATATAAAGTGATCACGTAGATGAAATGAGATAGTTATTTGATATGTAGTGCGAGTATTGTTAGTTTGTTAGAAGCTGTTTTGATTTAAAGTGATTACGCAGAGGAATTGAGAGAGTTATTTGATATAGTGCGAGTATTGTTAGTTTGTTAGATATGTTTGAGGGCTCCCTTAACTTAGTAATTAGTTTAGTGTAATTATAGTTATCGAAGTAAACTGATTATTGTGAGAAGATGAGAGATAATTATCCACTGTATATGTTGAGTAATGTTAGTTTGTTAGAAGCTTTTTGTATGCTCGTGTGTTATAGGCTTTCTGATTTAGAGGTTAATATTTACTTAGTGTTGAAATATTTATTGATTTAAACGGATTATGTAATGAAAAGGAGAGACGATTATTCAATGTATAGTGTGATTATTGCTAGTTTGTTAGAAGCTGTTAACCTTTTTACACCATCGTTAGTTGATTTAACTGATATTATAAAGAACATGATAATATGAGATATAGTTCTCTGTTCTTAGTGTTGTTTAGTAAGTTTGATAGATACTTTCTATATATACTTGTGTTTGTTAGTTCATAGTTGTGATAATTGTCGACTTTTAAACTGATTATATTGTGTTGTTACTTGTTAGCTTGTTAGAAGCTGATTATATGTTCTGCTATATTAGAGGCTTTATGATTTGCGTAATATATACTTTAGTGTTGTAATAGTTATTGATTTAAATGGATTATATTGAGAAGACGCGAGATGAATATCAGGTGGATGGTGCTGAGTATTATCAGTTTGTTAGAAGCTGTTTTTATGCATAATGTTAACTTAGTGATTACGTTAGGGTTATAATATTATGGATTTGAATCGTTTTTTAATGAAGAGGAGGTATTGTTATCTGGTGGATGGTGCAGGGGATGCTAGGATGATATTTTGATCATGGCTATGAAATTTAAGTCATCCGATGTTTTTATGACCATGATAGATCGTATATACAGAGAGGGCGATACATGTCACTTGGAATCAATTCTAGAAGAAAATTTAGGGGAATAAATTTCCAGATTAAATCGATTATATAGTGAAAGTGAATGACATACTTTTCTGTTTACTGTATACATAAGTGAGGAGGATAGCATCCTGTGGTCTTCTTAAAAACCTGTCTATAATATGGTATATTAGTGGTTTTCTGATTTATAATTTTATGTTACATGAACTTGGTATGTCTTGCAAAATTGCATGTCTTTTAGGTAGAATGAGGTTGTTTTTTTAATATGATGTAATGTTTATATGTATAGCATAAAACTTAATTAGCATCCTCAGGGATAAAATTAGTGTTTCTTTTATAGTTTGGTTATGTTCATATGTTGTATTTCTGATTTCTAATATAAAGTGTGAATGATCTTGAATGATTGCAGTGTATATACAATGAATGGAGGGGATTTTTTGGATGGACTTCAGATTTCCGCTCTTTGTTTAGAAGACACTGGAAAGAGCAAGAATCCTTATCAATGAGAACCGTAATTTTAACTCTCTTTATTTCTTTTGACATGCTAATGATATTGATGAAATCCTTTGACCTTATCTTCCTATACATAATTGAGCTGACTTTCTAACTTAGTTGCCCTGCAGAAACCATGAAATATTAGATGACACCCCATATTGTGTTTTTTTTTTTTTTATTCTTCATGTTCTTGCTGTATTTGTGGACCCCAACCGTAGGTTAAATATGACTTGCGTTTAAAATATGATATAAATGCATTAGTCTATCTCTAGGTAAAAATCCATAATGCAAATTTAGAAGACAATGTTAGGGCACAACTCTCACTGGGGCTCATATTGTCTTGTGATGTACCTCCCAGTGTGGCTACTTTTTCTTCTGCCAGTACTCTCTTGAATCCTTATAGACTTGTTTATTTGACTTTTGTTTTTCTTGTAACAAAATTTTAGTTTGGTCTAGTACAACTTTTTGTTTTTAGAACTTCGTTTTCCAAGTGCCTATGAAGCATTTATTTACTATTGTAATGTATCTTCAAGGTTCCTGATTATGTATGACGTGTTGTGGGATTCACTGCACGTCTACATTTAGATGCCTTCTGTTTTTGACTAGATATTCCAGTCTCCACTCTCTTTTCAGCCGCTAATTTCACCAGTTATGGCAATAGCAAAAGTAATTATACAGTAGTGTTTAAGCATTCGTGTTATTAAATGTATATTATAGCTATGTTTCTAAACTGAAACTTTTGTACGTTAGAGTAATTGAGCATCTAATAATTTGCTTTTGTTCCTATGCTGGCTAAGTTTTTAGTCTCCCTACCGTGGAGATATTTTATTTTAGCTTTCTAGGTTTCCAGTTACTTACTTTATAATGCCCCTTAGTTTCTCATGCATATGTTTAATTATTGACCGTCTATTTTCATGATCTGTTGATCAATATGTGTGTGGTCTAACATTTTGATGTTATACGACTGATGAATAAAACTTTTGAGTATACTTTACAGTGCTTTATTTTGTGAATCCGTCGATTTGTTACTGAGACATGATGCAGAGTAATTATATAGTTTGTAGTTGGCTAGTTACTTGGTCATGCGTTTTCTCATTATATTTGAAGATATTTGAATATTCTACATTTGATACTGCTTATTTTGTCTTTTGGTACTCTATGTTTTGATACACTTTTATATGTCACAAACAACATTAATCATCTTTGCACTTCAGAAGCTAATGTGATATCCATGATTTCTTCCTCAACCAGGTTCCTTTTGTCCTTGTTGATGGGGTTAAGTGGCCACCATCTGATTATCTGAATGTAAACTTGGATGGCTCAAAGCATCCTTTACCTCTTACGACTGTATACCACAATTTGCAGCCTATTACTGCTTCTCCTTACACTTTCCTCCAGGCATTTTTTGGTCATGAATACCCTGTAAGTCCAAACATATATTATCATGGTTCATCTTTTTAAAGTAATTTGTGAATTCTTTTGATCTTAGCTGTCTTATTTATTTCTTACTGGTGATAAAGGTTGGGCTTCTGGATGAGGAGAAAATTCTACCAGTTGGAAAGGAAATCACTGCTGTTGGCATCGTCAGCTTGAAAAAAGATATTCCTGAAATGATGTCATGCAAGGATCTACCTTTTTTCCTGTAAGGATTATTCGATATACTCCAAACGATGAACCTGTTGATGTTTATGTTCATGTGATTTTTATGTTTCTACTTTGTCCTTTCTCTTGCAATGCCATAAATAGAATGCATTATAGCACCCAGGTCATCGTTTTTTAATCATATATCTTGTTGCATGGTTGCACTGGAATATGCATCTTAACATTTGCAATATAGCTTTAATTATTTTGTGACTTTATTTTGTAATGTAAATTAGGATGTCAATTTACAAATAAACTCACCTTGTAACTTCATCTGGAGACTCTAGTTGCAGAAAACTTCACTAGCATGTCAGCTGTTTATTCACCCGCTTCTTTGATAATAACTTATTTTGTAACAATGTATAGTGCAGATTTTCTCATCACATCTTATCTTCTCCTTATAACTACATTAGAACAGCTGCCACAACTTGATCTAAAACTCTAGTTTTAGGGTGGTTGTCTATTCTCTCAACTTTGCACAAGACCTTGCCTAGTTACATCTATCAACTTTATCACTGAAAAAATGCATATACCACAAAATCTCATCTTCTAGGCCTTAACTCATATAAGAACTTTAAAACTAACCTTCTGTATAAACTAGGTGCATGTTTGGCGCACAAGCTTTTAGGGTATGTTTAGATAAACTAGGGGCATGTTTAGATAAACTAGGGGCATGTTTAGCGCACAAGCTTTTAGGAGCATATTAGAGCTTAAACCTCTGATAAACGTCCTTATGGGAGCTTAATATGAATGGTACCAGTATGCATTGCCTTTGTTTGGGATATCAAAGGTTAAGTTTTGTTAATCAAAAAAGCTTCTGAAGATTGCACTTACCATGGAATTACTAATATTGTTTTTTGAAAAGCACTTGTTTGTTAACTAACCTACTACTTTAAATGATAATAACTTGGTTCTTCTAACTGACTGATGTTGCATTTGCTAGATCAAACATGAACAAAGACCAAATGGTAACGGAAGTTGACTTTAGGGCAAGAGTTTTATGGTGGAGTGGTGTTATTTTCGGGTCACTGGCTACTGGCGTCATTGGCTATGCTGTTGTAAGGTATTGTAACTTTTTTAGTTTCCCTCTCAAAAGTTTCATTAGCAATATAGTTCTTCTGATGTTCCTATGCCTGTGCATCGCTTTTTAGTAAGGTAATCTGTTTTATTCCTGTAACAGGGTTAAATATCTATGACCTATGTTAAATGTTGTTCTATGAACACTTATCATTATCAGGCCGTTGTTAAGTTGGTAGTACTTTCGTGTGGTACCTTGCAATGGATAATCTTGTCTTAAGTGTAGTTGGATAGTATGAATGTTTACAGGGTAAAAGCAATGATTGGGAATAGCGTATTTTTGGAATGTGTTTGGTTTAGGCTTATTGTAATAAGTAGAAGCAGATAATGAGCTGTAACAAAAAGAGGAAATAGTGTATGGTTTTTGCTTCTGCTGGACGAAATACAATAATCAGAAAAACAGTTGTTTGAATGGTTGGCAATTTGGCTTTTTTAGAGTTTAAGATATATCAATTAGAATCTTGAATAACCATTAATTTTTATAAGTCTACCTTTATTAGAAGAGAGAATATACTTCATTATTAACAATAGAGTTTTGAGGAAAGTTAGCTAAGTTACTTGCAATTCCCTATTTGTTAACAGAAAGTAGGAAAATTTGCTTTTTGGAAAACATAAAACAGGCTTACTAATAAAAACATTATCCACCGTATCAGGAACTGGAACAAATGGAAAGATTGGAGACAACGAAGGCAAAGTCAGCGACAAAACATTCAAGACAGTGAAGCAGCAGCAGCTGAGACGGCAGAAGAGGTGGCGGATGGCGATGTTCCAGAGGGGCAGTTGTGTGTCATCTGCTTATTGAGGCAACGAAGATCTGCATTTGTTCCTTGTGGGCATTTAGTCTGTTGTCCAAGATGTGCTCTTTCAGTTGAGCGTGAAACATCTCCTAAATGTCCTGTTTGTAGACAGGCTATTCGCAGTTCAGTCAGGATATACGAGTCTTGAGGTATCATTAGATTTTGGTTGCGAGATTTGAGTTTAGAAGTATAGTTAAATGAAAAAGGAATGTATATATGTTTGTGATGCTGTACATGTATGATGGGTTATCGTTGATCTTCTGCGCAAGGGAATTTTGAACTCTATTTTTTCTCATGAAGAAACTTTGATAACTGTTTGACAAAAAATAAATTACACGGTTTATTCTTGCAACTATTAAATTTCATGCATATCATGAATCTCTCTCCTCATGGTTTTAAAATTAAGACTTACAAAATACAAAGCCTATTATACAATACACAATGCGATCTTTCTCATCAATCTTAATTTTAAGAATTATAAGTCTTAAAGCTTAATGTACAAAATACAAAGCAATATTAATGTGGTCAAGATATTTAACATAGTCAATTAATTAACTGGTCAATAAATACAATTAATGCAGTTATTAAAACACCCCTTACACAATAAATACAAATTATCAAGCATATTGTACAACCAACTTAAACATAATTCCTGCATTAAATGTCACTAATACAAATAATAAAGCACATTATACAAATATTCAAGCCCGAACATGCAACGGGCCAAATGAGCCCGAGCCCGAATGGGTACGGTCCAAACGGGGTCGAGCTCAAACACGGGCTAAACAGGGTCGAGCCCAAGCGAGCACGGGCCAAATGGGCTCGAGCTCGAACGGGCACAGGTTAAACAAAATTCTTGATATCCGTAAATTTATTGTCAAAAAAAAAATAAAAAACTAAATACATGATTTACCGGAAACTTTTACTTCAGGGTACCCGCCGCTGCAACGCGCGAGTACCCTGCTAATATATAAACTAAGTGTAAAGGTATGTTGATTGTATGTGTCATATTCAGAATATAACACCCATTAGGTTATGCGGGTTTGCAAAGTTAGAATGCTTCAGTGATCCATTTTTTCCTGAAAATGAAAGGTCAATTTGACCCGGTACCCGTCTAACTTGGACCCGTTTCGACCCGCATTCTCAATGACCCGGTTAAACCCAAACCCATTGAGATCGTTACCCGACTTAATCAAGTTACATTGTTATGTTAAACTTAGAGTTTGTCTAACCAATGCCCTCAAGGCATTGGTGAGGGCGTTGGTTTAGATGATTAAATAAGGAAATTTTTATAATTAAGTTAAAAATATCAATTTATTAAAATAATTTTAAAGTTTAATAAATATGTATTAAATGCATTTTTTTAATTTAAAAGAAAATTTTGAAATAAATTAATGTGGACTAACCAATGACAATTCTTTAAACTTAGAAGGGTATTAATTTAGGGAGATGATTTGCAGTTGCACACTCACAAAAATGATTGAGACACTCAAATTTAGAGTGTTTGGACGTTTATACCCTCACATTATGTTTAGTCATGTTGATCCTGTAAGTGTATAAATGTCTAAACATTTTAATTTTGAATGTTCCAATCATTTTTATGAGTGTGCAAATCACCTCCCATTAATTTATGATAGTTTTTCCTTCACTTAACCAAATACAATTTTTGTATTTTACATTTCACTATCATGTTTATGCAAGTTATTGTCGTTATTACTTTTCAAACCATGAAAGTCGACTAATTAACCTTGCATGCGAGTCAAAGGTGGGGAAGATTCCTAATATTGTTTTCAAAATTTTGGACTAATATAGTATTTGTCGTATTTATTAGTTTTTTTTTTACAGAGAGTGCCAATATTTTTTTATAAATATATGACGTGTTAAAGGTGTCCAAATGCGTAGATTGAATGTATATGGTTGGAGTTGGTTCATTTGCCAAAACAAATAATTATATTCAGACAGGCAAGCTTAGTATAAAAAAAACAATAAGTTAGAAGCTATCTGACATGAAAATGTTCGCTGTTCTAACATGAAAAGTTGTCGAAACTATCTGACACCATTTTGTGAGTATTATGCTAATCTGTTATTACATTTTACTTTGATATAAGTATGATCGAATAAGCACTAATAACATTGATAGCGATAAATGATTTGTGACTATATTGTTGAAATCTAAGTTTAATATATGTTGGGTGCAAACAATTATGAAGTGATCACGCTGATTTTTTAAAAAGTGAAAGCTTTACGTTTTACCCAGTTTGAGTCTGGGCGACAGTGGTATGGTTCATACCCCACCTCGTGTATTAGTTCGCCTAGAAAACACCAAGGGTGTGTTTGTTGTGAAGGTTTAACTCTTGGGGTTAGGACTTAAGATAGAAAATGTATGTTTGGTAGTAAGCCAATCTTAGGGCCTGTTTCTTTTTTTGGCTCAATTAAGATGGTTTTAAAGAAAAGTGGGTCCCTTCTATTATTCCCATTTATCGGAGAGTGGTGTAGTTTTAAATCTTTAGGCATTCACATGATACAAATGAAATATGTGGGCCCAAAAAAAAAGAAACACACTTATATATTATATGCTTTACTTCCCTGTTTGGTCCATTAAGTTAAAAATAAACAGGCCCTTAACTACATATATAAAGAGAAAGTGGTCAAAGTTGAAAATGTTTAACGTTGAAAGTCAAACTCAGTTTGATACATCGAAATACTTGACAATTAATGTTCAAACTAAAAAATAGTCAATGTTGAAAAACTTAAAAAATCAACTAATTTTAGGGCATCCACTATGGTGGGTTTATGAAAAGGTCTAAAAACATGAAAAGGTTTATATTTCATTTAAACCATAATGGAAACTCATTTCATGTCTATGTGGCATGAAGAGGTCCTAATTCTTGAACCTCTTTATAAATTCAATACATTTAATGCATTTTGTTCTATAATACATTTTATAAAATTGTAAAGGTTTATACCATAGTGAATGTAGGTTTATAATATCAAAAGGTCTAAAAATTAATGATGTTTTATTGTATAAACCTTTGTAAAAGGTTTATCATAATGGATGCTCTTAACTTCTTAACTACACACGGTTTAAATTCATATATTACACAATTTACCTTAAATATAGGCCAGTTTCAATTTCATAACACACAATTTAAATTCATATTGGAAATTTTCGGTTAACATTGATGATTCAATATGTAATTAACCAATTAATGAAGTCAATGCTTTAATTTTTGGAAAATCATTAACAAGAATCAATTAATTCTCATTCTTTTCAAAACTTAGATTTTATCATTGGCAAAATTAATTGTTTTTAGGGTGGATCGCAATATCAAAATTTCAAAATTAACTTTTATTTTTATGTCTAATTTTTATTTTACGTAGTTTTTCATATAGTGTACTTTTTTAATTTCATGTCTTTTTCTATCTTAACTACATATAAAAGAAAAAAATGTCAAATGTGAAATGTTGAATGTCTTAAAATGGTCAATTGAGAGAGGAACGTGGACACCAACTTACACACGTTCATACAAAGCCTAACACACATTCAATGCATGAAATGTTTAGACGCAAGTAATAACTCTATATTGCATGGACCACTAAAGGAAGTTACTACAGAAACTTACAGCTTACACACGTCTGATGCATGGAATGTATTAGAAGCAAGTAATAAAATCTATATTGCATGGACCACCAAAGTAAACTATATTGCATAGACTATTGCTAAAGGAAACTATTTTGCATAAACTCTACAGGAAACTATATTACATTTGACTATTGCCAAATGAAACTGTATTGCAAATCTTTTCTACATATAAAAGAAAAATGATCAATGTCGAAAAGTGAAATGTTGAAAAATGGTCAATGTTGAATGGGGTTTGAAAATGCAGGAAAGTCTGTGGTAAATTTGGTAATATTCATGGCAATGAAAAGCTTTACATTTTTTGATTTCACATTTGAAACTGTACTAATCACACAAATTCTTTATATTTAATTCTATGGTAACTATTGAATTAATGCGTTGAACATTCACAAAAAAAAAAGAGTATAAGATGAGGTCTTTGGCCAAATAAGAGAAAGAAAAGATCGATATACTAATTTTTAATATGAAATAGAACCATTTCTAAAATAAACTCATTTGACTAAAATTTAAACTCTGTCAGTGTTTCATCCGCTCCAAGTCTGTTTATTTCGAAAGGTTAGTATCCATGTCAATATATACTCGAGTCCTCCCACAAATTAAACTCACAAGAAAATCCTAAACCATCTAGATCTCTGTATGGAGACTTTCATTTACATTTAGATTTATACTCACCACACAGAATCCTTACATACTCATAATCACACCACACAAAGCTGTTCTAAATTGGTTTGGAGTCATTCGATTAAAGTCTTCTAGTTGAGTTGGGGTTATTGTTTGTGGTTGTAGCATAGTTCTATTCAACCGATTTGGGGTTCCTGCTCAGATTTGTGGAAAACTAGAAGGGGGGTTGAATAGTTTTACCGATTAAAACTTCGTTTTAAACTATTTAGATCGACTTATGTCAATCTATTTAAATGTGTGTGTTGGATGTTGATAGATAAGCATATAAATAAGTAAAGCAAAGATAAAGAGTACGAAGCACAAAACCACAACGCGAGTATTTATAGTGGTTCGGCTACAAGGACACCTTCCTTGCCCTACTCCACTCCCCGAGTCACCTACTCGAGAGTTCGTAATCACTACACAACACAAACTCCTTGTGGCGGAGAAGCCTTCACAACGTCGCCTACTCTTTATCCGGTACAAGGCTAGACACCGGGTTCTTCCACGAGGTAGAACCAAACCTATCACAACGTCGCCTACACTTTATCCGGTACAAGGCTAGATACCGAGTTCCATTACTAAGGAGGAACTACTACCCAACATAACACAACACTTATCCCAAAGGAGATCCACTCCTTATTACAACATCAACAAGGATATCAATATCCTTTGACCCAAACTAATCTATCTTGTACATTGATGCACCATATCGAATGTACACCCTAGGCACCTTTCACTAATGCCTTTGACACGAAACCTAGGAACCCTTCACTAATGCCTTCAACACGGACTTTCGGCACCCTTCACTAATGCCTTTGATATGGATCTTCGGTACCTTTCACTAATGCCTTCGACTTGACCCTTTAGACATCTTTCACCTATGTCTTCAACACAACACTTCTAATGAGAGAGGAAAGAACTATCAATAAAAGATACCATCAGTAGTCTTGATGATGACGAAGCTTGGCAACCCATGGACTTGAGCTTGCTCGACTCTAAGAGGTGGTGATATCGCCTTTAAGAGGAACCTAGAGAATCAAACAAACACAAAACTACATAGAAAGATCCTTTGGATATGAGGTTAGAGAGTTTACAACACTAAGAGAGAATGTGTGTGAAAGGGGTGAGTTACAATATAGAAATGGCTCACTATTTATAGACAAAAAATAACTGCTGTTCCACGGATCCCAGGGATCCCTTGCTTGAGGGATCTGTCCAGTGTATTCCTGGGGATCCGTAGGACGCTCCTCCTAAATGGGTTGTGGGTCATGGATCAAGGGTCATGGGTTATGGACTTTGGATCATGGGTATCCACATAGATACAATATATCTAGAAGATGCAATGCATCTAGTCAATGGGTCATGGGTTAGCTTCATGGTTCATGGATAATACCCATTATGACTTCATGCATGATGTCATGAAATGGGTCATGGGTTATGGGTCATGCTCCATGGGTATGGGTCATGGACTTTGGGTTTTAACTAACTACATTCAATGTATCTAGTTAGTGGGTTAAGTACTTAGATTCTTACCCATTACATTGCCCATTACAATATATACTAAGTATGTATAGATATACTCATTATGTAAACACTAGTTGTTATACATATGCATTTCTATAAAATGTAAACACTATTACTTGTTTAGTGTTTTGTATGAAAACGTAAGTGTGTTAGTAAACTATTGGCTCAAACTATTTACGTATTTATTTGTTTCGTTAAAATAAACATTAGAAGATCGTGAAATATAAATAAACGTTTTTACGGCTTATTTGTATTAAATCTCCCCATTTTTGTTGATGACAAAACATAAGATTATTTTAAGGAAAAACTAAAATTCGTAAAAGTTTGAATTGAAGTTTTTACTCTCTTCTCCCCCTTTTTGTCGAAACAAAAAGAGCGTTGAAAAGAAACTAACACATTGTTTGAAGAAAAACATGTGAAAAGTAAAAATATGAAAAATAGAGAGTAAGAGATGAGAAAGATTCTTGTCTTAGCTCCCCCTTGACGGGTGCTTCCCTTTGTTGAGGGCGTCAAGTAATTTAGGAAGGCTAAACTAGTGTTTTGCAATATCGTTTGCAAATGGTTTCATCCTTTAGATGAACATGCTCCCCCTTGATGAGTGCTCCTTTGTGAGGAGGACGTCAAGTAGTAATGTAAACCTATGTGAAAGTATTGCAAATGGTTTTGCAATTTTTTTGCTTTGACAAGAAACTCCCCCTTATTGAGGGTGTCAAAGTCTTTAAGTGTATATTGAAAATGTATAAAATAAAGGTTAGAAAACAAGTATATGATGCATAGTTTCCTGCAAATAAGACTCAAATTAGTAAGAAAAATTGTCCCTGTTGCACGGATCCCACGGTTCCTCCCTTGCAGGGATCCGTCTAGGCTAAAATGAGGGATCCGTCTGCCTGCATACTTAAGACAGCAATATGGATGTAAAGTGTGGTGTTAACATCAACAAGAGTTATGTATTAAGCCACCAAACATATTCTCAAGACAATATGGCATATAACATGTAATTTAATATAATAAAACTAGAGAGATGAAGTACATAAATCTAAAAACTAAGAAAATGAGCAATACATGGATTAATATTTCTAAACTATCTAATTTAAGACTAGGACACCACTTGAATCCTTAAGCTCAAGGTTGTTTAGGTTTGTTGACCTCATCAAAACATTCGAGGAGGTGATAAAACATGAAACGTTGCTCTTCACGTAGTTCATGTACCAAGCCTTCAACATGTTGACAATGATAATAATATTTGTCATGGCTCGGAAATGGTGGTGGTAGAAATGGAATGGCTTGAGATGGAAGGTTGGGTTGAGGTTTTACAAAAGTAGGAGGGATTTGTGGAGGCTCATTTAGACGTAGTTCAACCAAGGGTGGTGTTAGTGGAATATGTGTCGAGGATGGTGGTAGAGAGGTATCTACTTCCATGTGATCAAGTGGTTGACTTTGATGATTCCTCATAATCCAAAAGGGACTATTTGAGGGTGATGGAGAAAAGGATACCGGTGCTAGTGTCGTTTCAACACCTTGGTTTTGTTGTTGCGCTATTCTCTCTATTGAGGAGAATGTTGGAAATGGTGGAGGATGATATGGCCTAGGAGGCAAGTCCTCTAAGTTGTAGAGGTGTGGAGATGAAAGTGGAGTGGTGAATGATAAGGTTCTAGGCACCAAAGGTGATGGTTTAGTGGAAATAGGAGTGTTTGGTTTAGGAGGTATAGTAGTGTTTGGCAATGATAGTTTTGTGGGAACAATCCTTTTGGGGATTAGTTTGATTGGTTGAGTTGGTGGAGGAGAAATCCTAGCGTTTGTGGATTTAACGGGAGATGATTTGGTTGAAGAAATTTCGTGAACAACACGAGCAAGTTTCTTGGGTGATCCTTTGGTGGATGAGTTAGCACTAGGAGCTTTCCTCATGATGAGATGATAAAATGTTAGTGAGATAGAGGCTTATAGTTGTTGAGAATTAAGTTGTAGATGGTGATTTAGAAGTCCTAACAAGATGGTTTATAAAGGGAAGGATTTGGAAAGTGCATTCAAGGCTTAAACCACTAAGATCATTTGAAATGTAATGATTTGCATGCACAAGAGTCAACTTCAGATTTGTACTGATCAAGAAGGTTAATTAAGGTAAGATGGAGTGTTCAAGTTAGCAAGGAGAGCTTGAGATGATTGTTTTAGCTAGGATTAGCTGAATCTGTCAGCCGGTTCCCGCGGTTCCCTCCAATGAGGGATCCGTCTAAACTAATCCTAGGGATCCGGCTCTCAGCAGCTAAGAAAAGAAGAAAATGATGTTTTGTGAGGTCTAGTACCTACACATCTTGAGTGTTTCAGTCTTCTTAAGTGTCTTAAATGAAGAGGGTATTAAATGATCAAGAGAAATGATTGATGGTAGCTAATGATTGCCTTTTATGGAAAGAAATGAGACTTTATGAGCACTAATAGGTAATCAAAGATGACACTAAGAAATATGAGAGTGTCAAGTGGAGTTAAATAATCCTAGAGATCAGATGGTAGTTTGAAAGAAATTTGGAAAATTCTTTAAAAATCATAATAAATGAAAAACTTGTTTTTGGCCTATTTTGAGGTAAGGACGACTAAAATCAATTTGCTAAAATTGAGAGAAATATCAAGCTAAGTGTTTTGAGATGTGAGGAACAATGTGTGAGCATTAGAGCGAAATTGAAGTGATAAATCAAAAACATCTTTGAGTGTGATCCTAAGTTAGCTATGAGTGAGAGTGGGACCTACTGATTTTGAGGAAGACTTAAGTGATCCTAAAGTATTATGTTTGGCTAGTATGATGTGGTCTAGAGGGATGGTTTGATAAGTGAAGGTCTGTAAATTTATTTCTGTCTGCCCGGATCCCACGGATCCTTAAATGGAGGGATCCGTCTAGTACAAAGTGAAGGATCCGGCTCTTGCAAAACAGTAACTTCACAGCAGGTGTGCAAAATTTGCACAAGGTATCGTATATTAAAGCCAGTGATTTCTAAAGAATTTTAACATATAAGCGAGACATCAAACGATAAATGTTTCATTTCATGAGAATGATCATATTACAAAGATAAAAGATGAATTCTAAGGATTGAACCTATTTAGAAAGGAAACTAGGTTTCTTGGGCGTTTTCACTAGATGGATCGTCAAATAGATGATGAGTATTTGCCGATTCAGGGACGAAGAATGACGTAATGTGAGATGTGTTTAGAGGTTCCATCATCTTGTACACAAGTACGTACAACGGACTTTGAAATTGAGGATGAAAGTACATGATATGATGATAAAGGCGTGTCAGGAACATTCCATATGGGATTAGTTTGTTCTTGTTGCCTTGAAGGTTTACAATTCGCCTTGCAAAGAAGTAGGCGAGATTGTATGGTTGTTGGGTTAACAGACAATACATTATGTGAGCACAACAAGCGGGAAGAATTTCTCGATTTCCCCTAAGACTCCAAACATTTTCATGTAGAACGACTGCGAGAGCTTTAAGATCATCTCGGTTATCACGTGTATATATTATGTTTGGATTTGAGTAACTGGATCGAGGTTTGCATAACATGCGAGTTAATTCTTGAGGGGAAGGTATGTGTGAACAATATGGGCTATTTTCTTCACGGTAGTTGAAGAGAGAATCAAGAGACCAATCTTCAGTGAAGGCACATTGTCCATGATTTGAAATTCGGATCATGTGAGAAATTGCCCAAGAGTTAAGACAAACTTTTGGTTTTTGATCCAAAACCATAGTGATATAGATCGATCCTTGTTACGAACGAGTTCAACTTGACGGAAGAATTCCAACACAAACTGTGGACAGATTTTCTCGTTAATTCCTAGAAGGTCTTCTAGTCCTATGGTTCAGAATGAGGTATTGATACCTTCTTGGTATAGTAGAGGTGTGTCAACAATACGTCCTTCATGGAAGTGGCGAGTTTCGAGATTATTGAACCCACGGACATGATTGCCAGGTGTGTTGGGCTCAAGGAAGATATTAGGAATGTAGACATAAGTGAGTTGAAAGTCGAATTCATACTCATGAGTCATGATGAGACCTGTGGAGGTGAAATGAATAATTTATATGTGAAAGTTAGGATAAAGAGATGCATCAAAGGAGAGGACATTTGATAGGTGAAAATAATCTCCTAATGTTTATACTTGATTACCCTTATTTTTATTAACAATGACAATTAACTTACTTTGTACTAACACTCTAGTAAAAAATTTCCTTTTATGGTAAGTTTTTATGAAGTGGTTTTTATGTTGCATGAGTTTCTGTTTCCCAGTTCCACGGTTTTCCCGATTCCCTTTTAAAAAGGATCCGGCTAGTTGAACTTTAGGGATCCGTGGATCTGCAGTGACAGAAAAATGATCTTGACGTAAATTTGATTTTTGCAACTTTTAGGTTTATAAAAGGAGTTGTGTTTTAGCCAATATTTACTACTTAAGCATGCATTGTAGATTTCGATAGTATGTTAAGCCGCTGTCATTGGGCAACTCATCGACATTGTGACAAGTGTCCTGTATGTGTAAGGTATTGTTTTTTGGGCAACTAAAAAGCGCTGGGCAACCGTATATTTTTAAAAATGGTTTTATCGTCATTTCACATTACATAGAACGTACACAATTGAATAGTGAAAGTACATTACATATGTATTCAAAATCAGTTTCCCACTCGCACAAAAACATTCACAGTTACCGTTTTTCTTTGTTTTTGCTTCTCGCATAAAAACATTGTTAGTAACTTGTTTTCACAAATGAGACCGTCTTCTTCGTCAGTCCCTCTTTTCCTTGTATCGTCAGTTATGTCACCAGCTATAAAGGTACACTGTTGAGTGCAACCCACATTGGATTGATCAAGTTTGTTTAAAAAATGTGGCCAAATATGGTACGTAAATATTTTGGTCATTGTTTATTGTATATTATTTATTTCCAATTGGTTATATGCTTCAACAAATCGTTGTTGTTATTCGATTAATACCTTTGTTATATAGGTGTTAATTCCATTCTATAATCCATTTCTCCTCTTTTATGTCTGTCTGATTCGTAATTATGTAGCGTATAATACGGTAGATGTCGTCTGTTAGGTATGTAACATAACCTGGTTCATTAAAAAATTTAGTGGCACTCTCTATACTAATAAGGAGTGGTTTATATGCATCGTATACGCAATTGTTTACGACGTTGGTATAGATTCCATCCATGGTCTGATTTAAATTGTTGTTTTTGTTGACCTTTTTTAGGACTATGAAGCTAAGTTAATCATTACCAGTAAACTGAACTACTTTTGGTTGATAAAGCAAAAGTTAGACGCAAGACGCCGCATCTTGTTTAGGAATACCTGCTTTGGAAGATGGATTGATCTCTTGTTTTTTGAACATGAAACACACATCATAGATTATATGCTAAGGAAACAACATAAAGTCGACGATTCTCACTATGATATGCCCTTCATTTTTTACATTGAAGGGCATGCTTTATATTTTGGTCGTCGTGAGTTTTGTCTAATGACCGGTCTGCGGTTTGGATCTGTAAGCTTTGGGTTGTATACATCTGGTTCTCTAAATTTTTGTAACAGGGTATTTCCTGACAAGCAAGGGTATATTCTAACCAACTTAGATGTTATTGGTGTTATCGAGGATGAAGAGCGGTTTCGACAGATATCTGATGAAGATGTTGTACGTCTTTGTCTTTTGTTAGCCTTAGAGGTGATCTTTATGGGTCGTTTGTTGACATGCGAGGTGGATGATACACTGATGAGGTTAGTTGATAATCTAGATGATTGGAATGCTTTTCCATGGGGTGAGCATATTTGGACTCATTTATACGACCAACTTCATAATGTATTTGATAAGCACGCGGATGACCACCTTTTAAGATTGAACAAAGATCCAAAGCATTGTCCAATATACACACTGTCTGGATTTGTGTTTGGGTTTCAGGTATCCATTTTCCAACTTAACATTTTTACTGATTTGTATATAAGTATATGTTTTATTTTCATTTTTTTATTCTCATAGGTGTGGATCCTTGAGTCGTTTGAAAAATCTCATGCTTGGTGGATTAAACATCCAAATGTGATACCAAGAGCACTTGCCTGGTCTAGGAAGTCCATCTTTAAAAGAAATGATCGTTCGAACCTTTTTTCAAACGTAAGCCAGTTAAACTTTGTTGTTATTTATTTATTGTTTATAGGTAAAAAAAAAGTAAACCTACACACAAAATTAGATGTTCCATTTCCACCTATCTAAGCCCACAATATCTTATCAGACTCAGATTCTTCATCAAATGCTTTTGATCTGTCTGCCTTTCTTTTCATTCTACCTTAAGGCTTGCTTTTGATGGCCAAATGAATTTCATAATCAACAATATTCTCAGTCCTTCTCAGCAGTGGATGAACAATTGGATGAGTTGATTTTGTACACTGCAAATTAAGGTTAACTTCCAACATCTGTCTGGCTACAGTTTTCATTAAAGGGTAATCTCTGTCAACCAGCATGTAGAATTTCTCTTCTGAAGTCTTAACAACATGTACTCTTGTATAAGCATACAACATCCATTCTTCAACCACGCAAGCCTCCCAACATTTACCTTCTTGATTGGGCTCAAACATGCACATCATAGCCATCTCTGCCTTAATTTTCTCATACGGTTGAAAATACCTCTGTTGCTTTTTCCACTATTCTACAGCTTCTTCATAGGCTTCTTCCTGCGCTGCCCTTTCCTTTGCTTTAGCAATTTCTTTAGCATTTAGTTCCATATATAATCTTTTATAAAATTCTCCATCTTAAGCTATCTGCTCCTCTCTACTTTTAAACTTCAATGTTGGCTCTGCAATCCCTTTACCCTTTCCAATATCAAGTTCAGTAACTACACCTTTCTGCACAGTTTCACCAATCTGTAGAATCTTAGCAATAGGTTTGGGTGCAGGGATAGGGTCAGATTGCTTTAGGTTGAGCAATTGTATGGCAACCTCATTCTCAGGCTTATTTTGGTTTTGGTGCTGGTGTTATTGTAGTGCTTATAATTGTAGCAGATGTTGCCTCTGGGCTTAAAATGTCTGAATTGGCAGTGGCTATAATAATACCAGCAGTTGTTGCAGCAGTGGTTACTTCAATACTAGCAGCGGATGCAGCAACATTGGCACTGATTGCCTGCACCACTTCCTTATCCTTTTCTTCAATTGCAGCCTTTAAAGAATCATCCAGTACTGCTTCTTTACCTTCCATGCCTCGCCTGAATTTGTACTCTCACTCCTCCCCTGTTTGGATGCATCATCTAAACTTTTAATCATATTGCAGCTTGCCTTCTTTCCCAGTTTCTTCACTTTCCTGAATGCATTGAACCTTGGCCTTCTTAGTCTCTCCAAAACACTTACCCTGTGCTTGAACCTCCTGATTGTTTCAGCGCGATTTGTTGTCGAATTTTTAAGACCAGTGATCTTTGATTCCATAATTGTGAATATATCCGTCAATTCAAGATTGAGTTTCATATTATCCTCACCACCTTGACCTGTGTAACCTGGTCCGAGAAGTGGATCATTGGAATTGTCATCATGTAGAAAGCCATTAGCCGTCAAATCATGTTGGTGTTCCAAACTACCCTCATCTATTCGAGATGTGTCTAACATTGCATCAGACCTAGCCTGAACATCCATGTCCCCCAAATTAGCTAGTTGTCTAGGGATTCCTCCACCTGTGTTGAATTGCAAAGAACTATCCACATTAGGAGTTGCCATTGGTTGGGTCATTCTTACGTTTTCACTGCCCTGCCTCAGTAGTGATTTGGGGAATAAATATGTTTTAACAAAAAAGTTACAAAACAGCCCTTATAGTTTCCACAATCATCAGAAACTAACTAGCAGTGATTGCCCAGAACTAGCAGTGTTTTCAAGCAAGCTAGCAGTGGAAATATTAATTGCAGTGATTGCCCAGAACTAGCAGTTTATGACTTTAATTACGAATCCCTTATAAAATGGTGTCGCATGTATCTCAAAGTAATTAACTAAACCATATATTTTTTTTGGAACCATTACTGAACTTTAGGATTCAACTACAATTACTGATCTGAGACCTACTATACATGAGTTCCAATGTGCATGGTGGATAGATAGCCAAGATTTTTTCAATGACTACGTTCCCAGACCGCCGGTCAGGACCCAGACCGTCGGTCAGGACCCAACATGGTGGATAGATAGCCAAGATTTTTTCAATGACTACGTGCGAAAACTGGTTTGAAAGTAAATTCAAAACAATGCAAGAGTGGAAGTAGTTCCAGAACAAAAAAGCCTTAAGGATCATGTAATTTCCGGTCTGAATCGCCAACTTTTTAAACTTGAGTGTATTATTCAGGCTCTCTTTATATATTATAATATAAGAATAGTAGATTCACTTTTTTATAACATCACCTGCCAGAATTTCCTAACACTTAAACCTTCACAGGTTCTTGAACATGACAGAACTGGCGGTCTTCGGGTATTCCTTTCAAATAATCTATAGTTATTTCTCGCTGCCATTGTTTAATTTTAGAAATTTCATGCATATTTTTTACAGGACAAACTTGATTTTGAGTCACATTTTCCAAACACAATGACTGCCTTTTCCGATTCACTTAACAACATTTATCTCAAACTGATCGACTTGCCAGATCTGACGTGGACGTTGCTCAGGTTAATATTTCTTCTTTGCATTTAGTTGTATGGCCGTTATATACAAATGTCATCAGCGCTAGTCTGTTCCAGGAGTATCTCCTTTTAGAGGAATTGAGATTCGCGTTGGCAGAGGAAGAAAGGTTACAGTTGGAAGAAGAGAAGCTGAATGCTGAGGCCAACATCTTAAGGCTGGAAGAGGCTAATAGGTTGCGGTTGGAAGAAGCTGACATGTTGAAGTTGGAGGAGGAGAAGAAGAAAAAACGACGCGCGTTTATGAATTCGTCACATTTTCAAAAGGCTTTAAGTCGGTTACCACCCGACAAGAGGATTCTCATGGAACCTGTTTCGCCACAAAATAATCTGCAAGTTAAACGGCGTAAAATAAAAAAACACGGTCCTAACATGAACGACCCAACTATTGCTGAAGAGCTTAACAGAGTGAAACCTTGGGTAGAGGTATTGTGATAGTTTTTACGAACTTGTCAATATACTTGCTTGTCAATAATGCTTTGTCAAACTAATACGTTGAACCTATTTTCTAGGATCTAAGTAGATGGTTTCATTCTGTCGAAACTCTTTGTCTGTCTGATGAGATTGAAGAATTCCTCTGTGATCCTGATAGACACCGGTGTAAATTTCCATGGTCAGATGATTATACTGTAGACCACAATTTCTGGCTTCGCTTAGTTTGCTTAGACCCTGCTAGAAAAGGTTGGCTAACTGAGGAGGTTAGTTTATATACGCATTCTTATTCAGTTTTTATTTTTTAGCATGTATTTGATTTTCACCATTTCTTAAATTGGTATTTTATTTGCGGCAAATGCGCAACATATAGACCTATGGGTTGACTACATGTGGCATGTACGACCTCAGAATGCTAACTGGGCGATGGTTAGTAGTTACTTTGTTCAGATTCTTCTTCAAAATGGCATGCCCGTGTTTTATGCTGACGGGACGAGGTATCCCATGCCCTGGAATGATGTTGAACAGGTAATACATTTACTTTTCATTTCCTCCTATTTTTACGGAAATGTTTACGGTCAGTCAATAATCAGGTAGTTCATGAAAGCAACTTTAAAAACGACATCTTTTAAAGTATGATACAACTTGATATTTGTCCCTCAAATCATAAACTTTCCTTTACGTATTAACAAACTTGATACTCACAAACTTTATCCACAACTTTTGATCTATCAGCAGTTCTTCCATTGCCACTAGCCGTGGTTTCTATTAAAAGATGTTATTTGATGCATACTTTGAATAATTCGTCCAACAGAACCAAAAAACCAAACAATCCTCCCCTAAATTTGATATTTACAATCCAAATCATCAAGTTTCTTCTTAGGCACAAAATACCTTCTTTTTGGAAGGTGCTTCCAAAGTGCTATAATCTGTATGCTCCATCTCAGAATCTGAACCATAATCGACAGTTTTTTTTACCTATCTGCCATTCTCTTCTTTCTCCTTTGAAGCTTATCCTTGATCGCTAAAAGGGGTTTCAAATTCAGCAATATCTTTTACATCTGTTAACCCTTGGCCTCCCTTGTCGCGCCGAACCTCTTACTCTGTGCTGCAACTTTCTGATTGTGTCATCTTGAGAAGCGGTTATTTGTTGTATGCCAGTGATCTTAGACTCCATTGTAGTACATTTATCCGTCAATTCCTTTATAAGTTTCATGGTATCCTCATGATAACCTAACTAGCAGTGTTTTCGTAACACTAGCAGTTTCTCCATGCAAGCTAGCAGTTGGAACAGTCTTGCACTCCAATCTTCCAACCAAGTTATTATAATTATTTTTACACAATGTTATTATTATTATTTTTTTTGTTATTTATTTATTTAATGTTTTAATTCATTGTTTTTTTTTTTTTTTTTTTTTTTTTTTTGTTTTTTTTACACTAAAAGGTCCAGCAGCAAAGCCCAAAAAAATCCTAGTGCTCATAAACATAGTAGTTATAACTTATAAGTGTAACCCAACCACAAAAATATGATATCCACTAGCAGGACTTAACAAAAAGAACAAGCAGTTGAATCATACACACTAGCCGTACTAAGATTTCCAATAGCAGTACTACCTTTGTTACAAAGTTTTGAAAAAGACATCTTGAGACTTGAGACCAAGTATGCATGAAATTTACAATCCAAAACTAGTTGATTTAGAATGACTAGTCGAGCCTTCAACGTAGTTCTAGAACATGGAGCAGCTGATAACGCTACACGCGTCGTTCGGGGTCAAGGAAACTTCCTTTTCTTCGAGCAAGTTTTATAACACCCTAGGCAGTGAACCTAATCGTTGTAGTGTAGTAATTAGGGTAAGCCACGGGTATTGATATCGTTCTCTAGGGGAATAGGAATGCTAGTGAGAAGTTACTACGCTAAGGTTGAGGTTGAGGAAGATTATTTTTGTATTTTTATATTTTTTAGAAATGGAAAAGGTACGAATCTCGGGTATTGGATTTGGGGGTTGGTATTGCTACCGATTACTCTACTATTATCTAATTATCTAAGCTAAGGTTGTGATAGTCTATGTCTAATTGATGTGTACTCGTATGATAGTTTAAAGATGTGTTTACTTAGGTTTTACTACTCCTTAATTATCTCCTATTGATGGTTGATTTGTCACGTCCTTATTCCTAGTTGCGTTGTGATTCTAAGGCTATAGGGCGTGCTTATTTCCCTAACTCTTTGAAATTACCAAAGGGTCTTGTTTACAAATCCTCTAGTGATTTATAGACGCCTACTCTACGGTTGTCCTTGAATACTTTATCCTACAATTACCTAGATAATTATATTCTAAAGTTCACAAAGAAATTTCAAGCATTAAGTACACAACGAATAATCTAGCGCACTCTAGATCATTAGTCAACTAAGATAAGTATCAACCAATCAATATTCAATAATTAAGTTTCATATTCCCTAAGCAAACACACAAATAAATTAGCCGGACATGGAGAACATGCAAGCATACACACAAATAATCAAAGACATAATTAAATTAATGAAGTAAATACTTATCTTGATGTATAATAGGGTTTAGAACCCTAAAATACTGCACAAGAAAGCCTTGGTTCGGTTTTAGGTTTTTACTCCAAAAGACTACCCACCAATACTGGAAAATTCGGATTCTATATATAAGATTACATCTGCGACGGCGTCACCTTATGTTTCGTGACGCCGTCGTGTCGCCGTCATTAGGGTTTCGTCTTGGCCACGTAAACCTTGCGACGGCGTCACCTTATGACTGTGACGCCGTCCCCTTCAGCTCTGACGCCGTCTTGGCTGCATCTAGGCCGTCTGAGTAGCGACGGCCTATTCCTTTAGAACCTGACGTCGTCCCTTGAAAACATGCAATTTTGCCTCTGAGCCGTCGCAAAATTCCTTCCCGACGGCGTCGCAGATATGCAGTGACGCCGTCGCCTTATGTTTCAGCAGCTTTGAGTGTCTCGATTCTGACTTTGGCCATTTTCTTCGTATATTCGCGCCTTTTCGTCCAAATAAGCATCATTCCAGCATTTTGCCTTCAAGAGACCTAAAAAGTGAAAAGGAACGATATTAAGCAATAACGGATACAAAAGTGATCGAATAAGGGCTTAAATGACCCCTCAAAAAGGTACCTTTTAAAACCTTATCAGCAGCTTCATACTCACCTTCAGTGGTGGAATTGGCCAGAATTGTTTGCGTCTTACACTGCCATGAGATAAGTCTGCTTTCCAAAAACTGAGCCCCTCCAGTTGTAATCGTTCGATCCCAGCAGTATATTGATTACCCTAGCAGCAGTTATGGTAACACAAGCAGTAGATAACAGTTGGAGCAATATATCAGGAACTACATAAGCAGATGAGTTTCCCAAAAGCAGTAGTTTCTATACAACCCAAGATCGTGCATGAAAATGTTCTCCATTATCTAAAACGTCCATTCGTAAGTAACATATTGCTTACCAGCCGTAAGCCATGTCAACAGCACATACAAACACGACAATTGTATTCTTGTATTTACCTTTGACCACATAAATAAAAAGTCACTTTTATTAATCTCATACGTTGACTAACTATATCCTAATACACAACCAACTTTCTTTTAGGTTTTTATTTCTCTCAACGAGACTGTTAAACACTGGTGTCTTGCCTAATTTAACATACCTACAGGAGTGGTAACATTCTATGATAGCGGCGACACACATGACTATGAGTCACGTGTATGGTATGTCCGTGTTAGTGAGTGCTTACATGTATCTTCTTGTTATAACCCACTCATATTATTACTTGTTTGTTATACTTTGTGACCAGACACCACGCTTCTTATAACCAACATATATAATACAATTACGGACAACACATACATAAATAAACTTATACAGTAATTTGTTATACTTTGTGACCAGACACGAATACACCATGCTTGTGAGTACTTGCCCATTATTTATGTCTAGTTGCCCAAGAACAAATTTATTGTTGGCCAAACTTTCTTGGGTGTTGTGTTGTAGCAGTTTGACTTTGAGTTTTGTGCACACTAGTTCCCTTCAAGTACATGCAACTATGTACCACCATCATTTCCTTACATCTATTCACCATTAATAAACCGTCATTCTTATTTGAAATCCCAATTTTTATTTACCACAACCAACAACATAGTTTCTCATAAACATTTGTTATACTTACTTGTCTATACTCTATAGTAGTAACATCAGAGGAATACCACAACCAACAATAGATTATCTAAAATATGTGTAGATTAACTAGAACCAACCAAAAATAAAGTACATAAATCTGCTTGCTTCCGTATTTTAACAATTTATTTTCCTGATTTTAATTTACATTGTGTCCTGCACATATAATACGATATAGGAATATATACTTAGCTACCAAGCTTGATTACTTTTAATTTACAACTGCACATAAGGTTCATGATTTAATAGGGCCACATATGATTTAGTTGCCCATCGTATGTATGTGTTGCCCAAAAATATTAACTTGTTGGACACAAGTTTCATTGTGCCTTTTTTGTGCAATAGTTAAAGTTGAAAAATTAATGGACTAGTTCCCTTCAAGTACATGCCACTAGCTACCACCATCATTTCATTACGTCATTTCCTCATTAATAAAGTTTGTCCTACTTATGTACATCCCCGATTTGGTAGTGTATTATTATGGTAGTGTATTATTACATAAAATATAAAGGATATGTGCATCCCCGATTTGGTAGTGGGTTTTTTACAAAATATCCATTCAATATTGAAGATAGCACAGCCAAGTGCACACTTACTCAGACTTTATGATATAAAATCTGAGTTATATTATGGTAGTGTATTATTACATAAAATATAAAGGATGTGTACATCTAATAATAGCATATGTGTGTTAGTTGATGTAACCAAAAAGTAATCAATATAAACCTATTTAATGGCGTCTATTTACAAAAGATACTCAAGTAATAATTTTTCTAACCCAAGGGCGTAAAATTTTGTTGCATTTGGAACTAAACAAAATTCAAACTGGTTTAGTTGCCCTCAAACTGAAACTAGTTGCCCAAAATGGTTATCTTGTGGCCAAGAATTGGTTGAGTACAACAGAAACTTCATTAATTAAACTTGGCCTAATGTGCAACAGTAATTACTTGACATGACTCAACTATTCACCACTTGACTATCCACATTAATTCAGATAGACTTCAATTCAAAATAAACTCCATGTCACCCCACCCCCGCTCTTTCCCCCACCCCATTTGGGTTATATAAACGGACAACATATATCCCATTTTCATACAACTTTTGTCAGGGGACACACACTAGCCACAACACAATTTACTACAAAAGAAATGGATAACTTACTTAAAGACATGGTTAACAACGTGTTTGTGCGTGACAATGAACGTGACTTCAAGTTCTTAAGTGACATGCATGCAAAGGTGATCGACCCAACTCGTCGTTGCACTGTGAGGGTCGAGCAGATCAAGCAGTTGGATTGCGTGGTTGGGTCCAGGCTTGCCAGTGCTGTTTTGGAAATCCTGCGTGCAATTCAGGACGAGGAGCTTGAGAAAAATAGGACGCTCATGAGGCTAATGAGTGAGACTCAGCTCCAAGTTCTCAAAAAAATCTCCTTTCTGGCAAAGCTGCGCAAAAATTATTAATCCTCTACTCCTACCTTGTTATGTAGTCTCTCTCACGTTCTGTGATTGTCATATTTTGTGTTTTGGTATCTTCATGAATGTCGTTGCTTCGTTGATGTATTTTGTTATCCTTTAATGTATTGAAATGAAATCTATTATGAATAAAAATATTTCGAAGCACATGTCAAATGTTCGAACATTGTTTATGAATCACGAATAAAAAACATATAATACTTTTGAACACATATATAATTTACAACATGACACTACATATCATATTTAATCCGGCTTGAACAAACAACTTTATTTCATTAATAATTTGGTGACAAACTTGGTTATTTCGATAATATAATACTAACATTTTTCTTACAAGCCTCTAACAAGATCACCTGTCTATTTATTTTAACAGTTTCTGTTATTCTACAGGTCAAACTACTAGTTGTTCTAGAGCAAGCAAACGTTTTTGATAAGACTGGAATACATCCGAACAACTATAAGATTTCATTTAGGTTAGCCGAAAACGTTCCTAAGCAAGGGGATTTTTGGTGATTGTGATGTGTGGGTTTGTATATTTTTATATCGATTAGCACATGGTCTATCGTTGCAAGTTGATGATCCCGCTGACGTTGCGCTAGCATATCGCGAGAAGATGATTCAGTTTTTTTATAAACATAGATTTTATCGTTTGTACTAACAGTTTTAAACTTATCTCCAACAGCAATTTCATTGTTTTATCATGCACCATCTATTGATATATTCATTCACACATAAGCCATTAATGACTAGACAATGGATTCATAACAACTATTTACTACACTAAAGACATTTATAACATGCATACATAAACCAATAATGATACAATACCTTGCATGCAGCAACCTTGGGTACGTGTAACATTCATTCAAAAAACAATGGAGACACGACGTAAAAGTATGTATACATTTTACATCTAAATTTGTTGTACATTACATATAATCTTTCTTTTTTAAAACTCCACAACTCCAGTTCATTTATTTTTCATTTGGACGTCCATTTAATCATGACATTTGGCCGTCCATTACAAGAAAAATTAAAAAAGGGCCACATATAGGTTTGTCAATTAATTTATTTCCATATCATTATACAAACACACTACACATAAAAACTTATAACAAATTAACCAAAAATTTCCCTATTACTATTTCCATATTAAAATAATAATACAACCTTTCCTAATATATATCAAATCTTCATATAGATCACATTTGTATACAAGTCATAATGCCAATCTCCCAACCATCTCTTTCATCAAAAAATGCTGCTAAGCCTCCAGTTGCCTTATTTGATTTTAAGCCAAGGTATGCCTGCCATTACCTTTCGTGATTGTCACTTGCCCTTACTAGGTTTTTATCCATACTTGCTAATCTCATTTGTATACATTTATTTACCTTTATTACAGGAGTACTACACGCAATGTATCTGAGAATCTTGTAGTTGAGATTCACTACGATGGTGAGTTCATTCGGTTGCCCAAATTAACATACGCGTATGGGCGCACCCTTGTGCATACGTTCAGTAAGTCCACAAGGATGAACTTTAATCAAATGCTTGACTTTTTGGCCAACAAGTTAGAGTGTGAGATACGGGCTATGTATTTATGTAGGCCACTATTTGCTCTTTCAACTGGTTTGACAATTCTTGAATGCGATAATGACATTAAAAGGATGTATGAACTTGCCGAGGAATGTGGGTTGATCGGCTTGTACATTGCACATGCACCTGATAACTTAGCATGTTTCTATTATGATAACCTAATTTTGGATCTTCTTGATGAGCCAACGCGTGCCAGGATAGCAATACATGATAAACTTGTGGAGCTTGCTACTTCTAATTCTGGCTCTGATATTGCTGCATGGGAGGAGGAAGAAAGGCGGTCACCTCCCCTAAGAAGCCCTCCATTCCAAACTAGAAGTCAAGGAATTGAATGTCAAGGAAAGAATATATTCATGGATTTTTTGGCTAGCGAAATTGTTCATGCTGACATTGGGTTCAGCGACGATGAATGGTACTATGGGGTATTTCTTGGGTCTGTATCAATGGATGTTGGGGCTTCTACTTCTTCCATTAAGGACAGTTCTGGTCATAAGGTCTCTAGAAAACCGTATGCAAGGAGGCACTGCTTTCAAACACCAATATCGGGCTTACAGAAGTTCAAGATGTCGAGGCATTTAAAGGCTCTAACAAGAGACCGCCGTCGAGGAGGTGCGGGATTAAAAGCAACTTGGTTTTTAAAGAACGGAAGGTTGTAGTGTAGGTATTTTTATGCAGCATGCTCATGCTGTCGATAACGTTTAGAAACTGGGTGTTAACATAACTTAAAACTCAAAATAGTTTGTCTAGTTTAGCCTTTTTTTTGTAAGGAAACGTTATGTAATTGTTAAACATTTTTTTGTTGGTGCTTCTTATGATTACCAAAAACAAATGTTCAACAATTACATAAAATTAACATGCGATGTTTTTGTCTAACCATCTGCTTTGGGGTTATCGTAGTATGCACCTGTTTTGGGCACGTGCATGGTAACTATCTCTTCCTGGTTTAGTGCTTTATCCAGCCTTGTTTGTATTTACCCACTTTGACCTAAAAAAATAAAAATAAATAAATAAAATAAAAAACACTAAAAAAATTGTATTTGACACTTTTGCAGCTTGATTATACAGTTTGCATCTTGTCTATCAAGTGTTTAGATTTACCCATTTTTTGCTAACTAAATACGTGCTTGGATTGGCATAACATAACAAATACATTATACAATTTAGTCTACATATATTATGAAATACAACATATAACGAGAATAGGTGGTGGCTCACTTGTTCAATGACGAGCATGTCATTCCCTAGGTGTATCAATTGCAGCTTGTTCAATTGCTCTTTCATTTTTAGGTGGTTAACTTGTTATTTGACTTGCAAGTGGTTGGGTTTCTTCATCACTAATGTCACTGGGTTCTGTACACATAGAATCATGAATTTCATCAGATGTTGATGTAGTCTCACTTCTACCTCTGATACTCACTGAACCACCGGCTATATAAGATGCTGCAATATGTAGCCCCATCACACCATCACCTCTACGAACTGCAGTTGTATTTTCCCTGCTAACATGTACACCACCAAGTCTACATGCAGCAACCCCACAAAGAGTATTGTTGTCGCTTCTGTAAAAATTCATTGGACAACAATACCACATGATATCTCTATTCGGTGCACGCCTTGCATCTAAGGTCAATCATACTTGTTTTCTCTTTCCATCCTGCACCCAATGCATACCATTTTCTCAACCGGTTTCGATGTTATAACGAAAAGAATAGCATTCACGGTTTATGTAAGAACGTCTACTAGCATAACCATCTGTATTTTTTCTCTTCATTTATTACACTTGAATGGTGTGCCATACTAGTTGGTTGGAGAATTTAATTGAAGAGTAACACACACTCTTTCTAAAATATTCAATTACCTTGTGACTAGTCAAATTAAAGGTCAGCCAACATTGTTATAGCAGGAGTAACCTTTAGAAAACATGTAATAACATGTTTATATTATTTGGTCTTCAGCACTAGCAGTACTAACATGTAATAACATTTTTAAGTCTTAATTCCGAAATCTTAGACAACATGTAGTGACAACACGTTTATATGATAAATTGTCTTCAGCACTAGCAGTCCTAACTTTAACTAGCAGTTTTTAGTCGTTAGTGTGACAGCCGTAAGATACATGAGGGACCTAGAATGACAAACACTTCAACCTTTTTTACCCCACACACCTTTTATGGTACCAACCACACATCAGTTTATGTCCCAACAATCAAAATCCCCACATTCCTTGTTATACACTTGGTCACTTTCAGCGAAGAATCCAAATAAAAAAATATCGTTGTCCTTTTCATCTATTTTTAGAAAAAAATCCAGGTTTGTTGTACTCTCCCGTATGTACTTTATTACCTTATTCGTTCATATATTTATACATGAATATTAATAACTGTGCACCTTTATATTTTATATTCTATTAGTAAATTTTTTATTTAATTCAAAGTTTTTTAAATTGTTATTAGGGTTTATGTTTTATAGGTATGGTCATTATACCCCTTTAAGTCTAGTGGTTCATTCTAATTGTTATTAGGGTTTATGTTTTATATGACATGTCGGAAACCAACAGCATGATGTTTTTTGTGTCGTTTACTTGATACACTTTGTTTGTTTGAAACGTTACATTCCCATATGCATATTTTAATAATGAGATTTACTTGCATTAACCAGGTAAACAAGTCCACAATGACAGCCGCTCAAACAGATTTATTCTTGAAATAATGGAGGCAGTATTCTTTCAGAATAGATCATGAGATGCAGGCACAATTAAAGGTGACCATACTATAATTATTTAACAGAAACCATGCTTTTATTTATTCAAATATTTTGCATCCATTTGCCAAAGCCTAGACCCACATTTCACAACAGCACTTAAACTAAAATTCAACACAATATACATGACTAGAAATAGAAATACCAACATAAACGAGACATCGTCACCGCCAAGACAACAATTAACTGAATCAGTACACCATGCCTTTCAGCTTCTCTATGAATGACAGAAGCTCCTGGGATCGCTTATGCTACTTCATTACATTGACCAATATCGATGCGGCTTCTGTCAGATCTTCGGTTTGCAGCTTCGTTAATTCTGAAATACTTTCCACACAAGAATCAAATGGGTATAAAAGCTCCAACTCTCCAATAACATAATCCTTTCAGCCACACATGCCCTGATTTCTTGAGCCTTCTTCATCAACTCTGCTTCATCCACCATGACAACACTCACATCCCTTCGAAAATGAACAATCATCATATCTCTAACAAAACTAGATCCTGCAACACCAGCAAGTTCTTCACATAATGACATAGGTGTAGTCATCCTTTTTTTTCAGTTTTGTTTTGTATGTTTTATTGTTTTCCCCCTTTAATTGCTATGTGTGTGTTTTAAATAGAAGGTTTAGTTTAAGTTATAATATAATTAGTGTTGTGTCAGTGTACAAAACTGATGCATCCGTTGAGTTGACAGCCACCCTAGCATTTTGTCTTCCACAAGAAGTAGCATTAAATGACCAACCTTTCACATACACGCCTTTTTATTTTCCCCCTTTTTATTATTACATATACTGCAGTTTACTACTATTAAGATTACGTCAAACAAATTACGTGTATATATATGAAACCAGGAGGGAAAAAATTATAATAAATTACAAATAATAATAAAATAAAATAAGATAAAACTGGAAACGTAAGAATTGCCGGATTTACCTTAATTTTTTTATGGACACTTATTCATATTCTATGCTTACTTACTTGCAATATGTAACTTTTTATTATTTTTTTTATTTTTTTTATTTCTTTTATTTTTTCTTGCACTTTGCAGGGTTGATTTTTTTGGGGCATAACAATACAAGAAGAGGGAACATGGAATAAATTTATTCCAAACGTTCACACATTAAAAAATAGTTCGCTAGGTATATTGTATGTTTGATTTACCCAAATGTGTATTGTAAATATGACTGAATGCAAATTATATCCACTCAATCCCCACCCCTTTTTGCATACATCACAACTGGACTAAAAGTACTATTGTAATTGCCATGAGTACACTATTTAATTGCCCAAAGTACCAGTTGCTAGCTATGCACTAGCAAAGTCGTCATAAAAATAGTTTAAAAAATAGAAAGATGTAAATTAAATCCAGTGAAACCTCAGCCCCTTGTTGCATACACCACCACTTGACTAAAAGTACTACTACGTATACTAGTTGCCATGAGTACACTATTTAGTTGCCCAAAGTACCATTTGCTAGCTATGCACTAGCAAACTAGTCGTAAAAATAGTTTAAAAAAATAGAAAGATGTAAATTAAATCTAGTCAAACCCCAACCCCTTGTTGCATACATCACCACTTGACTGAAAGTACTACTACGTATACTAGTTGCCATGAGTACACTATTTAGTTGTCCAAAGTTCCATTTGCTAGCTATGCACTAGCAAACTAGTCATAAAAATAGTTTAAAAAAAATAGAAAGATGTAAATTAAATCCAGTCAAACCCCAAGCCCCTTGTTACATACATCACCACTTGACTAAAAGTACTACTATGTAAACTAGTTGCCATGAGTACACAATTTAGTTGCCCAAAGTACCATTTGCTAGCTATGCACTAGCAAACTCGTCATAAAAAATATTTGAAAAAAATAGGAAGATACTATAAAAAACAAAGTGTGGGTGGGTACTTATTTGGGGTTATGATCCAATTGTCCATTGGAAACAGACAATTGTCATAACTAGTTTGTCAGAAATTTCGTGTCTATATATGACGCTATGTAACAAAAACAGTTTTTGGTATCTCTATTAGTGATAGTATTAGAAAAGCAAACATAACGATGTCTGCTGGCATGGTTTTATGTGATGAATTACCAATGTTTGGTGGCTCAAAGTTGTTAAAAGATATTACGATCGCGTACTACAGAGGTGAATTGGAAGTTGCTTTACGTGATGAAGCAGGTCACAGGAGGAATGCTGTTGAAATTAGGGGTCGTGTCAACCGTAGACAACAAGTGATAGCGGAAGTGGAGCTTTTATGTGGGTTGGATTGTTGGTTGCCAACTATTAATCACCTATAAAGGTGCAAAATGAGGATCTGGCTGAGAGTTCCAAACTTCTGTTTTCTTGGTTTAGAAAACATGACCGTGTTAAAGAGCTGAATGGTTTAATTGAAAAGTTGGAGTCAATGGAGATTTGATGTGCTTTGTATTAATTACATGGGAGCTGTTGCCTTTTGTTTATTAGGGGATCGTTGTTACATTTTGGAGTCACTTATCTCATCTTTGTATAGTCTGTGTATGTCATGTTAACCTATGGATGTGATCCCTTTTATGTTACTAGTATATATTTGTTTGCGTAGTTATTCAACTGTGTGTGAGATAGTAAGTCACTTTACAAAAATAAAAAACTTATTAATAAAGTAGTAATATGAAGATGAAATTTTATTTACTTCAAAAAAAGTCATAGTGTGGGTGGGTAACTTGTTTAGGGAATGCATGCCAATGAGACGATTCTAATAATGGTAGTAAGAATTTTTGTGTCTCGATAATAGAAGATGATGACGTGTTGAGTTACATGCTTATTTATGTGTTAGAATAATTACTCTTATTATATCATTAAAAAAATTAAATAAATACAAAAATTAAAAAAAAAGACATAATTTGAACAACACAATTGGGGATATATGCGCCAAAAAATTAGTAACAACTGCTACAAGTGTTAAAAAAGTTAGTTTTTAGTACAAATTAATTTGGATTGAATTGGGGATACAAACTCGATTAAGAGTTACAACTGCTGCCGCGAAAGGAGGCTACAGGGTTTGAACAAATTTTGTTCATACGTAAATCCCCAACCACTACTAACGTCGATCTAACCACTGCTAACGTCGTTGTACCCAGTGCTAGTGTCACAAAAACCACCACTAGTTTCCACGCAAAAAGCAAATTTGTTTGTGTTTACGTAATCATTTATATTCAAATACCAAAAAGGAGAGAAAATCTGCATGTAAAGATTCACGTTCCTTCCCAAGTAATTTTATGTCAAATATAGCAGGAACAGTCTAGGAGGCTAGGCACGTGCCTACCCACAAAACAGTTAATGAAAATTAATGATAACGCGTGCACGAACAGTAAAATCCTCGCTATAAATATGCGAGGTAAATCAAGGGGAAAGTCCAGAAAAAGCAAAAAAGGAACCATTCCTTCACCTACAAAAAGATTTCCACCTGCAAATCAGGCAACCGAAATATTTTAGAAACACCCAAGAGAATTTGAAGATGTTATTCAGAAAAAGAACACGATGGTACACAGTACAATAAGGATACATACGGACGTCAACAACAACTCGTTAACCACGCACGGCCGTTTCCAAAAAGCCCATACATAGCTTAAACCTTTACCCCTAAAAATAAATAAATAAGCGCAAAGCTGATGCTGCGACAACTGAAACATGTTTTAAAATGACTACTAATAACAATTAGTCGTTCTAAAATGACGACTAATAACCCATCTCAGCGAAAATTCACAGCACACCTTCACCCAAAACCCATATCCATTCAAGTTATGGTAGTCTGCCAGGACCATATGCATACCAAAGGTGGGAGTTTAAACCTATTAGACTCTCATTAGCAATATGGGATCTTGAAAGTGCAGGCATTTCCTTCGTAACCTCGGCGTTCGAGAGCGGAAGAAGGAAATAAATCATGGGAATTGGGTCATGGGAGTGATAATATATGTTCGGCAGATGGGTCCCGTAAGGAAGGGCGACAAAAGGAAGTTAGGGGCAACGAAATACGTAAACTAGCCTCTAACTAACAAGAAACTTCCCTAAGAAAGTCAAACAACAGAGGATGAAAACTATGCCTTCTTCCTTTGTTGGTGCAGCCCGGCCCCCATTCAAGTGTGCGTCTACTAATTCAGGCATATCTGGTTGGATAGACTAGGTCTAAGGAAAAAATGACCAGCTTGCGGGAGCCGGGATAAAATAAAGCTGCGCGGGTGGAAAGGTACATTACCAAAAGCCCTTCCTGTACCGTGCAGAAGGGGCGTATTAGACGGGAAACCCCCTGAAAGGCCCTTCGAAGTTGAAAGGCCTATCTAACTCCTCAGGGAATCCCATGGGGTGAATACGGCGGGGCCACGAGGAAGCAAGCCACCGGAACTCCTTGCAAAAACGGATAAAGGCAAAAGACCCGCACCGGGAAAGCCAGCGGAAAAAAAGAGTGTCAGCAATAGACAAACCAGTGGTAGTATAAGTTGCCTACCACTGCTAATGTACTTGTCACTGCTAGTATGATTTTGTGGGATGAATATGTAATATTCTAGAATGTCTTCGGTAGGATGTTTTGTATTAGATAAGTATTGTAAGTATATTTATCTTGTACAGTAGTTAGTGTATTTTGTAAAGGACTCCTTATCCTATTAAAGGAGGTCCTAGGTTTGAGTTATATATAAGTTTTGGTGTTATCCAGAGTCGATACACTTCAAGGTTGTAAACGCCAATACTATTCAGAGTATTCGTGTATTAACAACATATCGAGGTGTTTAGTGAGAATAACTGTTTGTTAATTATTATTCTTCTTAAGGAGTATTAGGTTGTGTTCATTTAGTCAGCTTCTATAGTAGATCCTTCGCTAAACTGGGATTAAAAACAGATTTTTATGTCAATGGACGAAACTATTTTAAAGAACATCACTCATTCTAAAAACATCAACATCTTCACTTGGACAGAAGCACATAACGGCATCAGGTTATCAGATGTGTAGAGTGACATTCGTTTGAGTGGATTATTTTGAGCTTTATGCGACGTTTGTAAACATAAAAAAAATGCTACACTGCTTTTATGCTTGATTACTTAAATTAAATATCTCGAATTAATAAATGAATTGGTTGTATAGTTACAACTGCTAGTTGTTTTTTACTACTGCTTTTGTGGGGCTGAACAGGGACAGTCGTTTACCACTGCTTGTAGTAAACTTACAACTGCTAGTTAATTTGTACTAGTGTTGAATGTTAAACCTGCATTTTTGGAAGTGTGCATTGTCCCAAGTTGGTAGTTATTAGTAGGTTGTAGAATACGAAATGTACGTCTAGAAGGAGTCGTGGGTTTATAAAAGTAGTCTGTATGGAAAACAAGTTGCCCTAAGAACAAAATTAGGTTGCCAAAATTATTTTGGGTAACAACTGCTTGTTGCCCAGATTAAAAAAAATGGATAATGGGATAACAGAAGAGATGAAATAGTAAATACGTTGACATACAACGTTTGATACAGACAACCAACTACATATTACGATTACTACATGGTTATAACTTTAATTGTTACATATTCTATAACCACTTGATTGATAACATTCATCGACTACGAAAAATCTAAACAGTCCAATGCTTCCTTCCCACACAGACATCGTACTAAAACCACTAACCTTCATTCCCATTTAGCCTGATCCGTAACTTCAGCCGAACAAACCTGTTGAAAATGGCATTGATATATCATTAACCAAATCAAGTGATAATGTGTAAAAGGAACATGAATATAATGGTAAGTTATAAATAAAACATACTATAGACAACACGGTCTGTATGATTTAACAAAAGAAGAGATTCTTTGTATGGGGCAATGTAGAAAGATCCTGTATCTCCTAACATTCCCATGCTGACTAATAATTCAAGTTCTTTGTTGTACACGAATACCGAGTGACCCAAATGGTTGCTAGTGTACGCTTCCACTATTGGAGCCTGATCCTTTGTAAACCCAAGCAAACGAACAGATAATAGGGTGGGGATGGCAAAGAGGCTTCTAAATGATCTTATGGCAAAACCATTCACGTCCACCAACCATCCACAAAACAATGGCATATCGTCATTAATGATCATACGAGAAATCACTAGAGAGGTTCCAAGATCGAAAACATAGAATGGAATTGTGAGTTCATTTTTTAAAATCTGCGGTAGGTCTATAACTTTAAATTGATTGGTTACCAAATCAAACGAAAGCAACATATAAATCTCGTAACACTGTCCTCATTAGTTAACTTTTCACTACTAGTCCAATAGATAAAATGACCTACAACTGTCTGACTTTGACGTTTCAATTTGATAGTTTCACGAGGGGGTGGAAATTTTCAAGGCATGTCCACCTTAACGAGTTGAAAGAAAAGACAGACACATACCATAAACCACTTTGGAAAACAGGATAGGAGACCTTCACGATTGTCAGGTCAAGAGTGTCCGGACGGACGGCAAAACCAAAACAAATCTTTTTACATTCAATTTGATGTGTGTAAAACGGGACATGTATTGCTAGTGATTTTTGGATTGCCGGGTTCCAAATAACAGACATTAGATTACAGCCATAAACAAAACACGAAAGACCATTAGAATTGCCAACTGCAATCATAGATGAAAGCATTAAATCTGTACGAAGTACCGTAGCGGTGAGCTGTTCATTAAAAGCTAACATAAAACCTTTGTGACCCTGATCAAATGTTAGCGTAAAAAAACACTCATCGTTACGACGAACACCGTAATTAAAGATGAAAAAACCACAATCTATACTAGCCTTCCATAACTTGCAAACACTACGTAGCTGGAGTATAGACTTAGGAGGTAGCCTGCGAATGATATCTAGTTGAACATCCAGTGGGATATAGTCGGACATTTTGTTAAACAAAAGCAGAAAGATTGGGATAAAGATATGAAGTGAATAGACCAAAAGAAGAAAGAAAGATGTTGTTAAACACATTAAGAAAGATTTGTATTGAAGAAAAAGATTGGCAAAAGAAGATATTTAAGGACATGTACCGTGATGTATTATAGGGCAACCAAATATTAAATTATGGTATATACAAAAAAAATTAATAAAGTATACATAACCCATAATATATAGAAGTGGTTTGCAAAGCATAGGCCTTTTTGTATATGTGCACGGGTATTAACTAAAGAAATGCCGTTGAGTTAAAAAAATATTATAATAATCGACTAATATATAATAGAAGTAAAAATACCTACAGTATACGTTGAAAGAAAAATACTTCACATGTCAACATTATACAATAATTATAGGTCAAACGGACATTAAGGATTGTACCTTAAAAGACCGCTATCAAATTATGTATTCAACCTTGTGCTTCCAGAAGTATTCAAGTATCCGTTCACGGTAAGCTAAAGTTGTTTGAAGAGAGTCGTCTACTTCCAGAGGCTGGTTACGGAGAAATCTGTACAAAATAATGCACACCCATACTCCGCAGTCACCATACAACTCCAATTGTTTTGGTACTTTTGGACACTTGTATGTGATTTTATAATCCCCCGGTGATATGCCCTTACTATGCAGTACCCCAGCGTTTGTTAGGTACGATTTAAGCTGTGTTTGTAACTTTCTCTTGGAACCTCGCAACCACCGTTCACCTCCTGAGGCTGACCCAAGAGAGTCATAAATGTAAACAACTCTAGTGCGGATATGGAGCTCACAGAGTACCAGTGTTTTGTATTTTCATTCATGGGAAAATACACCTGAGATATAAAACAAATGCAGGATATTATAAACTGTTTATAACAGTAGTGGTATATGTACTGTAAGAGTCTGCCAAAATGACCTTTGCAACATCTCGCCAAGCCACACGGTATGTTGTGCCATCTGAATAAGTGGTAGGCATGTTGCCACCTAGGATTTGATTGCAGAAAGTACACCCTGCCAAAGCCCAATCTGCATCAGCTGGTCTAAACAACCACATCAATTCAACCCATGCATCCAAGTGCTGCAGACAGATAAAGCAAATCAAAACTGTAAACATTCGGTTCATAAGTAACAAAACGAAATAATAAACAAGTGTAGTAGACCAGCTAGGCATCAGGTTTACTCACTAACTCATTAAGCCATCCGTCGGTGCAGTCTTCAACACATGCCAAGGCTACCCAAAAATCCCTATAAGCAATAACCGCACCGGAGCCCCAAGGAAACCTATAAAGTAATGGTTCTTTAAGCTTCAAATACTTGCGAAGGTAATCAGGAACAATAACCTTCTTCTTGTTGCATTTCGGGTGTCGTAAAAGTTCCTAAAAAATAAATATATTCAATAACATACACATAATGATAATGATGTTATTGGATTAACAAACAGAACCTACTTCTACAAACGGTTCAATTGTGGGCGAATAAAAGCGACTAACTCGACACGTTTCTGGGGTTTCCAGATGTTTCCTGAAAACAAAGTTGAAAGATAAGCAGAAAAAAAGAAGAAGATTCGTTTCAGTTACAATTTAATAAGGTGATGTACATCTGAAATGGCATCCGGGATAATAGCCTCGTTAATGACACCCTGCGATCTTGTAAGACGGCGGCAAGGAGTAGCTGATGTTTTTGATACCTCATTTTCCGAATTTACAGACCCAAACAACCTCGCGTAAGTTTGTACAATGCGCCTTCTTTTACTGAGGTTGTCGTTCAATTTTACTCTCTTTCTTTTGTTTGTATTCATATCGGAGAAAAGATCTTCCAACAGAGGTTTGTCATTAGGACCTACCACATTTGCAAATGACACTTTGTTGGGTTTAACCTGTGATTCAGGGGCTTCATCGTATTTCTTTGTTGGTGTATCTTCTAGGCTAACCACAGCAACATCATTGTTACTGGATTCAAGGCCAACAAACGAATTTTTGTGAACCACATCCCCTTGTTGATCATCACAATCCATTAAATCTAAAGATGAAAGACACAATTTTGTATCGACGCTTTTGTTGACATTATCTTGGGAGGAAACACGTGTGTCATTTTGGCAAACCACATTTACATATGGCAGGTTGTTGTCTTTAAACTGACATTTGAGAATATAGTATGTTACAAAACAGCACATTAAAATATTTTATTTATCGACGATGTTTTACTGAGAATCTAGATACCTCATGAGCTTTGTTGGTGGGTGTTCCTACTTCTGTCTGCACACAATCATTATTGCTAAGGGTTCAGGTTGGAAAGCCAATTGTTTCTGAACCACATCTTGCTGTTCGTTATCACAATCCATTGCATCTACAGAATTATCACCCGGAACTTTTTCATCGTTTATGTAAGACGACCAATCATTACCATAATCCGGTTCTTGCTGAATGTTAAATATATATACATAAGTAGGGACGTATGCTATAGCTGATATTTAAACTGTAACTGAAATATAACGTACAATAATGGGGTCACTGGGTATTTTATTTTCCTCTTTAGGTGCAACTGGTGGAAGTTGAGTACTACTTTCACCTCCATATTCCATAACAGGACATTTTTGGGTCATGACACAAGCTTCAACAAGCATACCAAGGTTACATGGTTGCGTTTCTTTAAGCCCATCATCATTATCAATGTCCGTTGCATGGTCCGCATGGACAACCTTATCCCCGTTAGGGCCTACAATATGAGACGACTTGGCCTGTATCGACCAATGTTTGATATAAGTGTGGACACAAACGATTATTTGAGTTTGGTATAAACAATGGAGGTAAACTGAAAAGTAAATACAAACCTTCGGATCATCGGGAGTAACGTCAGGGTCGTTTGTGGTGGCACAACTTTTAGATTGTTCAGGATCAACAACAGCATCATTATTAAGACCCAATAGTTGATGTACTTTTGAAAGTCTGCTTTTCACAGTCATAAACACATCAAGTACAAACGGTGTGTTTCTGACCGAATGAATGCCGTTTTCTATCATCAAAACTTTTTTTTTCCAAATCTAGTAACTCACGAAATAGACCCCCTGTCGAATGAGTAGTTCCCGTTTGTGCAACATTTAAATTGAAATCGTCCATGCACAAGTTTAAATTGAAATCGTCCGCGAATTCATTCGAATGCTCTGCAGTCTTGTAACCATCGTCTGTCTCTGGAACAGACAAACCATCTATAAATTGGGCGCTGGCAATACACCACGGTTGCTTCATTTCAGCTTGTGTTGCAGAAAGTTCAGCAATGGGAGTTGAATCCTAACAACAACAAAAAAAATTAAAATACAAATAAAAAAATTTAAAATTATTGATATACTGTGAACAAATTCAGGTACAAGTTAGTGGGGTCAGCAATGTAAGACTGTGTGATGCATACCGGTCCAAAGAGGTTACAACAGTCCGGTTTCCGAAACTTTAAAAGTCTTGACCAAGCAAGACCACGTGGAATGACCTTATTGTCTTTCACCCACCAAAGTGAGCTTTTAGGATAAGTCTCCAAAATCCAAATCTGTAATAGCCACAACTGTCATATTTAAAACGTGTACTTATGCAGCTATTGTTTTTAAAAATGTTTCAAGGTTTACCAAAGTAAAGGTCACCTGTTTAGGATGAAACAATACCTTTATGGTTACAATTTAAAAAAAATCACAAACTAAAATGTGTTATAACATTTTTGTAATCTAACTTACGGGTAACTTTTATATTACTTGTATACAGAACTAGAGGTGGCAAAACGGGCGGGTCGGGCGGGCACGGGCACGGGCTAAAACGGGCACGGGCTAGAATGGGCACGGGCTTAAACGGGCACGGGCCAAACGGGCACATGTTATACAAATCGCTTAATAAAAGACCTAAAACGACTAAATAAATTCCTTAAACGTAATATCTTATTTATATTAACAAAAATAAATAAATTATATAAAAAAAATCTTTAAAACGATCGTTAATGTTCAACAATTGAGAGAAAAAAAAGTGCCCGTTTGTGCCCATTTAAGTTTTCAATGGGCTATATGTGCCCATTTAAAAAAAAGAAGGGGGCTAAATGTGCCCAAATCTTTTAAAAATGTGCCCATTTAGCCCATTTTTTTGCTTCTGGGCACATTTTGCCACCTCTACACAGAACAAAACACCAGAATTTCATAACAATAAAACAACAACATTAATTTTAGGTACTTTTGAAATGAATAAGTAATAGCACAACAAAATAGAATCAACAGCTTTTAATAACCTGTTTTTGTAAAGAAATATGTTATCAAAGCTAGACATTCATACATTAGTACAAACTACTGAGAATTCTAACCTTGAAAGCCCAAGCGAACCCGTATAGATTGTATGTGGCACTGAACTTTGGGTTTTTTTTTCAATTTTAACAAATGATCTTTTCTGTGAATATGAACAATATTGACAGTCCTTTGATAAAATTTATGCCACACATATTCACCCCAAGGAAATACATTCCAGGCTTCAAAATCATCAACCAAGGACGATAAGTGATTATGGATGCAATTCCTGTCTTCTTTTCCCATAAACACCAGCTCTGCAGCTACCAGCAGACACACCCTAACAACATCCTCATCAGAAAGAGATAACCACCTTTTCCCATCCTTTTTTCCGTCATTAACAAGTTCCAAAAGATTAATTGCATGTACATTTGTTATACCACTATTTTTTTCAGGAAATACACGATCGAAAAATGCGCTAGATCGTTTAATCGGTTTTAAAACTTTGCCAAATCGAAACCCTGTTATCAGACAAAATTCTTTCCGGCCAAACATTAACGAATGATCCCCAATTTGGAATTTTAGTGGAGGGGAATCAGAGGAGATGTTAGAAACATATACCTAGTGTTGCAAAACATAATGCATTAGAAGGCAGTCATTCTCACACGACTTTATATCCAACCATGGACCAAATACTGTTTGCCTGAACAAGCTTTCACGGTTTTCATTCTTTGACAAACAGAGTTTAATATCTGGCAGCAACTTCAATGTAGAACGAACTGCGATTTTACAATTGTACAACTTTAATTTTGTCATATGGAATTATACAGTAAAATTAATTAGGGTTTAGAGGGTTTTGTGAATAAGATGTGGTTTGTGAGTGTGTGCGCGTGATGTAGAAGAAGATGTTTAATTGTAGAAGCGTGATGTAGAAGAAGACGTTTAATTGTAGAAGCTGTTAGAAATTGTACAAGAAGATGTTTGATTGTGTGTGTGCGCGCTCGTGATGTTGTGTGCGTTATTATTATTAGTTTTATAATACACCAAGTATAAAATGACCATATTATCCTCGTGTATAAATACAAGTTGTCCAATATTATATAGTTGCCCGAAAATACAATTTGGTTGCCCAAAAAACAGTACCTTACAATACATGACATATACTCTCAAAATACGTACTTCGGTCATACCTTTGTCGGACACGTGGCACCCCATGGTTGGATACCAGAAAATCGCTGGGCAACTGGTCCATTTTCATACGGCAAAAGAGCGTGGTCCGGAAAGTGATAAGCCTCAGGGCGCGCGGTCTATTTGACTAATTTTCCCTTAGTAATATTTCATTTCAATGCTAAGAGCGATACAAAGGATTGGATATATGATACAAATGTAGATTAAAAATACAAAGTACATGTCTCCATGAGAAAACTTGATCATGGGATACACGAGAGCGATGAGTGTCAAGACGATGATCACGAAGGCGATATAAACCATGATGATGAAATTCTTCCTTGGTTTTGATTTGAGATGAGATGAGAGGGAAGATGAAGTTTGAATGAGAGATATTTTGAAAGTGGAAGATTTGAAAAAAATAGGGTTTGAGCGGAAGAGGTTTTATGGGGAAGGAGGAATTTTTGAGATTTGTGTTTTGTTTTATTATTAGAAAGGTTTGATATTTAGGTTAGGATAACACATATTTATATACCTAGATTTTAGACGGAAGAGAAACATGTATGTAGGAAGGTTTTCTAATGAAGCCACGTATATTATTAAAGCATATGTTAAAACTAGAAGAAAAAAATATATAGCCATATGGATATCTATGCAAGCATACTTATTCTAAGCTAATGTTATTTAGAGACAGGTTTTAAGAAAGTCATGCATCTAATGCAATTATGAGTGTCCTTTTCTTTTGACAGAAAAATGTCAACAAACAACTCCGGTTCCTTCGAGATCTAGGTTGTAGTTTTAAGATACCTTCTTAGGAAAGGTAATTTTGTTACCATGGAATTCCTATGGCTTGATTAAAATGAGCTTTAACTAAACAAAATGAAAAGATAGGTTAGTGCAATTTTGTAAGATAAAATAAGAAATAAAAATATGATGTTGTCATTCAATCAACATCCTACAAAAGTGTTTTTAAGACATGGTGTTTGCTTTTGTAAAAACCTTCTTTGTAGTTTTCAATTATACACGGATCGTGTCAAGTTTTTAAAGTATAATATACTCTAAGAAACTTGGTAACGAAGCTCTGATACCAATTGTGGAAAACTAGAAGGGGGGGGGGTTGAATAGTTTTACCGATTAAAACTTCGTTTTAAACTATTTAGATCGACTTATGTCAATCTATTTAAATGTGTGTGTTGGATGTTGATAGATAAGCATATAAATAAGTAAAGCAAAGATAAAGAGTAAGAAGCACAAAACCACAACGCGAGTATTTATAGTGATTCGTCTACAAGGACACCTTCCTTGCCCTACTCCACTCCCCGAGTCACCTAATCGACAGTTCGTAATCACTACTCAACACAAACTCCTTGTGGCGGAGAAGCCTTCACAACGTCGCCTACTCTTTATCCGGTACAAGGTTAGACATCGGGTTCTTCCACGAGGTAGAACCAAACCTATCACAACGTTGCCTACACTTTATCCGGTACAAGGCTAGATACCGAGTTCCATTACTAAGGAGGAACTACTACCCAACACAACACAATACCTATCCCAAAGGAGATCCACTCCTTATTACAACATCAACAAGGATATCAATATCCTTTGACCCAAACTAATCTATCTTGTACATTGATTCACCATATCGAATGTACACCCTAGGCACCTTTCACTAATGCCTTTGACACGACACCTAGGCACCCTTCACTAATGCCTTCAACACGGACTTTCGGCACCCTTCACTAATGTCTTTGACACGGATCTTCGGAACCTTTCACTAATGCCTTCGACTTGACCCTTTAGACATCTTTCACCTATGTCTTCAATACAACACTTCTAATGAGAGAGGAAAGAACTATCAACAAGATAACATCAGTAGTCTTGATGATGACGAAGCTTGGCAACCCATGGACTTGAGCTTGCTCGACTTCAAGAGGTGGTGATCTCGCCTTTAAGAGGAACCTAGAGAATCACACAAACAGAAAACTACATAGAAAGATCCTTTGGATCTGAGGTTAGAGAGTTTACAATAGAGAGAATGTGTGTGAAAGGGGTGAGTTACAATGTAGAAATGGCTCACTATTTATAGACAAAAAATCACTACTGTTCCACGGATCCCAAGCTTGAGGGATCCGTCCAGTGTATGGATCTCCTCCTAAATGGGTTGTGGGTCATGGATCATGGGTCATGGGTTATGGACTTTGGATCATGGGTATCCACATAGATACAATATATCTAGAAGATGCAATGCATCTAGTCAATGGGTCATGGGTTAGCTCCATGGGTCATGGATAATATCAATTATGACTTCATGCATGATGTTATGCAATGGGTCATGGGTTATGGGTCATGCTCCATGGGTATGGGTCATGGACTTTGGGTTTTGACTAACTACATTCAATGTATCTAGTTAGTGGGTTAAGTACTTAGATTCTTACCTATTACAATATATACTAAGTATGTACAAATATACTCATTATGTAAACACTAGTTGTTATACATATGCATTTCTGTAAAATGTAAACACTATTACTTGTTTAGTGTTTTGTATGAAAACGTAAGTGTGTTAGTAAACTATTGGCTCAAACTATTTACGTATTTATTTGTTTCGTTAAAATGGTTTTACGTTTATTATCGACAAAACATTAGAAGATCGTGAAATATAAATAAACGTTTTTACGGCTTATTTGTATTAACAAGATTGATTCGGTCGGTTTGTGTCTGCTGGAGTTTTTGGTTCGTTCGTGGGAGTTTCGAGTTCGTGTTCGGGTTTGTGTATCGATTTTAATCAGAGTCTTTGTGTTTGGAGTTTTTTTGTTCGTTTGTGGGAGTTGCATGTTATAATTATTTAGTAAAAGTATTAGAAACCATTATAGAATTTTTGCTTGAGTTGAATTATCACATGTTATAACTGTTTCCAATTACGTTTTGATCTTTTCACGTTCTATTTTAAACATTATATGAAACAATTACCACAATATCGCATATCGTTAATTGTCTACCGCTAAGAACCGGTGCCGCTAGACATGGATACTCGCCTAGTATAATTCGTTGGCATGCCAAGATATCAAGGATTACACAAAACCCTAATAAATAGCTAAGATTTACTTGGGTTTTCCAAAATAGTGAGCCTTGTTCATTATTTACCGAACTTTTTTTTCATTAATTGTATAAGAACTATTAAATTTCAAATATATATCCTATACGTACAATTCTAACATTAATTACAAAAATATTTTACTTATTACATTTTATATATTCTCTATTAAATCATATCCAAATTCAAATTCAAATCCTAATCGAAACCCATCTAAAAATTTAAAAATCAAATGGGCCTTAAAAACCTATGACATTGTTACAATATTCGGACAAGAACACAAGGTTAATGAAAGGAGTGAAATACTTTGACCATTTCAAAATTCGAAGTTTTAGTTATGCAACCGCCTTGAAAGTTGATTGAACGTTCGGATCACCATTGAGGTAATGGTAGTTATTTGATGCACTAAACAATATGCTGATAGCTCAGGGGTGGAGCTATGTTATGCTAGTGGTTGACCAAGGTTCATCCAAAAAAGATTTTAGTTACTAGTATCATGCAAATAGATTGTGATAATATGATAAGTTTATTCGATTTATTTTACATTTGGCTCACCCATACGTGTAAAGATTACCCCATCTAATTTTTTTTTCTCACAAATTGACTTATTCCGTTAATTATTGCAATCCTATGGAAAATAAACGTTATGAAAGTTTGATCGGTGTGGAGTGAAATATATGGTTGGTTAGGCTTTACAACTTTTACTGCTTTAGATGAAAATGTTAACAATCACTCTTTAACATTATGATAAAAAAATTAAAATTATACTATAGCTATCGTTAAGCAGCGTAATTTATAAATCTTAGGGTTATAATAATGTTGAATGTTGATATTTGTTATATTAAGTTTTTACAATTTATACAACTATTTTTTTCGAAATCATTTTTGTATTGGCCCACCCTGCTAGTTTTTGTTACTATGATAGCTGATCATGGTTCTTATTCTCATGCTAATCCATGCATTTACTAAATGAAGCTATGCGCATAAGTTGTTTGATTGAACGCCTGAATGAGTTATATTTCCTTTACCAAGCAAGCTTAGATAATCGCAGTATCAGTCATATATAATTAGTTAGTCTGATACAAATTTTCCTTAAGGTTCATGCACAACTACACAATCTTAGGTCCAGATAATGACTTACACTGATCAAATCCAAACCCTAATTGATTGACGACTAGTGATAACATCAAATTTACCTGATATTTTATATATCAGAGTCCCATGTTTATGGCCTCATTTGTATTAATATGATACTTTATTCATTCATATTTGTTCATATTTACATTTCAGGATAAATGAGGCGTTAGAGCAGAAAAGATGGAAAAATTGGCGAACATGTGCAAAAATATAATCTGAAGATAGATTACGGCGTAAGTGACACAATTGATTACGCTGTAACACATACTACGAGGGCCAAAGATTTATGTGTGATGGTTACTCCGTAAGTCGTTAATAATGTTACGGCGTAAATACGGTATCGAGAAGGATACGGCGTAACCAAATCTTAAGGTTACGCTGTAATTAATTAATGTGAAGGTTACGGCGTAATGTGGTGATTTAGTTACGCCGTAATTAATAACTTGGGCGCGAAGGAGTTGAAGTCCAGGGCTGGAAGTGACAAGTTAATTCGAAGTTTTATTAAGTTCAAGGCCTAAAAGTAAAAATAACAAGTACGATGGAGGACTTAAGCTGGGCGAATTATATGAAGAATTAATTATCACAAGGACATGTTATAAAAATAACAAGAACGATGATGGGCTGAAACCGTACATATCTTATAAGTTTTGTACTTATAAAGGCATATGGACTTGATATGAAACACGCGCTACTTCAGGGGCTAAACGCGGACAAAGGCATGAAAGTTTAAAAATGGATGACATAAAAAGTATGAGATAGATTAGTTACGGCGTAATTCAAATTTAGTTACGGCGTAACTAAAGAATTTAATTACGACGTAATTGTTCGAGATCCGAATTTCTTTGCGTCGTCATTGGTTACGGCGTAATTAGCCTTATAGGTTATGCTGTAACCTTGTCGGGGCCTATAAATACAACCATAAATCTGCATTTTTAAGTATCTCTCTTCACCCCCTCCTAGGGGTCGATTAGGGCACCACTCCAGGGCAATTTTCAGTAGTTCCAAGCCATCTTTCAAGGGAGAATTCACGAGTAATCATCATCATTATTAGCTTTACATAAAGTAATTTGTAACAAACAATATGATTAACTCTATACATGTTTTATTCATCATTTTTGGTATAATTTACTTTATGTTCGGCTAAGCCCCTTTGGTGCTAGCCTAGTTATGATTCCTTAATTGTTTTGTTTATGTTTTCTCACTTCTATTATTGCTTCTAGTGTATGCATGCATAGTTCGCTGGTAGCCACATTTGCTTTGGTAGTTTTTAGGACCGATTGTACTTCCTTGTTTAGGAGAATTAATCAAAGGACCCTAGAGAAGTAGGTTGCGTGGGTTGATAAGAATTGACCAAAGGACTATCAATCCATCTCATGCGAATTGACCAAAGGATCAACTTCCGGAGGGCGAAACTTAAGAAGTTAGGGATGTGTGTCTAAGATGCTAGCACCCGGGCACACATTATTACGAATCTTGCATGTAGGGCACCTAATTACTTAGCATAGGTTACCGTGGATCTCCCGTTTTGAAGGGTAACACCTTTGATACGTATAGGGGCCTATGTGTAATAGGTCAGACGAATTGACCAAAGGAGTCTGGCGAATCTAAACCCCACTTGAAGCGATAGGAAGTATTAATTAGAAAATATAGACATAACATGATAGGATGGATAATTATGCTAGAACACTTTCTCCATACTGTTTACAACCTCAATTTATTTCCGCTATTTCATTTCTTGTTTATTTAGTTCAATTAATCTTTCAACATTATTCTCTTAAAAGACGTGACACTGGACTTAAATAGAATCAAAAACTACATAGCTCTTGGGAACGACCTCGGCTTTACCACCTTATGTACTATGCACGACCAGGTTTACTGCTCGTCAGTGCAATAGGTAGATTAGACATTGTAAATTTAAATCCTGGTCGAAAATCCTGCATCAGCTAGGATACACGGAAACGCCGCCGGGATGCCGTATCACGTACCCGAAACATCCCGGATACGGAAAACGCCGAGAAAGCATGGGAAACATCCTCGTTAAAAGTGGAAACATTTCTTCAATTGGGGTACGCTGATCCTTATCTAGGAAACGTTTGGAAAAAAAAATTTTGGCCCAAAAAGTCACGTTTCCTATGATAGATAAAATTGGTAGATATGAAAATGAGGTAAAAGAGATACACTGTTTAACGCGCCCTTACATTCGAAAATAATTTTCCGGCGACTGCTATTGTGGTGGTGGAAGGTACTTTGTTGAAGGTGAAGACGTACAAGAGATACAATGTCTACGAGGAGTACGAACATAAAACAAAGCATTACTATTGTTCTCAATAAAATACATTATAAGGTTATGTTATACGTACATCCCATGGCCCACCACAAAAGGGGGTAAAAGTATTAAACATTTTTTTTGTCTCTCAGTTTACAGTATAACACAGTTATTTTATCAGTTGTTACTCCGTACATTTTGCCAGTTTAATACTTTTGACTTGTTAAACTTTATATTTTTTGTTTTGTACTTTCAGGTTTATAGTTTTTTTAATATAAACAAAATTATAAAAATAAAAAAAACCGGAAAAAAAATCCAAAGGTACAACTTGTAAAAAAAGAGAGATCTTTATAACCTACCTTATATTATATTGTACTTGTACTTTACTTCTACTTTTTTTTTTCTCTATATTTAAGATATATAAAATACTTTACTATTTTTAGTGCTCTACTATCCATGTTGGGATTTTTTTAGTTAAAATGCCTTTACTTAAATATTTTTTGAATTTTTTTTTTTTGATGATTAAAAGTTTTTAATTAATGATTACGAGTAACATTTGTTTGAATTTTTGGATGTTGTATAATTTTCTTTTAAAGACAATTTATCATATACTTAAATATTATAGAACACATAAACGTTTTCTCGCCATACCCGTTTTTTGAATTTTAAAATGTTGCCGTTTCCCGATATCCGTACCTGTCCCTGTCTTCGTTCCGTGCAACTTAGATTGACGAGCTAGGGAAACGCCGTGTTGATCAGTTTTTTGTGTATGATACACACGAGGTCTTTAACTTTTGCTCATTATATTTGAAATTAGATTTCGTGATGGTATTCTTGAAAAACAAATTATACATTGAATTCGTTGATACTAATGTCTAGTTGTGCGGTAGACAACTAGTTTTTCCTTCACCTAACCAAATACAATTTTTGTATTTAACATTTCACTATCATGTTTATACAAGTTATTGTCGTTATTACTTTTTCAAACCATGAAATTCGACTAATTAACATTGCATGCTTAGAGTCAACGGTGAGGAAGTATCCTAATATTGTTTTCAAAATTTTGGACTATAGTATTTGTCGTATCTATTAATTTATTACAATAAGTATCAATATTTTTATAAAATATGACGTGTTAGTCTGTTAGAGGTGTCGAAATGTGTAGATTGGATGTATATGGTAGGAATGATTTCATTTGCCAGATTAAATATTTAGACAGGCAAGTTTCTTATTAAAATACAATAAGTTAGAATGTTGCAACTTGCCCTAATATGTTATCACAATTTCTTTAGTCCTATAATGTTTCAAATTTTTTCATCATTCTAAAATAAACTATCTCATACCGTCGATTTACGTGACTATTATGCTAATATGTTATCACATTGTTCTTTGATATAAATATAATCGATTAAGTATATCATTTAAATCAGAGAGGCTTCAAGTTCAATTTATGCTATGTGCAAGCAACTATAAAGTGGCAACCTCTAAAAAAGAGGGCTTTACTCTTTACCCCGTTTGAGTGTATGTGGTGGTGGTGTAATTTTTTATTTATTTATTTATTTTTTAAACGGCAATTTTTTTAACAGAGGGTGTGACAAAAGACTTGGACACGGTTAATGAAAGAAGTGAAATACTTTGATCATTTCAAAATTTGAAGTTTTAGTTATGCAACCGTCTTGAAAGTTGATTGAACATTTGGACCAGCATTGAGGTAATGGTAGCTACCTGATGCACTAAACAGTATGCTGATATAGCTGATCATGGTTCTTATTCTCATGCTAATTTATGCATTCACTAAATAAAGCTATGCGTATAAACTGTTTGACTGAACACTGAACTCCTAAATGATTTATATTTCCTCTACCAAGCAAGCTCAGATAATCACATTATCACACATATATGATTAGTTAGTCCCATACAAATTTTCCGTAAGGTTCATGCATCATGCACAACTGCACAGCGCCTTGTTGAGGGTTGTTTGTGTATGATACACACAAGGTCTTTCACTATTGCTCATTTGAAATTAGTTTTTCTCATTTCGTTTGATACAATATGCAGTAGTAGCAAATAAGCATCATAATTTTTTTAGCTAATTGTATGTACATATATACATCAAGATTAATCATTATTTCAGTTCGATACTGAAATCTTTAATAATCATGTCACGCAGAATCATAGCGTTTTATGTAATTTACCACAAACTTAAAGAAGTAACAACCTAACAAAACAGAACGAGTCATACTTATGCTGCTAAACGCTATAGGAATAGCTAGTTTTTGCATCTATTTTCCACAAAGAACAAAATGAAACCGATTGCCCTTTCCACCATAATCCTACAGACCCGTCTTTTTCGTCAACTCTCATTTCCCAGTGACTGTCATACTTCTTCAAAAGTGCGCGAGCTTGATCTACAACGTCATCAGAAAACGCATTCTCCACAAACCCGACACCATTCATCCTTTCACCCCATTTCTCTTTCTTTTCGTTCATTTCACATGCGTTAATCAATGCCGTTGCAGCTTCCCCTTCTAGGAGCTTTCTTTCTTCCATTTCTCGCCCTTTAAATGCCACACTTGTCGAGTCTAAGAAGCACCACAAGTAGTCTAAGTTTAGTGAAAAACGTGTATCAAAGTTGCTGCAGCTGGTACAACTGCAGTCCATGTTGTTATCACTTAATATTACTGCTTGTGGGTCCATGTTTCGCATTAGTTTTAAGAAGTCTGTTCTGTTGTCGGGTATTGTGTGGTTAAGGTTGTGTAATCTAAACTGAGCACAAACGATTAATGTTTCTTCTAGGGATGAGCTTATGACTTGTGAGTTTAGACTTTGTAAAGGACAATTGTCAAGTCGGTTGATCTGTATATTAATGTTGTAGACTTTAGCAAAACGGTTGATGCTTGAGGTGAAATCATAACCTAGAGGGCAGTTTGCAAAGGGGATTTGATGGTTGTCGGGTGTTGGTGGAACCACAGTGAGTCGAACCAATGGTGGTGGACCCCCTGGCCGACGACTTAATGCTTCTAGAAGCGTGGGCCATTGGAAACCGTGGGAGACACCTATATCGAGTATATGAAGCGTCTTGCATGATTTTTGACCCTGTTCTGATAAAACTTGGAGGATCGCGTTGTTGGCAATGTTGTTTGGGATTGTGAACCATGGGTTTATGTCGTTAAAATTGATTAGTGTTTTTTGGAAGAATAAAGGTGTTGATGTGGCAAAAGTGATGGCAGGTATCATTACTTTAGCTGGAGTATTAGTAGCAGAAGAGATGTGGTGAAGAAGGGCTTGCATCCCGTGAGATGCTAATCTGTAGTTAGCGTCTCCGGTTGGTGAAGCCAGTTCTTGCAAAACAAATAACAGATGCTGGACACGGGTCACGTTGCCAGAACTAATTGCTGATGCACACGGGTTCAGCAACTGCTCTGCCCATCGTCCGCCTTTGTTATTACCACTATTACTATTCTCCTTTGTTGATTTCCCGTTCCCCTTCTTGTTTCCATTTGATCTTTTCGCCTGTGGGGCCGTTTGTGTCATTTGAATATGATCAGCTGGTGCTTTACGTTTCTTTGACACATCAGACACCGGCACCGGTTCTTGTGGCTCATCATAGACAAGGAAAGCGTCAACAGGGCTTGAAGTAAATGCACTGCTGACAGGACTAGCTAAATTTTCTGCAGAGTTAGAAGTAGAAATATTATTAGCCTCAAAAGGATCTAGGCCCCACCAATCATCGCTGATATCGGTGGAGCCATAAAGATCGTCTAAGAGAGATGGAAGAGACGGCATTGAATCTTCTAACCAATCCAATATATGACCCGAGTCTAGGTCAGGATCTGGTTCTCCAAACAACAGTGTTTCCGCCATTAAGGTTGCATTATTTAGAGGTAAAGAAGGTAAGAACAACGAGTCTTGTCTGATCATTGTATATTTCAAACTAAAAAAAGAAGAGATGGGTTGAGGATGAACAGAAAGAAAAGTGAATGGTATTATATAGGAATGTGTAAGCTTAAACAAATGGTCCATGTTAGGTGGATGTGCTGTTTTTTGGAAGATATGATGTTTTTTTTAAGGTAATTGTTATATGGTTTCTTGGTAAATCACCCTAATGTCCTTACTCGGTTTCAGGTTTAAACCTTATTAGTTACATATCTTGGAGGACCATGGAAAGGGTCAGAAACATTCACGGGATACCCCGGTTAGGCCGCATACATCTGAGTCAAAGACACACGCTCCCAAGGTAACTTGAGCATGGAATACCTCATCTGTTCGCATTTCTTGATTGATTGTTGCTTAATTGAAACGACAAAACTAGAGAGCTGAAAGAAAAAAATAATCATAAACTTCCATTGGTTATCCGAATAAAATACGTAACCAAGACGGCAGATCTGTTTGCTTGAGGGATTAATGAGTTATTTTAAGGAGTTGTTCTTGTTTGAGTTTACTCATTCCTGTCTTATTAGCTAATAAAAAAAAGTTTTGGCCTGGTTCTGTGATCATAGTTTGTCGGGTTTACATTTTAAGCAACTGGGTGTTTTTTAAATTGATTGACTGCATAAGATTACATCATACTTTTTTTATAAGAGGTTTACTAAAATTATCACATAAATAATAAATTTAAGGTTAGTTCAACATCATTATTGACTTTTTGTCCCTTATGACTACTAAAAAAATCCAATCCCAGCAATTTGGAGGTCATTTCCAAATGGCAAAATTATTTAAGGAAAGAGGCCAATGGTCTTGTAATGTTTTCTGATTTAATAAAAATAGCAGATTTAGAATATTCTTGCATATGCTTATATTAAAATGTGATGTGCAGCTCAAATATCAATTATGCATATTGAGTGAGTGTTGGAGTTATCCACTAATTAGGGGGCTTCAGAGTTGCAGGCTGTCTGATTTGTTTTTATTATTTAATTTAACTCTTAGCCATTTGTATGATTCCATTCAAAACTTAAGATGGAAAGTTCAAAGTTGGATAAGTGTGCATCATCTTTTAGTTATTCAGTAGTGATGTTGTAACAGCAACGGAACTTGTCAAAATGTTAGTACTACTTTCTTAAAAGAGATAAGAGCGTCTGGCGCAACACTTACTAGTGCACGTATACGATTTACATTATTTAATTAAAATGAAACCAAATAATCTTGTAAGTGTCTCCACTTGGAGGCTGCCAATAATTTTCTCCTTGTGCCGGAATTTGTTCCCTTTTTTTTTCCGGCTTCTGTTCCACTGCCCCTAAACCTGAACCAAGACCATCATCTTGCCCACATTTCTCTGTTGCCAAGGTTTGGGTTGGAACCATAATGATCTGACTTTCTGACTTTTATAACCGGCCTTAATTAGCCCCTTGTGTCACTAAAAGTAGCTCAGAACCACCCGGGTGTATGTGCATTGGTATCACGCCACCAGGGGCTAGGCCCAACCGTGCAATGGAGATCCAGAGCCCATTCACACCTGGAAGTTGAGCATCAAATGCCGGAGTGACAGCTGCTTTGATGGTGTTGGATGTGTTGGCTGCAAAGCTTAGGCTACAAGACACAAATTAAAGTCATCAACTGTGACATTGACGGGAGGCTTGCAAGAATAGCCCGCCAGGCTCTTTGGGCCTTTTAGGTCCGTGACACAAAAGTCTTGGATAGCTGCATGGAGTAGGTGATAGGGGTGTGCAGAATTCAGGTTTCACCCACAAAAACCGAAAATCGAAACCAAACCGAACTGAAAAAGCCAACCGAATTTGTAACCGAAGCGATCCAAAACTGAAGCGAACCGAATTAGATATTCGATTTTTGGTTGGGTCATGGTTTTAGCAAATTAAAAACTGAGCCGAACCAAAAACCAAATTAACATAAATATATATACTTTTTATGTAGTTATACTTAAAAAAATAAAAAATAAAAAAACATTAACAACATTTATTAAGCTTGAATTTTTTTTGTTGCAAAAAGTTTATATAAGTAAATAAATAAAATTATGTAATTCAGGTTATTTAGTTTGATTTTAGGTTTTTTGGTTCGATTTAATCCAATTTGAATTTGGTTTGGATCGGTTTTCGGTTTTACCCAAATTTTTTTTTAACCAAACTAACCGAAGGAAACGATCAGCCGAATGTGAATCATTTTCATAATTGGTTGTATGATCTTTGAAGTATTCGTAGATGTGTAATGTGGGATATTGAGGTGGTGTTAGTTTTTTTTGTTTTTTTGTGTTTTTAACTCGACATTGCGAACCGACTAATCTCAGGGTGACTATCTTTTTGGATAGCCCGGAATCGGCGCAGGTAAACTTCCGTGACCACAAGGGGATTAATTTTATCCCCGTTGAGGTGGTGTTATTAGTGTAGTTAGTGATCACGCAAAACATTCACAGCCTTAAGTTCGTTTCATTTAAAAAGCAAGCTGCATTGGTATTGATCAACATGTTCCTATAATACAACAAATTAGACCTTTTAGGTGAAGTGAGTTGGTGGAAAACAGTTAGTAATGCATCTAATTTTCAATAATTGGTAATATATATCATTTTTTTTTTTTTTTTTAACCATGAATTCTGAATTTGTACCATTCCAATGGTATCACCCCCACATGTCAAGGAGGGCTTTTGGAGAAATAGATCTTAGGTTCAATGTCACTGAAACATGTGCTCATTGTCTAGGCTAGATTCTTGAGAAAGGGTTAGTCGGCACACAAACAAGGTGCATGACGTCAGAGTTTCCCCGCCGATTTAAACATTTTAAATATCAATTCCAAATGTGTAGCCAATAGAAATAATAACGTAGATGTGTAATCGTGTTGGGTTTTACTAATCATAACAATTACATATAAACAAGTAAACATCATCAAAGCATGCAACGGAAGTAATAGAAATAATAAATGTAAATTAATTAACCGAATAAGAATATGCGTACCTTTTAGCAAATCAAGAAAAAAACACACGATAATGTGAATAAGGAACAAAAACCCAAACCCTAGCTTAGGGTTTATTACTATTCGACCCAAAGAAGTCGACCACCAAGAAATCCCACAAACACAATTGTATTTGTCCTTCGTTCTTGTACACACGTACTAATATCGAATTGAAGTGAAAGACTAGGTTCTTTATCACAAACAAACCAAACGTACACGTATTCTTGAGTTGGAAAAATCGAAACCCTTGGGTGGGTTGGTATACGATCGGCCAAGACAAGAAAGAGGGAAAGAAGAAGAGAAATTAGGTTTGCAAGTCACCAAGATTAGGTTATGAATGAATACAAGGGTTTGTATATATAGGTAACCAATCTTGGAGAACAAGTTAAGCATCCCTTGGGCTTATGCATACCCACGACCGACCACATAGTCCCAAGAGGGATTCTAGATCCTTCTTGTCCACTAATTTCATCTCTAGTCCCTTTAGTTTTCATTTAACGACCGTTAGCCTAACCTCGTTAAATATTAACTATCGTTAAGTATTTATTTCGTGACAAATAATTAATAATAATAACATTTATATATATTAATTATTTAACATCAATTCTCATACGTAATGTGTGCAATCCCGAAGTCTCGAGTTCGAATCCGGTCATACGTATATTAAAATATCCATAAAACCTTTCAGCTCCCACTTGGATATTACTTAATATAGTAATGACATTGGTTTAGTCTAGCCTAACACGCTAATACCCCCAGATCGAATCGAGTATGGTATCCTGGAAAACCATTTAATGATTCATCATTTTTACTTATCCTTTTGCTACTAATACTACATTAACTATGAATATGGATCAAGTCATTTCATAAGTTAATATTCTGTTTCTCGTTATATTTGATTGAAAAAGATTACCAAATAATCTGAACGTATTCCAGATAGATCTTGGGTATGGCCATACAAACATCTTGTCAACCCTACGAGGGGCCCAAATATAGTATTATGCTTTGAAACAAATTCAAAGGAACAAATTCTCTTGACTACAAACATAACTCATGAACTTTGTAACACTTCTGAAAATAGCCCTTATAACTACCAGTTACGGATAGCGTTAGACTATCTCACACAAGTGCACTACATTCATAACAGCTATTTGGTATCTCAAGTCTGAGGATAAACATTTTATGATTTACTTAATGACAAAGATCCATAAGTATAATCATGTAAAGTTGGGATCTGTCCTATATTCAATTAATTGAATATCATGTGAATCTGGTATGTCCCACACATCAATATACTTTAAGTATATTCTACCAAAACTCAGATTTGTCTTAATTCAATGACATTCCACATCATTGATTGACAACGGACTATTTTGAATAACATAAGTTATTCACGGATTAAACATGCAAATATAGGATATAATATTAAGAAAATGAAAAATAAACATAAACAACTATTTTATTTCATTAAAATAACATTTGTTCATAACATCCTTTATCCAAATACTAATCACAGATCTGCATGAAACTACTAGCTAAACGAAGTACTATCCCATCAGCATGGTCAGTAAGTTTTTCCTTTGGCAAAGGCTTCGTAAAGGGATCAGCTAGATTATCATCTGTATGAACTTTGAGTAGATTGATTTCACCTATTTTGACTTGTTCTCGAACATAGTGATATCGTCGAGGAAAATGTCTGGCACCCTTCATGACTCCAGGCTCATTGGCAAATGTTATTGCAGCAGAGTTGTCACAATACACATTTAAAGGTAATTCGATTGAGGGCATTACTCCGAGTCTCGAAATGAATTTCCTAATCCAAACAGCTTCCATCGTAGCTATGTACTCAGCTTCTGTAATAGAAATCGCAGTCGTTGTCTGCTTCTTGCTCTTCCAGTCAACTGCTCCTCCATTAATGACAAAGACATATCCCGTTTGAGACTTCTTATCATCTTTATCAGTTTGGAAAGACGCATCGCAAAAACCTGTAACATCAAGTTCTGCATCTGGATTCCCACCATACTCTAGAAACATTTCTTTAGTAGCCCTTAGATACTTAAGAATGTTCTTAACAGCATGCCAATGTTTCACACCTGGATTCTGTTGATATCGACTGGTGATATTTTGTGCAAACGCCACATCAGGCCTTGTACATCTCACAACATACATGATAGATCCTACAGCCGAAGCATAAGGAACTTTTCTCATGTGTGCCACCTCTTCAGGTGTTGACGCGCATAGTTCACTACTTAAGCTATGTTCAGCTTGCATCGGAAAATATCCCTTCTTGGAATTATGCATATTGAATCTCTTCAATATTTTATCGATGTAAGTACTTTGGTTTAGTCCAATTAACCGCCTTGATCTATCTCGGTAGATCTTGATTCCCAGAATAAATGCTGCTTCTCCTAAATCCTTCATAGAAAAGCACTTTCCAAGATAAGACTTTACATCTTGCAAACTTGGAATGTCTTTTCCCATGATCAATATGTCATCGACATATAAGATAAGGAAAATGACATTACTCCCACTAGCTTTGTGATATACACATGGCTCATCAAGATTTTGAGTGAAACCAAATTTCTTGATTTCTTCATCAAACTTCTTGTTCCATTGCCTTGATGCTTGCTTCAACCCATAAATGGATCTTTGAAGTTTGCATACACGCTTTGGAAATTTTGGATTCACAAACCCTTCAGGCTGAGCCAAGATGTCCTCATCTAGGCGACCGTTTAAGAAGGCAGTTTTGACATCCATTTGCCATATCTCATAGTCATAGTACGCAACTATGGCTATAAGAATCCTAATAGCTCTAATGTTTGCTACAGGAGAAAATGTCTCCTCGTAGTCTATCCCAAAAGTTTGAGTAAACCCTTGAGCTACAAGACGAGCTTTATAGGTGTGTACATTGCCATCCATGTCAGTCTTTATCTTATAGAGCCACTTACTTCCAACAACCTTAGCATTTGGAGGTAAGTCAACCTCTATCCAGACTTCGTTATCTCTCATGGATTGCATTTCCCCATTCATTGCGACTTGCCATTTATCCTTTTCAGGACTCATCATAGCAGCCTTATAGTTAGCAGGTTCACCAAGATCCCCTAACATATTTTCCTCAACTTCTACGTTAAGACATAGACGCTCAGGTGCACGCGTAGCCCTTGCGGATCTACGAATGGGAACCACTTCAACTTCAGGTGGAACACTCAGACTTTTAGGTTCTACTTGAGGTGGCTAGTGTTTTCAGAAGGTGTTGTATCTTCTTGATCATCTTCCAGATCATAAACTCTCCCACTGAATTCATGAGATATGAGATCCTTTCAAGGAAGTCTCCATACCTAGCAACAATTACTTTGTTTTCAGGTGGGAAGTAAAAGTAGTAACCCATAGTTTCCTTTGGGTATCCTACGAAGATACACTTAACAAATATTTGTTGTAGCTTATCAGCTGAGTCACGTTTAACAAACGCCTCACAACCCCAGACCTTTAAGTAAGACAAGTTGGGAGCTTTCCCATACCTCACTTCATAAGGAGTCTTATCAACCTTCTTAGTTGGAACCATATTCAAAATGCGAACAGCAGTTTCTAAAGCATGATCCCAAAAGGATAAGGGAAGAGTTGTAAGATTAAACATTGATCGCACCATGTCTAACAATGTACGATTTCTTCTCTCAGATACACCATTTTGTTGTGGAGTATATGGAGAAGTGAGTTGCTGGATGATACCACACTCAGCAAGATAATCTTTAAACTTTTGGCTTAAATATTCACCACCTCTATCAGATCGAAGAGCTTTAATCTTCTTTCCTAGTTGTAGTTCTACTTCACTCTTGAAAACCTTAAATGTTTCAAAGACTTCAAGTTTATCTTTAAGTAAATAAACATAACCATAACTACTGAAATCATCAGTAAAGGTTAAGAAGTAGCTAACACCCTTCCTTGACACATGTCTTAGTGGTCCACATACGTCAGTATGTATCACACCAAGAAGATCATAAGCCCTTTCTAAACTATTTGTAAAAGGTTTCTTGGTCATCTTCCCAGATATGCAAGATTCGCATTTATCAAATGATTCATCATTGATGTCTTGCAAAAGCCCATCGTGTTGCAGCTTTTGCATGCGTTTCTTGCCTATGTGAGCAAGTCTACAATGCCAAAGATATGAAGAATCCAAATCACTTTTGATTCTTTTATTATTGATGCTAAAAACAGAATTATTTTTATCAATCACATTATCATGCAAATCAATTTCAAACACACCATTTACTGGAATAACATTAAAGTAAAAAACACCATTTAAAGAAACCGAAATTCCATAATCAGTAAATGTATGAATAAAACCAATATCTTTCAACAAGGAAACAAAAACAACACCCCTAATTATAGAAGGCGCGTAATGACAATCGTTCAAAGACAGTACTAAAACCGAAGGTAAAACTAAATCAAACGTGCCAATAGCTTCAACGACTGCATGTGCTCCATTACCCACGTGCAGGTATTGTCGTCCATAGGCGAGCTTCCTTGCACCTCTAAGTCCCTGCAGTGTATTACAAATGTGAATACCACATCGAGTATCATATACCCAGAAATTTATTTTATGAGGAAAAGCAAATAATTCTATCATCAAAAGAGTACCTGAAGTACTATAAACAGTGCCAGTATTTTTATACCTCTTAGTACGCAACTCATCAAGGTAGAGCGGACAATTCCTCTTCCAGTGTCCTACCTCAGTGCAGTGATGACAAGCCTGATCCTTTTTAGGATTCTCACGCTTTTTGGGAGGGTACTTCTTGGATTCTTGTTGATAAGACATAACTTGTTTTCCCTTATCAACTTTACCCTTACCTTTCCCTTTCTTGTTCGCTAGCGGCTTATTAGGCTTAGAAATCCTACCCTTTTGGATGGTAAGTACCGTAGGTGTAGGAGCCTTCTTGGGCAAACCTTTCTCGTAGTCAATGAGCATTGCATGTACTTCACTAACTGTCTTCCCCGTGCAATGCATATTGTAATTGCGCACGAAACCATCAAACTCCTTGTTAAGGGATCTGTTGATAAGGCCAATTTGTATGTCATTAGGGTAGACGTAATTGAGTCTCCCAAGATGGTCCATGTAACTCATCATTTCCAGACAGTGGGCGCTCACAGGTTTCCCTTCCCCGTGCTTGCAACTGTGTAGAGCATCTATCAGATCATATAGCTCTACAGTCACAGGCTTCTCAAACAACCGAATAAGTTCGGCGAGCATGAGGTGAGGGAAGTAATTCTCAAACTGTTTTTGCAAGTTTGGAACCATACTCCCAAGCATAATGCAGGCGACCTCATTATACCTATCATACTCAGTTTGCCATGCAGCTCGTGCTTCAGCAGTAGCATCAACTGCAGGTTCAGGAGGACAAGGCGTAGTCAAATAATCTAGTCTTTTGGCAACTCTCAAGACAATTCTGAGTTGCCGATACCAATCATTGATGTCACACCCTCGCCGGAGGCGGAAACACGAGGTGTAACGGAAGGGAACATAAGCACAAGATAATAGAACATACCAACATTAAGATTAAAAAGAAATAATACACCATTACAATACTAGTTTAGCCGTCATCGGCAATTATATTACAAAGCTTAGATTCCAAAATATTATGTTCTATTACATAATGATTTGCAGTGACAAGTGAAAACTTCATTTTTCAAGACTTGGAAGAAAGAACTTACTAACGATCACCTGAAATGCATGAGAGAAAAACGGGTCAACTATGAAAATAGTTGGTGAGTAAACACGTTTAGCAAAAATAAGAAAACTCGTAAGAAAGAGTCAAAGGTTGCGGTCATCAAAAATAGTCCACAAAGCAAAGGCATTGTGTATCCACTCAGTTCCAAGTTCCGCCCATACAAAACTTGCAACCTGTGTGTACACAACCCATTGCACGAAAACATATCGCGTCAAGTGGTCAAGTATAAGCGGTCATAATAGTTCACAATATAGTACCACGAATATAATAATAATTTAGGTATGCTAACGATGAAGCCAAATTAAGTTGGGTGCCACTTCCCAAAGATATACTGGGTACCTCTTCCCAAAGATATACTGGGTACCTCTTCCCAAAGATATACTGGGTACCTCTTCCCAAAGATATACTGGGTACCTCTTCCCAAAGATATACTGGGTACCTCTTCCCAAAGATATACTGGGTACCTCTTCCCAAAGATATACTACGAACAAAGGTGTCTATATAGTGATGCTCCGAACATGGGAGACTTTATAGTGATGCTCCGAACATTGGAGACTTTAGGACAAGGTCATAACACGTACGGTTCAATAAGTTCAATTAAGTCATAATTTCGTAATTAAGTTCAAGGATTGATTCGAGTTCAAATATTCAAGTCAAAAGAGTTCACAATTGTAAGGATCAATTTAATTCAAGTATGGTTCATGCATTCAGCCCCAAAATATAGTAAAACGGTAAAAAGGGGATGTGATTACTCACTTGATAAACTGAGGCGATGACAAAAGTGAGTACACCGAGGTATAATGTGATGTGGTAACCGGGACCTATCACGAATGATATGATATGCAATGAGTTGCAATGTAATGTTATGCATGCACTTCGTATGTTATTTATACCATTAGCGAGTTTTGAAAATATTACTAATCGTCGAAAAATACTCTTTTGACGTCTAGACCCTTCAAAAATGACTTTACCAGTTTTTACGTCAAAATGTCATCCTACAATGGTTTTATAATGATTTTTGGTGAAATTACCACTTTTCGTCGCAAAACAATGTCGTCGGAATTTTTATAAAAGTAACAAAAATGGCTTCGGAAAAGTAGTCGTAAAATGGTGTACGTCGATCGTTAGAGGACGAACTCGACGGTTTTGGAAAGTTTGTATCGATATCTAGAAGTTTCAGTTCAGGAGTTTTCGTCCAAAAGGTCTCGATCATAAAGATATTAAAGGCTAAAGATGGTGGTTTTTGTTAATTGTGTGCAGAAAATAAGTTTCGGCCAAGTTTGAACATCCGTAAATAATTTACCATAACTCCGCTCGACAAACGGCTTTTTGTTTTGAAAAATATGGCCGGTGAACTTGATTTTACTAGAAGACAACTCGTTCCAAAAAGTTTCACATCATGGTTAAAAACTGCCGCAAACATAGCCTTTACAGCTAATGAAATACTTGAATCGTAAAATAATATAGTTTTTCAGAAAATAATATTTACGGCAACTTTATAAAAACGTGCATATATTTGTCGTTTCAAATCCGTTTTCTACGTATAATATGTCCTTAGCTTCGTATCGAAGTAAACTAATATATTTTTGACTAGTCGAAATAATTTGTGAAGCTTAAGGCTCGTTTTTGACTCGAAAATACTAAAAACTGCATGCTGAATTTTCTGAAAAAGTTACGTTTCGTCGTCAAACTTTAAAAATTCACCACGGCTTCGTTATAAGTCCGTTTTAATCCGTTCAAGCGGCCACGGATTCGTTTTAAAGTATATTTTCTAAATATCAAGGCCAAAAGGTCGTGCCTACTGTTGGTTTTTCCAGAAATTCGAAACAAGGACAGAACCTATTTATATAGTTATCGAAAATAGTTTTTCTCGGACAAAACCTATTCTAATCCCTTCAAATCAACTCCAAAACTAATCTAATCCTACCATACACCTTCTTAGGGTGTCATGGGTTCCTAATCACCATCAAGACCAAAGAATACCATGGGAGTAATTATAGGATGACCATAAGTATATATAAGTTCTAAAATCATGAAATAAATGGTATAAATCACATATCATGCATATAAGCTCCAAAAATGAAAAGAAACATATGAAAATGACAAGGAAACATGAAAATGAATAAAACATGCTTACTAGTGAAAATGAAGAGGTGTAAGTAACAAGGATTAACTTAAATATCCTTGGTTTTTATTTCAAAACCATATAAAGGATATAATCTAGGTTGTTATAACACTTGATCTTGCAAAATTTTTGATCCCTTGTGATCTCTTGATGGAACCGGTTCTATGGAGAAGCAAAGAGAGAAGGAAAAACTTTGCTAACACTTTGAAATTATTTGAGGTGGAATGAGAAAATGAATAAATGAGGTGAAGTGTATATTTAAGCAATCAAAGAAGAAAAAAAAATCACCAACCCATGAATGAAATCACTATGGCCGGATTTTAGGGGCAATGCCTCTCAAATATCTTTTTTTTTTTTTATAATGTATTATGTAATTACTTGTAGCACTTTGTAATAAAAAGTGTAAGTAAATGTGTAGGAAAATGTACAAGTAAAGGTAAATGGAAATTTTTAGGTAAAAGTAATTGTTAATAGATCAAAATAGGATGTAATGAGATGATAAAAATTTTAAAAATACTTTCCTTGTGAAAATTGAGTGATAAAATAATTATCGTACAATTTTTAAGAAAAACGACGTAATAATTAAACTTTAACGATTAATGTACCAAATAAATTAGAAACACTAGGAAAACTAAAAATATAGTTTTTATGAACTAGATGTAAGTTTAAAAATACCTCGGGATCATTTTTGAAAGTAACGGATTAAATATTTAAAATAAAAACTCACGCGATAAGGATTATTAAATAAAAATTTACGCGATTAAAGTGAAATGAAATGCCATGAATGAACTAATACGATGCATTTATAATTTAAGAAATGACCGGAATTTGAGAATTGTGACAATTGAAATTCGGGCTACCAGTCAATTTCTCTCGATCAAACATAGATTTGAACGACGAGGCTAGTGCAGTAGATTCAGCTTGAGCCATTTCTATATAAAATAAAAGTTCAAAAGTTAGTACTTTCGATAAATAAACATTCAAGAAAATAAAATACCCTTTGGTCAATATTCATATTAACCATAGAATTTTCCTTGAATTTTAGGACCCTCATTATTATAGTTTCACCACATCAGTTGATCTGCTAGTGGTGAAAGTATAGAATAGGTAATTGTTGAAAAACAATAATTGACAAACAAGTTTTCAATTCCTAAAAAATTATGGGATTTACAATTTTGCCAAAACAATTATGCAAAACGTAAGCATGTTTTATCCCATCTTATGCCTTAAGTTATAGGTCTCACTAGCTAACTTAATTAAGTTGTCTAATTTAGAAACTGCAAATTATTTAAGCTGAGGTCTCACACAACATAAAGATTCACCTTGTTATCGTAATCTAGCTCAAGGTCTCACATAACTAAATTAAAACTTCAAGTGTTTCATATCATTAGATGGCATAAACTTAAATTTAAATGTTACAATTTTTTACGTGTAATCAAAACTTATGTATAAAGAAGCATGCATACAACTTTATAACATAAAATTTTCGAAAAAACTTACTTGTATTTTAATTGCTAAGATTAAATTCTACAAAGTTTTAATCGATGCGTTGAGAAACTTACAACTTTGCACTAAGATGCTTCGTACATAGAATGGTTATACTAGGTAGCTCCAATCGAACGCACAAGGGGGCAGAGGACCAGGTAAGCGCTGAAGCATAACCTTAGACATCCTTTCAGTGTGACTATGCACACTTCTTTAAACCCCCTTTCTAGTTTGTTCTATTGGGTGAGCCGTTCTAACCATTTAGTACAGTCGCATCAATCGATTAAAGGTTCAAGATTTAATACTTAGAAAAAACAAATCAATTTCGCCATTATTTAGTCCATTTAATTTTCTATTCATAAAAAACCCTTTTTGCTTACTAACATGTCACACAATATAAACAAAAAAGCACTTTAATAAAAATTAAACAAACTCAAATAATATAAACATATAACTAAACAATTTTAACATATGTAAAACAATTAGCCACATGCATAAGTATATCGATAAACTCTAATAAACAATTCTAGGCGTAAATAATGCATACATCAACTAGGGCTTTCAACTACAAGGTAGATGAGCCACATGCATCGACAAGTCGATTGCGTAAGCCAAAGTCAATAGTATACCAAATAGCACATAACGAATTTTTATTAGATATATTGAGGTCTTCCCCAATTCAATAATTATCAAATAAATAAACATGTGTATATCACTTAACAATTTAATGAAAAAAATAATCAATAGCAAAACATGCATGTTCCACCATGGATTCCTCATAACAATTATAACCCAAGATACGCATAATACATGACACATAACAATTATTCATTAAAACCACATAAAATATACATGCAATCCTAGGGTTTCTACAAGTTTTACAAAATTAAAATCTAATAAAATAAATTAAGGGTAATCGACCCATAATAAAATAAATTAGGGTTTCAAATTAAAAAACCCTAGAAACCAATAAAAGCATGTAAAAATCATAAAGATTCAATTTTTATGTGTTTCGGTAATTAATTACATTATATTAACGGCTCGTGATGCCACTGTTGGGTTTTACTAATCATAACAATTACATGTAAACAAGTAAACATCATCAAAGCATGCAACGAAAGTAATAGAAATAATAAATGTAAATTAATTAACCGAATAAGAATATGCGTACCTTTTAGCAAATCAAGAAAAAAACACACGATAATGTGAATAAGGAACAAAAAGCCAAACCCTAGCTTAGGGTTTATTACTATTCGACCCAAAGAAGTCGACCACCAAGAAATCCCACAAACACAATTGTATTTGTCCTTCGTTCTTGTACACACGTACTAATATCGAATTAAAGTGAAAGACTAGGTTCTTGATCACAAACAAACCAAACACTTATTCTTGAGATGGAAAAATCGAAACCCTTGGGTGGGTTGGTATACGATCGGCCAAGACAAGAAAGAGGGAAAAAATAAGAGAAATTAGGTTTGCAAGTCACCAATATTAGGTTATGAATGAATACAAGGGTTTGTATATATAGGTAACCAATCTTGGAGAACAAGTTAAGCATCTCTTGGGCTTATGCATACCCACGACCGGCCACATAGTCCCAAGAGGGATTCTAGATCCTTCTTGTCCACTAATTTCATCTCTAGTCCCTTTAGTTTACATTTAACGACCGTTAGCCTAACCTCGTTAAATATTAACTATCGTTAAGTATTTATTTCGTGACAAATAATTAATAATAATAACATTTATATATATTAATTATTTAACATCAACTCTCATACGTAATGTGTGCAATCCCGAAGTCTCGAGTTCGAATCCGGTCATACGTATATTAAAATATCCATAAAACCTTTCATATCGTATGTAATAAGCGTTAGAGTTTAGACAAAGAGACGCAAACCACTTATTGTCTTCTTAAACTATTGTCCCTTTCTTTTTCTATATCATATTTGCTCATGTAATTCACATTCAAATACTTTAATGAGTTGTTCTTCAAATACTGTTTGCTTGTGGGATTATTGAGTTATTTAAGGAGTTGTTCTTGTTTGAGTTTGCCCATTCCTGTCTTATTAGCTAATAAAAAAAGTTTTGGCCTGGTTCTGATCATAGTTTGTTGGGTTTACATTTTATGCAATTAGGTGTTTTTACAACTAATACATAAGATTACATCACAACTTTTTGATAGGAGGTTTATTAAAAAGTTTTTTCTAATTTGTCACACAATGAAATTTGTTAAATACAATTAATAAACTTAAATTAACATATTTAAATGTTAGTTACATTAATGATTTCCTAATTCCCTTCTAATTACCATGATTAACTTTGTTTTTTAGAAATAATTCTATTTTAATGAATAAATTAGTTCATTAATGTTTGTAAACAATTGCTTTGGTGACACAAATTAGAAAACCCCTTATTAAAATTAAGGTTTTGCGCGCTAACCACATCCCTATGGGTTGTAATTAAGAATACCTTAATTAAAAAATAAACAATTAATTAAAAAAAAAACATTCTATGTTTAACAACACCTTCTATAATTATAATCATTAAATATGTATAAATATAGAAATAATAAATTTATTAAATGTTATTTTACACAAATAATTAGTCTTGATCATGGGGTTGAGGTTAACAAAACCCAATTAACTATAGTCTATATCATAAATTTAAGATTGGCTTAACATCATTATTGACTTTTTGTAACTTATGAGTACTAAAAAACCCAATCCCAGCTATTTGGAGGTCATCTCCAAAAAGCAAAATTATTAAAGGAGAGAGGCCAATGGTCTTATATTAATGTTTTCTGATTTAAACGCAGCAGATTAAGAATATTCTTGCATATTCTTGGCCAATGGTATTATAATGTAGTATTAAAACTGTACTAATGTGCAGCTCAATTATCAATTATGCATATTAAAAGATGGAGATATCCTCTAGTTAGGGGACCTCAGAGTTGCAGGCTGTTTGATTTATTTTTATTACTAGAATATCTTATTTATTTTTAACTTTTAGCAATTTGTATGACTCCACTCAGAGCCAAGATGGAAAGTTCAATTTGGATAAGTGTGTATCATTTTTTAGTTATTCAGTAGTGATGTTGTAACAGGCTAACAGCAATGGAACTTGTCAAAATGCTAGTACTACTTTCTTTAAAGAGATAATTAAGAGTGTCTCGCGCATCACTTACTAGTGCACCTATACGATTTACATTATATAATTAAAATGAATACATATAATATTGTAACTGACTCCACTTGGACCAAAAGTTATGACTGTTTTTAAAGTTGTTATCACTAATTAAAAATGGCTACGCCAACCTTCCCAAAAAGGGGAAGACTTTACTCCGTTTTAGTCTGTGTGGTGCATGGTAGACTCAAACCCCGTGGATTAGTCAGCAAAAGGCAGGAAACGATGGTTACCAAAAAAGGAAAAAAAAAAAAAAAAAAAAAAAAAAAAAAAATCTCAAAATACCTTTCTTTCATGTAAAAATAAACTAATTGATAGAGTATATATGCTCTTTATCAGGTACTCCGTATAGTATTTCTTTTTACCTGATTTATGTTGTTTCTATGATTACCACAACAACAACAACAAACCCAAATCCCGCCGGGGCAGGGTATGGGGGAGGTAAAATGTAGACAGATCCTACCCCTGCCTCAGGATAAATCCGGGGTAGAGAGACTGCTTCCAACGAGACCTCCGGCAAGTGCAGGTGTGCGGGTGAGATAGGAGAAGAGAAGAAAGCATAAGACAAAAAAGCAACAAGCACAAGCATGAACGAAAGCAAAAACAAAGTGACGGGGCACAGGGGAGAGCACAGGTAAAGACACATAAACAAGAAACAAACAAAAACAAGGAACAAAGCCCTACGAAAGCAAGCGGAGAAAAACCCGCACGAACCTAAAGGAAAGGCAGAGCATAGAAACAAGGCACCAAAACAAAAACAGGGCAAGAAAAGCAGGCAAACCTAAGAAACACCAAGCAAAAGCAAAAGCAACGCACGGGGCCTAGATCTACGGCAGAGCAAAAAGAGGGCGCCAAAGACCTAAAACGCCAGGGCAAAGCAGCCAAGAGACGCCTAAAAGCCTAACACATCAAAACCACCTAAACCCCCTAAGGACCCTAGCCAAATCTAACCGTATATCCTAATCCTATCTCTCCACACCTTCCTATCTGAGGTCATGTCCTCCGACAAGAGAAACTCCGACATATCAAGCTTAAGTCTATCTTCCCACCTGAGATTGGGGGTCTGCCCCTTCTTCTCACCCCATCAACTACTAGCGCCTCGACCCTTCTAACCGGCCCTGTTTGTGGTCTCCTCCTGACATGGCCGAACCACCTCAACCTACCTTCTCCCATCTTCGAGATAATATTTCCGAAGCCAAGTTTTTCTCTGAAAACTCCGTTCGGAATCATGTCAAGCAAGGTTTTACCACAAGTCCATCTTAGCATTCTCAGTTCCGCCACCTCTACCCTGTTAGCATGGGCCTTGGAGATGGGCCAACACTCGGATCCGTACAACATAGCCGGTCTAATCGCCACTCTATAAAATATCCCCTTTAGCTTTAATGGGACGTTCCTGTCACAGAGGACTCCCGACGCCGCCCTCCATTTCGCCCAACCAGCTCTGATCCGGTGGGTTACGTCCTCATCTATCCTCCCCGATTTGTGAATCATCGAGCCTAGATATCTAAAAGACTCCTTGGGTGGCAGGATCTGGTCTCCGATACGAATATCCTCGTGGTGGCCTAGCTCGCTTCTCCGAAAGGCACATCTCAGGTATTCAGTCTTATCTCTGCTCACCCGAAGGCCGTTTCTATGATTACCCATATTCTTTAATAGAACATATTAGACTTTTTTTTTTTTTTTTTTTTTTTTTTTTTTTTTTTTTTTTTTTTTGATGTAGGTTAGTGGAGAAAAGTGAGTATTAGATCTGATATGATTTTCAATGCTTGGTAACTCATATGTATATATCCAGTAACCGTGAATCTAATATTAATTTCTAGCCATATAATACATACATTTTTTTTTCCTACAAGTTAGCTTATTGTTCCTCATTGAGTAGTTTTTTTTCAAGTTCATGCATTCCTTGGTTTGAATATGTTTTCAGACCTACATCAGGAACTTGCCCAAATTTTATATCAATTCAAACTACTAAAGGATTTTTTTATTTTTTTTATTGTATTTATTTAATTTTTAAATGCATTATAATATGACAGAAACACTACTTTCATGTGTATGCAAAATACCTCTAAATTAGTGAGCCCACATGGCAAATTCTGATTTTTGCAACTTGTGTCACTAGGACATTTCCACATCTGCCCCTTGTATAAATATAGTAGTAGTTGTATAGAACTCGGCTTGCACTGTTATTGACTTATGAATGGGTCATGGCCAGTGAAGAATTGCATATGGATTTTAATTGGTTAATTAAGTAATTCTATTATAGACAATGGTTCAGAGAGATTGATTATTGTGCTTGATTTGATAAAGAATCTATGGTTCAATTGAGCATCAGATGCAAATTTGGTTTATCTGCCGATAGTGATCGTGATCTTGGGAGCTATTCTAGCCATCTCTTAAAGATAGACATATATCTTGTTCATTATCGATGTTTACTCTATTTCGATTTCTTTTGAGTAAAACTTCTGCTTATGTTCTGGCCTGTTCTATGTTCTATAAGTTCACATTATATGTTAACTTTCACATTAACCTTAAAAATAAAGAAGCAATTATGAATATATTGTTTATCAAGTTAGCAGGGCAAACTACATAACGATTGTAGTATTGATATATGCTGTTCTGAAAAACAATTTCATATCATTAAAACAAACTGGAACCGAGACAAAAGCAATAAAAATTAATGATAAATTAAACAACACAAAATATTAGTGTGCAGTTGTGCACAGGCAATTAGGACATTATGCTGTCCTGTATGACGTTAGCATACATGAGGATTAATCAGTTCAACCAAGAACGACTTTAAGCCTCCTCACAGTGGCATTATCAAGGAAAGTAGTCTTCTCCACTAATGATGACGGTAAGTCATTTGCAAACAATAAAAATCAGTTAACTGTAGACCAGGTGATGCGCTACTAAAACTTGCAAATGCAACCGCTTGAACTGCACCAGCAATCAATTGGAAATGCAACAACCCTTGTGGGAGTACCATGATTCACCCTTTTTCAATGTCTTAATGTAAAATGTATTAGCCGAAGGGATAAAACCGGCCTTAATAACCCTTGTGTTACCAAACGTGCGACCACCCGGGTGTGTGTGCGCATTGGGATCACGCCATCAGGGGCTAGGTCCAGCCGGGCAATGGAGATCCCAATCCCATTGACACCTGGAAGTTGAGTAGCAAATGCTTGAGTCACAGCTGCTTTGATGACGTTGGATGTGTTTACAAGTTGGAGAAGAGAGCCATGCAAAGCAATTACATCCTTAAGTTCATATCATTTAAAAAGCAAAAAAAAGCAAACTGCTTGGTAGCTTAGTGATCGCCATGTTCCTATAATAGGACATAATAAACCTTTTTGGTGAGTTGAGTTAGTGGAGAATTAAAGTGATTATTGGATGATTTCCTAATATTGGTAAGTCATAGCTCCTATTATCTTTATTCTTTTTTTAACCTTGAATACTATATATATAGTTATATAATGCAAAAGAAAAACTTATACTAAAAAGCTAATGCATATTTGTGAGACACCTTTTATCATATCTAATAAGCTTACTATATTCCAATCCATTATAAGCTTACAATTTAAGGTTGGCTCAACATCATTATTAACTTTTTGTCCCTTATGACTACTAAAAAAACCCAATCCCGCAGTTGGAGGTTATCGCCAAAAAGCAAAATTATTAAAGGAAAGAAAGATGCCTATGGTTTTTAAAAGTTTATGATTTAATAAACACAGCAGATTAAGAATATTCTTGCATATTCTTGGCCAATGGTATTATAATGTAGTATAAAAATGTACTAATGCGCAGCTCAATTATCAATTATGCTGCATTATTAACTATGCATATTAAAAGTTGGAGATATCCACAGGGACTTCACAGTTGCAGGCTGTTTGATTTATTTTTACTATTTAACTTAACTTTTAGCCATTTGTATGATTCCATTCAAAACTAAGATGGAAAGTTTAAAGTTGGATAAGTGTGCATCATCTTTTAGTTGTTCAGTAGTGATGTTGTAACAGCAATGGAACTTGTCAAAATGTTAGTACTACTTTCTTTAAAGAATCTTGTAATCGCCTCCACTTCGTTCAAAAGTTATGACTGTTTGAAGTTGATATCACTGAAATGGCCCCGTAACCTTCCCAAAAACAGGAGGGTTGTGTGTTGGTGGGCTCAAAGCCCATGGATTAGTCGGCAAAAAGGTAGGAGACCTAGTTACAAAAAATAAAATAAAATCTCAAAGTAACTATTTTTCATGTACAAATCAATTAATTGCTAGAGTATATATATATTCCTGTTACTCCGTATTTCTTCTAAGCTGATTTATGTGGAGTATACTTTTGTTTCTAATTTCTATGCTTACACAATTCTTTATTTTTGCCAAATTGCTAATGTGATAATAAAGGATTTGGCAATATAATATAACAGAAGCACTACTTTCATGTCTATGCATGATACCTCCAAACCAGGTGGCCCGCATTGCAGATTCGATTCACCGGGCCAAGTAAATATTTAAATTTCACTTTTGACCCATGTATAAATTCTAGAGGACAATGTTAGTTAGGCTCATGAATGGGCCGCAGCCTTTGAGGAATTGCATAAAGGTTAACTCTTGTTTTAAGTAATTGTATAGTTTCCGTAATGAGCAACTCTGTAAGCAATAGTTTGGAAAGATTGATTATTATGCTTGACTGGATAAAAATTCTATGGTTCAATTGTGCATCAGAAGCAGAGTTGGTTTACCTGTCGAAGTGATCTTTATCCTTGAGAGTTAGTCTACTTCTCGAGTATAGACATCATTATTTACTCTATTTCAATTTATATACAGTTCAATTTCTGCTTATGATTTGGCCTGTTCTAATGTTCTATAAGTTGACATTATGTATCAACTTTGTCAATAAATTTATAAATTGAAGGGATAGAGTTCTTTAAAGTTAGAGCATCTACAATGCATCAAGTGTTTAAAGACTTGATGCATTTAATGCATTTAATGCAAACTCATTTAAAGACATGTAGTTTTTAGCAATAGCTTGAAGTTGGCCAAGTCTTCTTTAAAAATTCTTGAAAAGCTATTGTAAAACCTTATATCACAATGCAAAAAAGCTCTTATAAAGACTTGGTAGAATAGTAAAAAGCTTTTGGTTGTTTTACCCATTGTGGATGCTAGGAGGCCAAACTATTTGAGGAATGTAGTATTATAATGGGAAAATGGTTTTAAAAGGTATCATACTTGCCACCATTTGATTTTGTGGGTAGCGAACAAAAATATTAGCTTTTGTGGGTATTTTTTTTTTCAAATTCATCCTTTTTTTAGTATTTTCCAAAATTTTTAGACATTTTTGTCCCTCTTAGCTAATAGATTTTTTTTCTCGAAGGGCAAAAATGTCACATAGTACCCTAAAAATGATGATTTTAAAAGAAAAATACCCACAAAATCAAACAAAATTGTTCGCTACCCACAAAAACAAATTGTGGGAAGTATGATACTTATTAAAAACATTTGCCCTATTATAATTCCCATGGCTTGGTTCAGTTATGGAAGTTGATACCCGTCGTCTACTAGAAGGTAGTAAGTATATTCGTGTTCGGGTTATGATTGATGTCTCTAAGCCCCTGTGTCGGCATATTTCTGTAATGAATCGGAAAAATGAGAAAGTGACGATTGGGCTATGTTATGAGCGATTGCCAAACTTTTGCTATTGGTGTGGGCATCTTGGGCACACACAGAAAGAATGCCTTGATAAGCCGGTAGAACTAGATGGAAGAGCATTTGAGAATTGGCCTTTTCCGGAATCCTTGCGAGCTCCTCCACTAAGAGAAGGAAGTAGTAGGTTAGAACATGAGCAAACTACTTGGGGTTTTGATGGAGTTATTCGTCACATAAATGCCTATAATGACCCGACTAATAGTTATGAGCTGCAGTGTAACAAGAAATGTAATGAAATAGATGGTGAGAATGGTGCACCAAGTTCAGGTTTTATAGAGAACGACAACAGGAATTTGAACACGGGACTAAAGGAGAAAGAAAAGTATGAAGAGACAGTTACACAGAATTTAAAAAGTCTAACAAGTTCACTTACTAAAGCTAACGACACCTTGACACGTAAGTCTTGGAGAAGACAAGAAAGGGTCTCGTCTAATAGTGGTGTACCTACTATTGGTTATCACTTTGATGAAAAACAAGGGAACAAACGAGAATGGATGGAGGTTGGGGACTCAGAACATATGGAGGTTGATGGTGAAAAACGCTTGAAGAACGATGAGTGTATTAATGAAAAGGTGAGGGCTGCAGGACAGCCCGGCCTAGAACCATGAGGCTCCTAAGCTGGAACGTCCAGGGGCTGGGCAACCCTTGGACTGTTCATCATCTTCGCAAACTAGTGAAGGTAAATAAGCCCTCTATCATGTTTCTTATGGAGACCCGGTTACACGATACAGAAACTTTGGGTATCCGTCGATGTTTTTCAGATTTTAACTTTTTAGTTGTCAATCCAGTTAGGAGAGCTGGTGGCCTTATATTGATCTGGAAAAAGAACTTGAATGTGAAGGTTATGAGTTATTCTAAAAATCATGTAGATTTTTGTGTTGTAGAGGATTCTGGTATTGAGTGGAGGGGATCGGGAATTTATGGGTGGCCAAAAAACCAAGATAAGTATCGCACATGGGTATTGCTTCGTTCGCTAAAAAGTGTATCAACGCTTCCTTGGGTTTGTTTTGGAGACTAATTTAATGAAGTGTTGTATACTTTTGAGAAAGTTGGAATGCGTGGGTGTAATATGCGAGAGCTAAATGCTTTTGAAACTTCATGCCACTACTGTGACTTATATGACTTAGGATTTAAAGGTTGTAAGATGACTTGGTCAAATGGGAGAAGAGGGGCGTATAATGTACAAAAACGACTCGATATATTTTTTGCTACACCGGATTGGTCGACACTTTTCCCATCAAATCAGGTCCAAAATCTTCCTCGAGTGGCATCAGATCATTCACCTATTTTGGTTTCTCAAGAAGAATGTACGAATGGAGGTGGTCAGAAAAGGAGGTTTCGGTTTGAACACATGTGGCTCAGAGATAGCAGGCTAGAGGGAATCATTGAGGAGGCATGGCTTGATGGCGTAAGAGAGGGCTTGGGGAATAATCCTGCAGTACTACTTAGTGGTTGTGCTGGAAGACTAGCGGAATGGAATAAAACAACCTTTGGCCTTGTGCAACGCAATATTCGATCTAAAGTTAAAAGGTTGGAAGCATTACAAAAACAAACGAGATATGACTCATATCAAGAACAACATGACCTGCAGAATGAATTAAAGGAACTATATGTACTCGAAGAGGTTATGTGGCGTCAAAGGAGCAGAATTCAATGGTTGAAGGAAGGGGACAAGAACACACGGTATTTTCATGCTCGCGCCAGTAGTCGAAGGAAACAAAACAACATGTTGAAATTACAAAAGGATGATGGAAGCTGGGTGGAAGATAGTGAAGGTATATGTGATATGGTATCATCATATTTTGAGAAGCTGTTTGCCACCTCTCACCCACCAGAATGTGAAGAGGAAGTGGCATGTCTCGATAAAACTCTTTGTGATGATGATATTGAAAATTTAGGGAAACCGGTTTCTGAAGGTGAAGTTTTTGACGCAGTTATGCAAATGCACCCTTCAAAGGCCCCTGGACCTGATGGTATGACTGCTCTATTTTATCAAAAATTCTAGAAAATTGTTGGTCCTACGGTTGTAAATGTGGTGGTTCAATTCTTTCGTAATGGAATCATGCCACAAAATATAAATGAACTCTAATAACTTTAATACCAAAAACTTCGTCTCCGACATCTTTAAATGATTTTCGACCCATCAGTTTATGCAATGTAATTTACAAAATAATTTCCAAGGTACTCGTTAATAGAATAAAACGAGTGCTTCCGAGGTTAATTGATGAAACTCAATATGCTTTTGTTATAGGACGCATGATCACTGATAATGCAATAGTTGCTTTCGAGGTATTTCATTGGCTTAAGAACAAAAGAAGCGGTCGGAAAGGTGCAATGGCAATTAAAGTCGATATGAGTAAAGCTTATGATCGGGTGGAGTGGTCGTTTATTAGATCAGTTCTTCAAAAATTTCGCTTCCCACAAAACTTCACGAATATGGTTATGGAATGTGTGACGTCTGTCTCCTTCTCTTTCAATATAAATGGACATATTACAGGACATGTTGTTCCCACGCGAGGACTCCGTCAAGGGGATCCTATTTCGCCCTACTTATTTTATCATGTGCGCAGAAGTGCTATCAGCAATGATTAGGAGAGATGTCCTCACTGGCCACATTCACGGAGTTAAAATCAGTCGGGGTGCTCCTCAAGTAAGTCACTTATTTTTCGCCGATGATAGTATTTTCTTTACTAGGGCCTCGGTGGAGGAATGTACACGCTTGAAAAATATTTTAGGGAAGTATTGTCGTTGTTCAGGTCAAAGTATTAACTTCCACAAATCAGAAATCTTTTTCAGCCCAAATGTCGAAGAAACTTTACGGAATCTCATTGTAACCAGACTTGAGGTTCGAGAAGCATCACAACAATCTATGTATTTAGGCCTCCCTTGTATTGTTGGAAGAAAGAAGAAAGAAGTATTTCAAGCTATTCTAGATAAGGTACGAAAGAAAATTTCTGGATGGAAAGAAAGGCAGTTGTCAATAGGGGGAAAGGAGGTTCTATTAAAATATGTGGCCCAAGCAATGCCAATGTATGTCATGAATCTTTTTCTCTTACCAGATGGACTAATTGACGAGATCCATCGAGCTTTTAATTGTTTCTGGTGGGGACATGGAAACAAGGAAAACCCTATACGATGGACATCATGGGAGTCTATGTGTATTTCTAAATATCGTGGCGGTATGGGCTTTCGTCATATGAATGGCTTTAACAAGGCTCTCCTCGCAAAGCAAGGTTGGAGACTAATCACAATGGAGGAATCACTTCCTGCAAGAATTCTAAAGGCGAGGTATTTTCCAAGGAGTTGTTTCTTAGATGCAAGGATTGGATATAAGCCTAGTTTTGTTTGGCGTAGCTTATGTTCAGCACGAGACATCATTCGAAAGGGGCAAAAATGGAATGTTGGTAATGGTAAGCAAGTAAGAATATGGGAAGACTATTGGCTTAAGGGTTACAAAACACTATACAACCACACTCAGAATCATGATTTGCATGTTGTTAATGATCTTTTAGATCCTAATACAGAAGGCTGGAACCACACACTATTGCTACAAGTATTTTCGAGACAAATTGCTGAAAGGATATCATCTATACACATCAATCCCGCTGAGTGTGACTCTCGTTACTGGGATGCTTCTCCAAATGGAATATTTACTTGCAAATCTGCTTATTGGATAGCAATTCAGAGTATAGAATGTCTTCAAGATTCACAAGCTCAACAGGATAGTAAGTGTTTAAGGCAATATGGTTGGCTAATATTCCTAACAAAGTAAAAATATTCATATGGAGAGTTTGTATGAATCTTTTGCCCACTGTAAGCAATCTGGTAGCAAGAGGTTTAGCGCCTGGTTCTCTCACTTGTGTGCATTGTTCAGCTCCAACGGAAGACGTTAAACATGCTCTATTCCTTTGTGATTGGGCGCGGGATATATGGGCTAGCATGGAGTTGACTGATCTTACAAATCAGGTAGAAGACATATCAGATTGAAGAGATGTTATGCGCTACTCAGGAGCGACAAGAAGGTAAGTTTGATTTGATGTTAATGTTAATGTGGCGAATATGGTGTGTGAGAAATTCCAAAGCTCACGGACAAGGAGATCTAGAGCAGAATAAAGTGAAAGAATCTGCTCATGTGATGTTACAAGATTTCTCCCGAGCAAATCGAGCTACAGTTGCAACTATGCCCCCCCATAATGCACCCTCACGAGTATGGTTTGCTCCAACATACGGAGAGATAAAAATAAATGGTGATGCTGGTGTATTAGGGAATAATGGTATAGCAGGCCTTGGTTTTGTCATGAGATCGCATAGCGGGTCAGTACTGGTAGCGGGAAGCAGACGGGTCAATTTTGCGACGTCGGTTGTTGAAGCTGAAGCAAAAGCAATCCTTTGGGCTATACAAGTGGCGCTAGCTAAGGGTTTTAAAAAAGTTGTTTTGGAGACCGATTCAAGTATTCTTGTGGAGGCATTCAAACATGACAAAGTGTTGGTTCACATTAGAGCTCTATTTCTCCATATACGTCGATTATGTCTCTCATTTAATTCTTGTACTTGGTCTTATGTGCGACGTGAGGGGAATAGAGTTGCTCATGAGTTAGCTAGAAGAGCGTTATATGATAGTATAGATGACGTGTATGATGGTTTTGTGCCTCTTTCGGTTAAGCCATGGGTACAACATGATGTAACTTTTCTAAATGATAATTAAATGAGTTTCATGATAAAAATAAATAAATAAATAAAAATAACAAATTCATATCATTTAAAGCAAAGTGGAAAATAAGGGTAATCAAAACAAAATAATAGTGTGCACATAAGCATAATTAGGACATTATATTGAAGTCATGTATGATGTTAGCATACGTGAGGATTAGCCGGTTCCACCAAGAAAAGCCTTGAGCTTCCTCACAGTGTATCAAGGAAAGTAGTGATCCGAATTCGAACCGGATTCGATTAAGAGATATAAAGAAAAATAACACTAAATAAAGATATATGATCAACTTTCGAGGGCCGATCTCTATCCCAATAATGATATCAAATCACTTAATATTTTGCATAATCTTAAATACAACCATAATACCCTATTTATAATAAAATATACTATAGAGTTAATTTGGTTTTTAAAATAATACTGAAAAAGAAACTAATTAATAATAAAGAGAATACTTATAAATAATAAAATAAAAAAAACTAAGAGGGTAACTTATAAATAATAGAGTAAACTACACCATTCGTCCTTGTGGTATTCGTTGACCATCAAGGATCGTCCTTTGACAAAAAAAAAATGCACCGTTAGTCCTTAAGTGCGAAACGTTACTCAGCGTTGGTCCCTCACCCTAACTGGCGTGAGTAACGGGCGTTAAGCCTATTTAAGTCGAGGGTATTTTTGTCTTTTCCCACCCTTTACTCCTTCTTTTCTAGCACTCACAAATGGAACCACAAATTTATTATCATCTTCATGTAAATACACACAACAACCAGATCAAACACTCAAATCCAAAACTAAAAACAATAAATTGAGCAACAACTTCTCAGCTTTCATCTCTATTATATAAAGTCTCCACCATTTCATATGCATAGATCCTCAGTATCTACTTCATCTTCTACATTGCATTCACACACCATTAATTTCGACCCCTTCATTTTCATCAAACTCTTATAACCCATTTCTTCATCTTCATTTTCATCAAACCCTTTTATCCTAAAACCTTTAAAAATAAAACAACAAAACCATCATCAAAACCTTCTTCAAAACCATCATCAACCACCACCGTCACCATAGACCCATGAAACGACCAACCAGATCGAAAAGTATTTTTTTTTTCGTTGGCTACAAGCTCAGATTCGCCGCCGTTCTTGGTCAAAGAACAAAACCCCATCATCTCCGCCATTCGCCACCGTTCTTTTTTACCGGAAACCACCACTATCACCATCACAACCACCACAACAGCCGCCTAAAAATATCCCTCTAGTTTCACAGTCGGCCGTGGTCAATCAAACCCTTACAAGTGAAACCCTAAGTATTGACTTTTGTGAAAATGATGGTCAAGATTACATTTCAAGCATTTCCAGATGATACCCTTTTGAGTAGTTTGTCTAAAATGATGAAAAAGGTAAAATTGGTTCGAATTCGCTAAGGTTTGTAATTGGGGGTTTGTGAAATCGATCGATTTTTTTTAAGATTTCTTAATTTGGTGAAGGCTAGTGGTTTTTGTTAGGTGAAGGCTAGTTTACTCTTTTGGAGATTTAAAGATTGTTATAAAGATTGATTGTGGATATTTGTGTTTAGCTGCATAGATAGGATAAAAAGAAATTTGTATCTTGTTATGATTTTTTGATAATATGAAAATGTACATAATGAAAGAAGATGATGTTGTTGAAAGCGTGCCAGGTTGATCTTGATGTTTTGTTAGAGAGAGATAGAAAATGTTGGAGAGAGAAGCAGATAATGAGGGAGAGGGGAAAAAAGGAAAGGGTGTGTATTATTTATTACTTTTATTTATTTAATCAGAAAGAAAAAAATAAAGGGAAAAAGACAAATATACCCTCGACTTAAATAGGCTTAACGCCCGTTACTCACGCCAGTTAGGATGAGGGACCAACACTGAGTAACGTTTCGCAGTTAAGGACTAACGGTGCAATTTTTTTGTTCAAAGGACGATCCTTGATGATAAACGTATACCACAAGGACGAATGGTGTAGTTTACTCTAAATAATAAAATACACGAGAACCAAGAGAGTTCTTATCAAGTACTCCCTCCGTCTCAAAATTATTGTCAGGGGACAAGAATCACAAAGTTTAATAAAAATGGGACCCCTATGAATCTCAACCACTCAAATAGAATATTCCTCAATTATATTCTCTTTTTCTTACTAAATATGGAAAGTGGACAATTAATTTGAGACATCCATAAAAGGAAATATGGACAATAAATATGAGACGGAGGGAGTAGCTTTCTCCACTAATGATGATGGTAAGTCATTTGCAAACAATGCAAGATCAATAATTTGTAGACCATGTGACGCGCTACTAAAACTTGCAAATGCAACTGCGGGAACTCCACCAGGCACCAGCATTCAATTGAAAGTGCAATAACCCTTGTGGGAAATCCACCATGATATCACCCTTCTTTTATGTCTTGATATAAACCTTGTATCACTAAAAGTAGCCACTACAAAAAAATTGATTCCATTATCCACAAATTTTAGCTCATGAATACACATTTATAAATGTATTAGGCGACTACCCGCGCCTAGCGATAGCGGTTCCTAGCGGCAGGCAATTAACGATATGTGATATTGTCGTAAGTGTTTTGCGTACGTTCAAAATATAGACGAGTGCCCGTGCATAGCAACGAGATTTAATTTTATAGCGACAGATCATTTTGTGTTAAAAAAAGTTCATGGGTTATAAACGAAAAATAATAAAAGTTTGAAGATTTGGGGATTAAACATAATGTTTTGAAACCCGGTTCGACCCGGGTGGTTCAACTGGTTAAATCGTTTCGGTCGAAAAAGGGGTCGATTTAAACCGAGTCAACCCGATGGTTTGGGTCAAAAACGGGTCAAATTAAACCGGGTCAACCCACTAGGTTTGAAGCGTCTCGGGTCAACCGGTTTTCGATATGTATTAATAGTTTTCTTTTGAAATATATGTTTTCAACATTTCCTTTTTTAGTGTCAACTTTTCACTTTTTACTTTTTGGTTTTTCTTTTATATATAGTATATATCAGGGTACTCGCGCGTTGCGGCGGCGGTTATTCTGTGGCGATTAACCGGAGAAATAGATCTCGATGAGACCTGATTCACCAGTTTGTATCGGTTTCAACGGGTCCTCTCTGGTTCGTTTTCGGATGGCTTTTATTGGTTAGCCGAACCGGTGTCGACATCAGTTCCCGGTTGAACCTGTTGGTCCGATCCGATTTTCCAAACTACATGTACGATCAACTTGTTAGCTTGTATGAAACTTTGAATGTTTTATTAATTTGTATAATGTGTATAATAACATGTACTTTTTATTTTATGGATTTTTAAATATAACATTAATTAGTGTGTTTAATTATTTTATATTTTGTATTATGTTGTATTTTGTTTAAATTGTATATTGTGAAATATTTATTGTACTTTTTAATAAGGGGTGTTTTAATTGGTTGTTTTTAATTTTGTAGATATGCTTTTAATTGGTTGTACAATGTGAATAAATTATTGTACTTTTAAATAATGAGGTGTTTTAATAAGAGTATTAATTACACTATACATTTTTCTCACATTTGACTTTCAACATTTTAATTTTCAAGATTTGACCATTTTTATTATATGTAGTATAGATAATATATCAAAATACACACTTCCTTATTGCGTGGAAAAAAATAGTATGAAGAACTCTATACAAAAAAATAGTATGAAGAACTCTATACAAAAATCAACATTTGTAAATACGCACAAAATAGTCAAAAGTTCACATGAAAGAGTGTGAGAATTTACAAATAGTCAAAATAGCAAACGTTTTCATAATTATATATGTATCCAACTTAAAGTCATAATTACATATATATCCTACATAAACTTTACATATTGCGTATATATCTGATTAAATAATTTATATACAATTAAAACCTTAAAATGTATAGTATTTATCATTTAATTAAAAATGTCTATTATACCCTTGCTTTCTTATACGGGTTTATAGACAGATAGGTTACCCAACTTTTCAACTTTATTCGCCTAAGTTACCAAACTTTCATTTTGTTCACTTAGGTTACTGAACTTTAGTTAAGCATTCAACCTCTATTTTTTCAGTGTAATCAAAGTAACCCGAATGTATTTTTTTTGTAAGTTAAGTAACCTAAATGTAGCGTTTTAGAAATTCAGTAACCTGAATGTCAACCTTGTTTAGTCCAATACCCTGTTTGCACCAAAAAAAAGTTTGGTAACTTAGGCGAATAAAGTTAAAAAGTTGGGTAACCTATCTGTCTATAAACCCTTCTTATACTCCTATCTTTTATCTGACTGGGGAATGAGAGTTATTGAAATGAGAAGAATGCGAAAAAAATATTAGCCACATATTTTAAATAAGGTGGGAGAAATAATAAGAAAATGCATTATTTTTGTAGATGTATCTCAAATTTGTGATTGTAGTTTCTTCTCATTCTTATAATCTTAATTATATTTCTCATATGATCCATACTCTATTTGACTGATACCAACGTTGTAACTGACTTTAAACATCCACTCAAAAAATCATTTGTTAAATAATGGTGTTTGGAATTCGATTTGGACAGATTTAAGGGCACGTTTGGTAGAGAGAAATTTAGAGAAATGAAATGAAATAGAGATTGGAAATGTAAGGAAATGAAATTGGTGGAGAAATTTAATGAAATTCTCTTGTTTGGTTGCTTCAAAGAATTGATCAAAGAAATAAAATAAAATAAACAATTTCTTTCTTTTTTTTTTTTTTTTTTTTTTTTTTTTTTTAGAGAAAATAATCAAATCATAAAATAAAACTATTTGTGATCCAATGAAAGATGAACCGAAGAGAAACGCAATCGGCAATACATTGAGAATATCACAATTTTAATTGGAGCTGGTAAAACGATGGTGGACTGAAATCAACAATCAAACTTGAATGAAGTTAAAACTTCAATATAGATCCAAGTATCAATTCAAACCAAATAAAACAAATTTAACACCACTTATAAATTTCTGGACACCACATGAACAAATCAAATCTATGATATTCTAATTGAATCAAGACAAATTGAAAATACCCACCTGGCAACTCACTCATTACCGGTAACTTACACTTGAATTTTTAATTAGAAAAATAACAAGATGAAAACTTTGAAAAATTCACAGAATGCGAAACCCATTTATTAAATTGATGATGAAGTAGGAGCAGTCAGTGCTATAGTGATGGATTGAGATGAGAATGGGGAGCGCTGCTAAATAATAATAGGGGTAGGGTTTGACATATTTTCAAGAAGTGTTGTGGAATGTGCAAGTCACGTGATTTGGTTTTTATACTTCTAATATTTAAAAAACAAAAAGGTGGAGAAATCAGTTTCCAACCCATTAGCAGTGGAAATAAAAATACAAAGGATCAATTTCCAGGAATTATAAATCTCCGCTTTTTTTTCTTCCCAAAGTGTACCAAACAAGAGAAATGAAGTCATTTCCATTTCTTTGAGCTCAACTCCCTCTACCAAACATGCCCGTTTGTTTGTCTTTTTTGTTTGGAAGTGAAATGGGTTTCAAGACAACATAAACTAGGGTTGTACTATTAGAACCCTCTACGGGGTCACATCATAGGGGAATATTCCTTTTGTTCCCCACTTTTTTCAGTACAATACAGTTTTTTGTCAGTTTCTGTTCCGTATTTCTGACAGTTTTAAGCGTTTGACTTATTAAACTTTATATTTACTGTTCCGCATTTTCAGGTTTATAGTTTTTTGATATAAACAAAATTATAAAAATAAAAAAAAAAAAAAATAAATAAAAAAATTGCAAAAAAATTATAGGAGGTCAGTCTAAAATTATAGCAACCGTCAAAATAACCCCACCCATAAACTAATCTCATCCAAGTCTCGTATGTACCCTTTCAAGATTGCTTCGTGGGTACAACTGTACAAGGCATTAACAAACATTGAGTATTTTAAATGGGATATTATAATGTTGGTTATCTTTTATAGAAATAATAACCATAATATCTGCAAGTGAATGAGTAAGGGTGCGTTTGGTTCGCAGAATATTTTTGAAAGAATTGTAATCTTTGGAAGGAATTGTAATTTAAATGAATTGTAATTCAAAGAATTGGAATGTGTTAGAATTGTAATTGATGAAATCTGTCATTATGTTTGGTTGACTTGCAACGTAATGTAATTCAGAAAATAATAATAATAATAATACTAAATAATAAATATAATAATAATAATAAATAATAATATTATTTTAATATTTATATAACAATAATAATAATAATAATTATTATTATTAGTTTTATAAAAATATTAAAATAATAAATATTTATTATTATTATTATTATATAAATATTATTTTAATATTTATATAATAATAACAATAATAATAATAATAATAATAATAATAATAATAATATTCTGAATTACAACGTAATTCAAAACTTTTCATCCAACATCCTATGTAATCTGAATTACAATTACAACACAAACCAAACAGCCTACGTAATGTAATCTGAATTACAATTCTCTCCATTCTGCGAACCAAACAGGCTACGTAATGTAATCAAATTACAATTACATTCAATTACGCCGGATTACGATGAACCAAATACACCCTAAGTGATGTTAGCAAGTGAGGATTTAATGATCCTGTTTGATTTGTGTTAAAAATGATATAATTAATTAGAGAAGATGATGAAGAAGGATATAATAGTCAATTTAAAATTAGATGATAAATTTCACATATTTTAAGATTTTAATATTGTATAAAATAATTATGTGCATTGGGATCACGCCACCAGGGGCTAGGTCCAACCGTGCAATGGGAGATCCCGAGCCCATTCACACCTGGAAGTTGAGCAGCAAATGCTGGAGTGACGGGTGCTTTGACGATGTTGGATATGTTGGCTGCAAAGGTTAGGCTACTAGACACAAAGTCATCCACTGTGACATTGGCGGGTGAATTGCAAGAATAGCCCGCCGGGCTCTTATGGCCTTTTAGGTCCGCAACACAAAAGTATTCAAACCTCCGCATGAGTGGAGATGGTGAAGAGAGAAAAAATGCTCAAGAGAATGTGAATCATTTTCATAATGGGTTGTATGAACTTAGAACTATTCGTATAGTAGATACGTATTGTGTGGGATATTGAGGTGGTGTTATTAGTGTAGGTACATATAAGGATAATAAAATGAATGTGGTGAGAAGAGAGCCAAGCAAAGCATTCGCAGCCTTAAGTTCGTTTCATTTAAAAAGCAAGCTGCTGCATCGGTAGAGCAACATGTTCTTATAATACAACAAAGTAGACCTTTTAGTTGAGGTGAGTTGCTGGAAAAAAGTTAATAATGGATCTGATTTTCAATGATTGGGATTATATATAGCATTTTTTTCCCTTAATTATTGTAACCATGAATTCTAAATTTGTAACATTCCAATGGTATCACTCCGATCACCGCAAACAACTGGTCAAGGACGGATTTTGGATAAATAGGTCTTGGGTTCAATGTCACTTAAACATGTGCTCAATGCCTGGGCTAGATCCTTGGGGAAGGGTTTGTCGGCACACAAAAGGGGTGCATGAGGGTCAGGGTTTCCCTGCCGATTTTATTAGACCATGCATTAAGAATTATCAACTACTATATTCTTATAGCTTATTACGATAGATGTTATTAAATTTTGTGTTAAAATATATGTTAAAATTAGTTGACAATATATAAAGTAAGTTTTACATTTTACTAATACAATTAGAAAGTCGAGAATTTTCGTAATTTAATACTACTATGTGTTTCTGCTTTATGTATGAGTCAAATGGGCTTACACTTTACTCATAAACACAAGAACATTCTTTATCATAAACATCAAAATAAGACGAGTCTTTTCAGCCCAAATGAACTCGACTTTCACTACTCTCCCTAGTCAGTAGTCACCGTATATGGCCATATGGGTACAAGGTTTTATAACTAAAACATAATTGTTTCTTGTGGTATAAGATTTGTTTTTGAATTTAAATGTTTGCTGTTGAATTATTGGAGGCATTAGATTGCTAGTTGCTCCAATTGTTTGTAACTTGTAACATGATAATACATAAATTAACCGTATTGGTGGTTCTTCCCAATTAACCGAGCGTGGCCGCTTATTTTTGTAAAATGAATGATCTCGTGAGATGAAATCTGCTAAGATAAAGCACCGTTTGTCTCACCGTGGGAGGGAGTCCCACGATCAAACTCGGGTGTAAGAGTAAGTACGTGTTTAGAGGATAATAAGTGAAGAGTAAAGTGTTTGTGTGTGAAAAAACATGACTTTGAATGATCTTCGGCTTGGTGTTTGTAATTTGATTACATTACGTAATGTAATCTGAATTACAATTCTCTCCATTCTGCGAACCAAACAGGCTACGTAATCTTATAGCTTATTACGATAGATGTTATTAAAGGGTTTCCCTGCCGATTTAAACCTTTTGGCGATAAATTCCAAATTTTTAGCCAATTAATCCATAAACTTTTTGCACAATGCTAATGCATATGATCAACACCTTAACTTTATCATATGAAATAAGCGTCAGAGTTTAGACACAGAGACGCAAACCACTTATTTTCTTCTTAAGCTATTGTCCCTTTCTTTTTCTATATCATATTTGCTCATGTAATTCACATTCAAATACTTTTTAATGAGTTATTTAAGGAGTTGTTCTTCAGATATTTGATCTCGGGGACCGCTTTTTTGTTTTTGGATAGCCAAGAAGGAAGTCTTTCTCTTCCGGACCCTTCTCCCGGCCCATCGGGCTCTGAGAGAAAAAGGTATTTCCTATTTTATTATCGGAAGTCCAGTTAACTGTTTGCTTGTGGGATTAATAAGCTATTTAAGGAGTTGTTCTTGTTTGAGTTTGCTCATTCCTGTCTTACTAGCTAATATAAAAAAAGGTTTTGGCGGGTTCTGTGATCATAGTTTGTCGGGTTTACATTTTATGCAATTGGGTGTTTTTTATATTGACTGACTGCATAAGATTACATCATACCTTTTTTATTGGAGGTTTACTACTAAAATTATCACATAAATTTAAGGTTGGCTCTTTCTGTCCCTTATAACTACTAAAAAAACCCAATCCCATCAATTTGGAGGTGGTCTCCAAAATGCAATTTTATTAAAAAGGAAAGAGGCCTATGATATTATAAGAGTCCTGATTTATAAAACATAGCAGAGTAGGAATATTCTTGCATATGCTTGTATTAAAAATGTAATGTGCAGCTCAATTATCAATTATGCATATTGAGTGTTGGAGTTATCCACTAATTAGGGGGCTTGAGAATTGTAGGCTGTCTAATTTATTTTTATTATTTAATTTAACTTTTAGCCATCTGTATGATTTCATTCACAACCACACTGGGCCTCGCGTTTTCGCGTCTTGAGCCGTCACGACTAGCCCAAATGGTCCCGTAAAACGCCACCCGACGGTACCAAGAGGTTACCGGACCTCGCGTTTTCCCGTATTATTGTCGCGTTTTCTCTTTTTTTTTTTTTTCTTTTTTTTTCTCTTTGTTGTGTTTTTGTGACGTGTTTGTTTTCTGTGATGTGTTTGTGTTTTTGCGTTTTATGTTGTTGTTGCAGGTCTTGGAGAAAGAAGAAAGGTTAAAATGATTTGCGTACTGCTAAAGAAGAAGAAAGGTTAACCTAGTATGTTAGGTTAAATACCCAAAATTTCATAATGGGCTGTTAATTGTGATATGGGCCTAGTGTGGTTTCTTATGAGCTGTTCCAAAGGATTATGGGGTGGATTAATCAACCGGTTATGTTTTTTTAGTTAATGTAATTGCTTTAACGTATTTTTTTTATTAATAAAACTTTTAATTTTAGTTAAATGTGTTGGTTTATTTAAATAAATAAATAAAAATATGTTGGTTTAAGGATGCACGACGACATGAGAAACTGGTGTTATAGGAGGGAGGGGGTTTTTGGTGTTGTGGTGAATTCTGGTGTTATAAAAAAAGATGCTGATGTGGCACAACTTTTTCTCACGGCACCAACGAGACGGCACGAGGATACCTAATGCTCTTAAGAGCGTGAATATTTGTTTCAAAATCCTAACTCTTAAAAAGTGTGAAGAATTTCAATCTCACACTTAAAAGTGTGAAAAATTATTTTCAAATTAAAATCATCACACTTAAAAGTGTGAAGAATCAAAATCATCACACTTAAAAGTGTGAAGAATTGTTTTAAAACTCTCACACTTAAAAGTGTGAAAAAAATTCATAAAGCTTCACATATAGAAGTGTGAAAATATTTGCTACACCCAATTGGTTCATACGCATACTAGTGTGAAATTTTTAATTCTTCACACTTTAAAGTGCGACAATATGTTTAAAAAATATGAGTAAACAACTATTTTGTTGTAGAGTTGGATAGGTGTGCATCATCTTTTAGTTATTCAGTAGTGATGTTGCAACAGCAAATGGAACTTGTCAAAATATTAGTACTACTTTATTTAAAGAGATAAGAGCGTCTCGGGCAACACTTACTAGTGCACCTATACGATTCACATTATATAATTAAAATGAAACCAAATAATCTTGTAACTAACTCTACTTGGACCAAAAGTTATGACTGTTTGAAGTTGATATCACTAAAATGGCCACGCCAACCTTCCTAAACATGAGAAGACTTTACCCGGTTTTAGTCTGTGTGGTGCATGGTAGGCTCCAGTGACGGACCCAGAAAAATGGGATGTGAGGGGCAAATTTTTTTTTTTACTATAGCAACAAAATGCGAAAGAAAAAGCTATAAACGTAATGATAAATCGAATATTTTTACTTAGACATGAAAGATTTATAAGGCTTTAAAGAGTTAAATGTTTGATTTTAGTATGTAAGTGGGGGACAATTTGAGTTTTTGGTGGGGGTCACTTTCGAAAAAAGGTCAAAATTACATAAAAATTATACTAAAATATCAACTTTTTCGGCTAGCCATGCTAGGTCCGTCCCTGGTAGGCTCAAACCCCGTAGATTAGTTAGCAAAAGGTAAGAAACCGTGGTTACCAAAAAAAAGAAATTTCTTACAGTATCCTTTTTTCATGTACAAATAAACTAATTGATAGAGTATATTTGTTCTTTATTAGTTACTTCGTATTTCTTTTTTAGCTGATTTATGTGGTTTCTATGCTTACCCAATTCTTTATCTTTTCAAAGTGTTGCTGCATGCAGCACCTACTTTACCTGCAGCAAGAAATAATTTTTTTTAAACATTTACACTTTTTATCCTTCAAGATTTTGAATTATACACAAATCACCCTTTTGCTATAATACGCAACAGATAACTTTTCTGCTATTTGCAGCAGGGATCATTTTCTCTTTTTTCAAATTACTAATGTGGTAATAAAAGATTTGGAATTGCAATATAACAGAAAAACTTTCATGATCATGCAGGATGTGAATCATTTTCATTATGGGTTGTATATCTTAGAACTATATATTAGTAGATGTATATTGTGGGATATAAAGGTTGTGTTATTAGTGTAGGCATATATAAGATGATAGGAAGAGTGTGATTTGGTGCAAGTTGGAGAAGAGAGGCATGCAAAGTAATTGCAGCCTTATGTTCATATCATATAAAAAGCAAATCAAAATTAGTAGTGATCGCCATGTTCATATAATAGAACACATTAGACTTTTTTTTGTGATGCGGGTTAGTGGAGAAAAGTGAGTATTAGATCTGATTTTCAATGCTTGGTAACTCATATGTATATTTCCAGTAACCATGAATCTATATTTGTAGCCATATAATAAATAAAATTTTAATCTATGAGTGCTGATCGATACAATGTTCATCATTTATTAGTTTTTTTCCAAGTTGATGCATTCCTTGGTTTGAATATTGTTTTCAGACTTACATCAGGAATTGAACTTGCCTAAATTTTATATCTCTTCTCTACTACTTATAAAGCATGCATATTATTCTTTTGAAATGCTTATATTTGAGTAATGTGTAATGCCTATAATACCCCTAGAAAACAAGTTTAAAATTCTTAATTTAGACCGTGAAAAACTAACTCCACTGAAAACGGCAATAGATGGGTCAAAAATATATGTTTCATTACATATCCGATGAATTAATTACTTTCTATTTTTTTGCAATATGCCAATCTCTTTTAGACATTGCATTTGTTTAGAAAATGAGATTTTACAATGTTAAATATGCATTTATGTCTATAACCGATGTTTGGGGCGGTTTTTGGTTTCATAAGAAAAACCGAACCGAGAAAACCGCCCCACCCCACCTTTATGTATGTTTTATATTTATTTATCTATATAAGAGATATGCTATTTAATTTTAAAAATTTGATTATACATGCAACTTTATCTATTAGAGGAAAAAAAGTAATAGTGGTGTTTATTATTAATACATTCAAATATGTTATATTAATATATATTATATCTTTGTTTTCGAGCAATAGTTTTCTTTGAATGTTTTTTTAGCGTAAAAGTGCATAGCCGCAAAGACATGCATTTTGTATTTTAGATTCATGTTTGGTTGTTTTGTACATTTTTTCGAAGCTTTGAATTGTTGGATATTATGCTATTATTGGTATTTGTTTAAATATTTTTTGCTTCAAATCCAGGAATCGTAAACACTATATAAGATTAAAAATAGCTTGTTTTCTAGTAAGAAAAAACCGAATAAAAACCGAAACCGAACCGATTCAATGTCAAAAACCGAAAAACCGAAACCGAAAAAACCAAAACTAAACGGTTTGTAGTTTTCAAAAACCGAAATATATGGTTCGGTCTTTGGTTTTACCATAAAACCGCCCCACCCCGCCCCATGCTCACCCCTATATGCTAATTTAGTTTACTTGTCCATACTGATTGTGATCTTGGGAGCTATTCTATCTCTCAAATATGGACAGATATCTTGTTCATTATAGTTGTTTACTTTAATTTATTTCAATTTCTTTAGAGTAAAACTTCTGCTTATGTTCTGGCATGTTCGCATGTTCTATAAGTTCACATTATATGTTAAGAATCAGTATAACCTTAAAAATAAAGAAGCAATTATGAATATATTGTTTATCAAGTTAGCAGGGTAAACTACACAACGAATGCAGCTAGTATTAATATATGTTGCTCTGAAAAACAATTTCATATCAATAAAACAAACTGGAACCAAGACAATAGCAATACAAAATATTAGTGTGCACATGCAATTAGGACATTATATTGTTGTCTCTTGTGTAACGTTAGCATACATGAGGATTAGCCAGTTCCACCAAGAACAGCCTTAAGCTTCCTCACAGTGGCATTATCAAGGAAAATGGTATTAGAGCCAGGTTGCGTTGATCTCAAAAATGGAATCTTTTTTTGAGTCTTCTCCACTAATGATGAAGGTAAGTCATTCACAAATAATGCAAAATCAGTTATCTTTAGACTAGGTGACGGGCTACTAAAACTTGCAAATGCAACCGCTGGAACTCCTCCAGCATTCAATTGGAAATGCAGCAACCCTTGTGGGAATACCATGATATCACCCTTTTCAATGTCTTAATGTACGCATTATTAGCAAAGAGATAAAACCGGCCTTAATAACCCCTTGTGTCACTAAAAGTAGCTCAGAACCACCCGGGTGTATGTGCATTGGGATCACATCATTAGTGTTGGATGTAAATGACAAAACCAGAAACTTAGTAGTATGTTTAAGTTATTATATGTAATCTTAATATAGTTAAGGGTAGTTTAGTGTATATTTATGTTATGTTTCTGTAAAAACCAACCCATTGTATTGGGCTAGGTTTATTAGTAACGGTATAAACCGTTTAGAATAGGGTACAACGATTAGATAGGTTACAACGATTACATGAATCGGTATGCCTTTTATCCAACAGTCATGTTGTTTCATTGGTATCGATTCATTAGTATATAGGGCAAGAATTGTGTAAACATTTATTCCAATATATCAATTCAATACAATTCAATATACGCTTTGTTTATTGTTTCTGTCTTACTGTACGTTCTACATATATCTTATTGCTGCAAAAAGTAAGTGACTATGGAGGAAAGTTAAGTAGTATAAAGGCCAAGTTTAGAGGACTTGGTGAAACTTTGGAAGATAAGGTGCTAGTAAGGAAACTACTTAACTCTGTTCCAAAGAAGTTTTTACCTATCGTGGCAACTATAGAACAACAATATCAAGACCTAGACGAAATGTCGTTTGAAGAAGCCATTGGAAGGTTAACAGCCTATGAAGAACGAATTAAGAGTCAAGACATACTAGAGGCAAATGCTCAAGACAAGCTTCTCATGGCAAGTCAAAACAACAAAACTTATGGTAAATGGCGAGGTAAAGATTTCAACAAAGAAGGCAAGGAAAGCATGAAATGGAAGAATAATTCGAATACGAGTCAAGGAACTAAAGACAAAAGCATGCTCAGATGTTATGAATGTGGCAAGCATGGACACTTTGCGAAATAATGCACGAAATAGAAATACAACAAGCAAGAAGAGTCGCATCTCATCTATGACACTGACACCGAACCTACATTGCTGTGAAGTCTCGTCAAGAAAGAAAGAATAAAGGAAGATCTGATTTTGTCATTAGGGGGGAATGTAGGATGTAAATGACAAAACCAGAAACTTAGTAGTATGTTTAAGTTATTATATGTAATCTTAATATAGTTAAGGGTAGTTTAGTGTATATTTATGTTATGTTTCTGTAAAAACCGACCCATTGTATTGGGCTGGGTTTATTAGTAACGGTATAAACCGTTTAGAATAGGGTACAACGATTAGATAGGTTACAACGATTACATGAATCGGCATGCCTTTTGTCCAACAGTCATGTTGTTTCATTTGTATCGATTCATTAGTATATATAGGGCAAGAATTCTGTAAACATAATGCTGGAGTCACAATTGCTTTCATGTTGTTTCATTGGTATCGATTCATTAGTATATATAGGGCAAGAATTCTGTAAACATTTATTCCAATATATCAATTCAATACAATTCAATATACGCTTTGTTTATTGTTTTTGTCTTACTGTTCTACATATATCTTACTGCTACAAAACGTGTTTCTGTCCCAAACTTCTGTAACACTCCTGTGTTTCATCCAGACCCGATTCAAACCTGTACAATCAGTAGGAAAAAGCAACAATTAGGGGCTAGGTCCAGCCGGGCAATGGAGATCCCAAGCCCATCCACACCTGGAAGTTGAGTAGCAAATGCTGGAGTCACAACTGCTTTGATGATGTTGGAAGTGTTTGCTGCGAAGTTTAGGCTGCTAGACACAAAGTCATCAACTGTGACATTAGCATAAGGCTTGCAAGAATATCCCGCCTGGCTTTCTAGGACTTTTAGGTCCGCAACGCAAAAGTCTTGGACAGCTGCATGAGCGAAAATGGTCAACAGAATGTGAAACATGTTAATAATGGGGTGTTTGTGATCTTAGAACTATTAGTACTTTTTTAGATCTGTTTTGTGGGATGTTGAGATGGTTTGTTAGTGTAGGTATTTGTAAGGATCAAAGCATGAGTGTGGTGTGTTAGATTATCTTTATCAACAATCTATCACAACCAAATCTTTTATTAAAATATTATTTTCTTATTCCTTCACCTATACAACCAATATATACAACCAATCTCAACTTTTTCATCATTTATCAACAACCCAACCTAACATATAATATTACTTTTTTTATATTTTATTTAATTAGAAAAAAAATATGTATAGCCATTTATATAATAACATGTGGCATATTGGGTTAGAAAAATGAAAGTCACCAAGTGACCAGGTTGTAGCATTCTTTTCCAACTTTGTACAAACTTAATATTATATCGAGTATTTATTTGATGTTGTACTTCAACCGATTGGTGACCCTCACTAATAAACATAGTCTTACAAGTTGGAGAAGAGAGTCATGCAAAGCAATTACAGCCTTAAGTTCATATCATTTAAAAAGCAAAAGAAAGCAACTGCTTGGTAGCTTAGTGATCACTGTGCATGTTCCTATAATAGGACAGAATAAACCTTTTTGGTGAGGTGAGTTAGTGGAGAAAAGTGAGTATCAGATGATTTTCTAAGATTGGTAACCCTAGTGAATATGAAATGAAATAAAATAAAGGGTTAATTGTTTATCAATATATTTTACTTGTAACTTTTTCTAATTTAATTTAGTGTGGTAAATGTTAGTGCAAATATTACGATATTTAATATATACATTCTCATTTGTTTTGATGATGACAAACATGTAACTTGTAATACATAACGTAAAATGTATAAGTTACTTGTAATTATATTTTGTCTCAACATACTCTCAACACCTCTCGACGACTCAAGTCCTTGTATGCTACAACACAGGTTCGTACATGTTTGTTATGTTGCGTTATGATCAAACCCCCAACAAACCAATAAAACATGTTTAGTTAAATAGTTTATGTATAACAACTAGTGTTTACATATTGGGTAAATATATACATAACTAGTATGTATTATAATGGGTAATATAAATGGGTAGAAACTTAAGTATTTGACCCATTGACCAAATACATTGAATGTAGTTGGGTAAAACCCAAAGTCCATGACCCATACCTAATGTCTAGATACATTGTACCCTTGGTGGGCACTCAAAACCCATGGATCATATCCATAACCCATGGTATTAACCCATACCCAATGTCTAGATACATTGTACCCTTGGTGGGCACTCAAAACCCATGGATCATATCCATAACCCATGGTATTAACCCATACCCACAAGACTAGATACAATGTACTCATTAGATACATTGAATCTAAAAGAATACCCATGGACCAACCCATAACCCATGACCCATGACCCAAAACCAATTGGTAAAAGGGATCGTCCCACGGATCCCCAGTAATACACTGGACGGATCATTCAAGGGAGGGATCCGTGGGATCCGGGGAACAGTGGCTAGTTTTCTTCTATAAATAGTGAGACATTTCTTCATTGTTCCACAAACCTTAACACATAGTTTCTCTCCACCATTTCTAGGATATTTAGATCATTAGGAAACATGTAAACCACCCTCATCTCATATGATCATAATGCTTCTAACTCTCATTTGTTGTAAGCATACTCCCGAAGTGATCCTCCAAAGCAAGCTTAGAGATCTTGCTTCCTTACCTACTGAAGTGATCACCCATCACAAGATACAAGCACATGAAGATCTTCTACAACAAGCTTGGGAAACTTGTCATCTTCATTCATAGAAAACTAACTACATCATGCTTTGGGTTCTTGATGTTTATTTTAGAATTTCATATCCATTAGATACATTGTCTTGGATATTGTCTAGTATCATATTCTTGTATCTATGACTAGACTAGATGGTTTATGTGTTTGTGCCATAAAACACAAGGTTTGTTATGTTGGGCCACAAAACATAACGGATATCATAGATGTGTCAAAGGCATTAGGGAAGAATGCCTAGGTCGTATAATCGATGAGGTGCATCGTTATACATATAAGTATTAGTTTGTTTCCAAGGAGGGTGATATCCTTGATGGTGTTGTAACAAGGAGTAGATCTCCTTGACATTAGGTGTTGTGATGTGATGGGTAGTAGTTCCTCCATAATGGAACTAGGTGCTTATCCTAGTACCTAATAAAGGGTAGGCGACGTTGTGATAGGTGTGGTTCACCTTGGTGTGAAAGAACCCGGTGGTTAGCCTAGCACCGTATAAAGGGCAAGCGACGTTGTGTAGGTGTGGTTCACCTTGGTGTGAAAGAACTCGGTATTTAGCTTTGTACCGGAAAAAGGTTAAGCGACGTTGTGAAGGCTTCTCCGCCATAAGGAGAATGGTGTAGTGTTTTCAAACTCTCGAGTAGGTGACTCGGGGAGTGGAGTAGGGCAAGGAAGGTGTCCTTGTAGCCGAACCACTATAACTCCTCGCGTTGGTTTGTCTATCCTTTTACTTATCGCTTTACTCTTATTCTTGCATTACATTGTTTATTTTCTATGTAGTTGATGTCTATGTTTGTGATACATACTTGGTCTTTTATATAGTCACAAACTATATTTAACACTTTACATATTATGACAGGCTTGATCAAGAAAAAGCAACCGGACTAATAATGGTGAAACTTGATTTATAATGAACCATTAATCTTGCGGAATCTTATGTGATATTAAGGGTTTGGCCTTACATGCCGTAATGCGTTAAATGCATCCTCGCGTCGAGATTTGCAAATGCAATGGTTTATACTATATTTGATACAAAAGTTTTAAGTTTGAAACGGAAACGTATTCACCCCCCCCCCTCCACGTTTTCACAATTGGTATCAGAGCGGGTTGGCTCTAGTTTTTAAAACAAATGGTTTTCAAAACGAGTAAGGTCCTCGTATCAAAATTTTGGTGAAGTCAAGCATAATATGAAAAGTGTTTTATTGATTTTTTTCTTTGAAGTTTTGTTGTTAGATATATTGTTAATCAAGCTTGAATAAAGGTAAAAATGGTTAATATAACTTCACTAAAAAGTCTACAAAGGTTAAACCTTTTCGTCAGGTAAAAATGTATATTTTTGTAATTCTGTGTCAGATCCGCGGATCCCTCAGGTTACACTGGACGGATCCCTCAAGCAATGGATCTGTGGGATCCGTGGTACAGAAGAAAGTTTTTGTCTGAATTTCAAAAATTCATAACTAATTAACCGTAAGTCATCAGAAGTCGTGCCACCTATCGTTTTAAAGGTATTTGAGTCTACTTTCATTTAAAAATGATTTCATAAACTGATTCAAAACAAAAATTTACAGAATCATTGATTTATAATAAAAAGTCATTTTTCGGTCATAACTTTTGCACAAACTTTTGATCTAATTGGAGACAGATGTTTTCATCTTTGAATAATAATGTGTCCACTTTTGAAATTAAGGTTTTGATCATATTTATAAAGGAAACTAATCAAGCTTGGTATACATGTTTAACACAAAGCGATGAAAAGAACTTTCGTATGCTATGCAAAATGATAAATTATTTCCCTTGCATTACTTGACTGTTTGCTTATCTCAAATAGCTTTTGTGCTTGGTTGATTGATTAACATATGTGGTTTCTTTACCTTGCTATTCATTCTCTTGCTTGTCGATTTAGTAATTTTCTACTAATCAATGTGCTACTTGAAGGAGTGTTTGGGATAACATCTAGTTGTGTCGAAAATGTTAGTTTTATAAGTTGAAAATTGTTTAAAATATATAACACACTAAAATGGCTTTTGATTGAGTTTGTCATGTGTCCAACATAAATGTTTTATGTGCCTATATGATTTCTTGAGTTCATATTTTCTTGTATCGTTTTCTAAAAAACAACAAGAATGTACATCGGATCATAACCTACACTTGTGTTGATGATGTACTCTCCCGTTTTCCTTTTCATGATCGCTCTCCAAGCTTCATAGTAGGACTGACAACTTGATTATTTCATCCGATATACTCAAGTAAATTATTTTGCAACGCAAATATAATTGTTCATATCCGAAAGTCCAAACTCGAGCTTTCCAAAAACATATGTTGAACTAGCTCATGCAACCATTTTTTTTGTTCACCATATGGAAAACTTTTAATTTTTTTTGACACCTTCGTCACCTTAGTTGTTTCAAGTATAATATTAATATAAACAAAGCAAAGTATCATCATTGTTATTCTTCGATAGGCCATTGTAGGAATATAAATTTTCCTAACTTGAAAATGAATACTAGAGAACTTATTGCACTAGAAACTCAATTTGACCTAACGGTTGAATTGCTTCCTTGTGGGTATGTGGAATCGCCCGTAAAAATGGTCGTGTTTAGCCGTAATTGAGCACCGCTAGTAATAGTCTCATATTCATTCTCTCACTTGAGAAATTTACACTCCTATGTTTTCCTAAAGTAAGTTTACAATGGAAATACTTTGCATTGTTTTAGGATTACTAATCAAACAAGTTGTAAAATTAATTTTTCTTTTAGTTAATCACAACCACTTGCCTCATCAAGCGATTATCTTGCTTTGATTCAGAAGAGCTACATGAATTCATGGACGAAGCTCATTGTATGCTAATCACCATCCATAATGACTAGATTGTCCTAAACTAGCACCTCACAACTCTTTTGTCTTGAACACCATCATGTGCTCTTTTCTTTCTAGACACATACCTTGCATGTCATTGTTAGTGTAAATGATTTACTAATCTAGACCATAAATCTGTTTTGGGCTTCTTGAATAGTGCTTGTTAAGTTTGCTAAACCCTTGTGTCATTTGTGAGCTTGATCTCATTTGATTGCCTATATGTTATCTCTACATGCTCTCCTGGCTTTGCTTAATGTGTATACATGTATACTTGTTGTAGAAATCATTAGTTTCATAATTCGAAACATAGAGCAAAATTCTGCAACTATTTTGTTAAGAAAATCTGTCTCTGACACCGGATCCCTTAGATGTAACTAGACGGATCCCTCAAGTGAAGGATCCGTGGGATCCGGGTGGACAGAAGTTCCTTTTTAGCCTCCTTGCATCAATCCAACATTCTAGACCTTATTGGACTAGTTAAACATGCTACATTAGGATCACTTAAATTTTCCTTAGGCTTAGTTGATCTCACATTCACTCATGAATGATTTAGGATCATATTTTCGAAACTCACCATCTTTCCGCTTCAATGTTTACACATTTTTCCTCTCATCTCAAAACACCTAGTTTGATATTTCTCTCAATTTTAGTAAATTGATTTTAGTCATCCTTACCTCAAAATAGGCCAAAAACTAGTTTTTTAATTTCTTATGATTTTTAAGGAACTTTCCAAATCTCTCTTAAGTCATCATCGATCTCTAGGATCATTTAACACCACTTGACACTCTCAAATTTCTTAGTGTCATCTTTGATCATCCACTGGTGCTCATAAAGCCCCATTTTCAATAAAAGGCAATCATTAGCTACCACCAATCACTCTCTCTTGATTATTTAAGTCCATCTTCTTATAAGACACTTAATAGACTGAGTAACTTAGGAAATGTAGGTGCTAGACCCTGCTAGAACCCAATCACCTCTTTATCACCTCATCTGTTAGCCGGATCCCTAGAATTAAGCTAGCCGGATCCCTCTAGTGAGGGAACCGGAGGAACCGTGGAACAGTAGGTACATTATCTCTTTAGATAATCATTTCAAATTTCCTTTTTCCACACAAGCACTTGTTCAACACTTAGGATTATCAGTTTCTTATATGTTTATAAATGAGTTACATTTATATGATTCTTTACGTGTTCTTTCTTTTCGTTTCATGATTTTATGTGAACAATTTATCCATTTGTATAAATGTTTTCCTTTCGTACTAACTTTTTTGGATTCTTGTAGGATGACAATGATCGATTTCATCATCAAGTCAAGCTGTGCTCATTCGCACATTTTTTATTCCTAATCTTGCATCATCCTAACCATTTTTTACTCCACCTTTATCACTACTCACAAAGTCATCATGTCTACCGCATCTATTGAGTCATCAACCAAGTCTAAGATTCACCTTGATACCTTTCATCACCTCTACTACAACTTCCATACCTCTAAGTCATAATGATAATTTCTATCATTATCACTGTGTCCAAAGGTCTAGTTCATGAACTACGTGATTAAGTATGTCTCATGTTCTACCAAATCCTATTTGTGTCAACCACATCCTACAAGTGTCTCACTACCATTACAATTCATGGTCGCTCAACCATCCTTCACAAACATCTATGTTGTCAAAAGTCAAGTGAATTTCGTAATGAAATGCGTCTCATCCCTAAGCACATTTTTTTCTTACCTTGAACAAACCTTACAACCTCTAAACCAAACATGATGATGAAAGTAGTAGGATTATTTTCTTTTTGACACTAATCCTTTCTTTGTAGGTTCATATATATACACTTTGATGTGTATGGGATTTTCGTCTATTTATGGACAAATTTTACACTAATTTTTTTTGTAGGTTCTTCTTGACGCCCTCGAGCTAGGGGAGCTTTCGTCGAGCGTTTATAAAGTGCATCGTATGACTTACTCGTCCAAGGACGAATATAATTTTGCACTAACTTTTTGTTTTGTAGATTTTCAAAACACACTAGGAGAACTTGACGCTCTCAATAAAAGGGGAGTTTTTCGTCAAAGCAAAAACATTACAAATTTTGCAATAATTTCGTCTTAGCCTTCCTAAAATATTTGACGCCTTTAACAAGGGGGAGCACCGTCAAGGGGGAGCATGCACACATTCATTCTTCAAAATTCCTTTATGTTTCAACAAAAGGGAGATTTCTTTCTCATCACATATTTTCCTTTTTCTTTTCTTCTTAACACTAACCTTGATGTAGGTTAAACCTCAAAAATTTGATCCATTGAGCCGTTGGCAATAATGGTTATAATTCAAAGGATCTTTCTATTTTTTTTGTGTATGATTCTCTAGGTTTCTCTTAAAGGGGAGATCACCACCTTTTGAAGATGTGCAAGCTCAAGGTCATGAGTTGCTAAGCTTCGTCATTAGTGTTTCGTGTTGAAGGTATTGGCGTGGTGTGCCAATTGGAGCAATGATGAGTGTGTAAATACTCATAATTTTTGGTCAAATCTGAACTGCAAAACATTTAAAAATGCTCAGAAATGCATCAAAATACTGAAAATATCTCAAAATTGCATTTTATATGTTTCAGATGCAAAATGTTTATAATCAGATGAAAAATGAGCTAAGTTGCATAATTGGCAGTTTCAGTCCCCTGACTTTCAAATCTTGTCAAAAATAGTCCCTGAGCACTTATTTTAAAAGAAAAGTCACCAAAGGTCCTTTTTAAATCATAACTTGTCATAATTAGTCCTTTGGTGAAAAATGTCAAAAGTTTTGAGAAATTACAAGTTTGGTCCTTTGAGTTTCAAAATTGGCAAAAATAGTCCTTGGAAGTTTGAAAATATCCATTATGGTCCTTGTACTATTGAAACTTGGCAAAAGTGACCCTTGAAACAACTTTGAAAAATTGGCAGCTTTGGTCCCTCAAGAATCAGAAATTACAAAATGGTCCTTGATATTAAACCTAAACCCTTGAACCCTTTGTATCCTTTGGACCCCTGCCAAACCCTTGTGACCCCTCCCTGTTTTGACCCCTTTGTCTAAATAATACCCCCCGGTCAAACTTCAAGTCAAACACACCCTCCTTTTCCCTCCCAAAGTCTTCTCCCTCACCCACTGCCCTGCAAACACTCAACCTTCCATCCTTCCAGCTCAACTCCCATTTCCCATGTTCCCCCCACCTCCACCAAACAACAAGAAACATTTAATGCTTCCCCCCCCCCCCTTGCACTCAACCCCAGCTGTATAAACCATTTTGGCGCCAAAAATTAATCAAACGGCCAAAATTATCTCAAAGGATCCAATGGCCCCAAATGCAAGTGGGAAATGCTCAGATAGGAGAGAGAAGCAGTTTTGGTGTATAAAAGGAAGAAAGAGAAGCAAGAGAAAGGAGTACTTAGTTTTTATTTTCATGTGTATGTCGTTTTAAAATTCCCATGTCTTAAATAGGTTCTAAGTTGTAATTTTAAGTTGTATTGTATCAAACTAAGTTGTTCCAGTGTATTGAAAGTACTTTTAAGAATCAATTGCAAATTCTCTCAAATTTCAGTTTTTGCATTTTTCTTATTTAAATCAGTTTTAAAGTTGCTATTATACTTAAGCTCCAAGTAGCTTTATTTTAATTCAAATAAGCTTATTTAAGCTGTTTATAGCTTTTAGTAAGCTTAAGAAACAGATTCAAGCAATATTGGTATCCGGTCAACAAAAGTCAAACTTTGTGAATTTTGGTTCAAGCAGTCTTGGAAATGGATATGGGATGATGCAGAGTTGGATATGGGTTGAATCTGAGTTAGGATATGGTTTAGAATAGGTTAGTGGTTCTTTAATTCTTGGCAAGCCATAGTGGCTGTGGACACAAGTGAGTTTTCACACAATCCATATCTGTCATAATCTTATTTTTAAGCCTAATGTTCATTTGATTGTGTTTGTTGGTGAAATAGCATAATTTAGGTGTTAGTTGAATCACTGATTAGGATTAAGTGTTAGAATAGAAGGATTAAGTAGGTTATTAGTAAAACAGTTGTGAAAGTGTGTTTGGATCAGTTGGCTTGTTTGAACTTAAGCTTTGGTTTGTGCTTAAAATCTGTCTACTTAGTCTCAGTTAGTTCCACTTGAACCATTTTAGTCATCAAATTGCATCTACAAACTCCTTTAGTCAAAATCAACTTGAATCTGTCCATGTGATCAAATTTGCTTGAATCAGTTGGCCAAAATGAGTCTTTAGGTTTATAATACATAGAGATAGCTTGCATTAGTTTCATTTCACCATAAAACATCATATTCAGTTCATAAAATTGAATCAAATCTCATTTAAGTCAAACTTTGCAAAACTGTCAAAAGTCAAAAATTTGAAAAACTCAGTTTTCACCCAACTTGGGTGATTTTTAATTGATTCATTCTTGGATCAATTCAAATGAAATTTTGGGTTTTACAACTTTAATTGGTCAAGAGTTGAATGATGATTTTTGTAGATTTTTAGTAATTTTGTAAAAGCTCTAAAATAGCTTGTCAATTTGGGCTAAAGTGCCCTGTGCACTGACTCAGTTTTAACTGAGTCTGCACAGTTCTTGCAGAGCTTGTCAAAAGCTCATTTGAGCTTATCTCAGGCTCATTTTTGGTTTTTAATTAGCTAGCCAGGTCTACTTTAGGTTCCAACATCTGGTTTTGAGTTTCAGCTTGTTTGAGTAGCTTATTTTCAAGCTACAAAGTAGTAGCTAAAAACTGTCTTTAGCACTTAAGTTTAAATCACCAAATCTTTGTAGTTTGCATTTTAGTAGTATAGATTAGTTGAATTTAGTTCATTTCTAGTAGTTTTAGCTTATTATAGCTTCTGTGATAAGTTGGTGCTCATTTGGTACCTTTAGCTTATTTTGAGTGCTTATTTATAAGCACTTGTCACTGCAGTTCCATATTCTCACACATAAGCTACTGTTTTTATATTTTTCTTAGATTTAGAATATTAATTTAGACTTTTCCTGAATTTTTCATATTTTTCTAGCACTGTTTGATATTTTTCTTCATTTAAATAAGTTTTTAGTACTTTTAATTAGCTTTTAATACAATTAAATCAGAAAACTTCAAAAAAATAAGTTTTCATTTTTCCGAGGTTAAGATAAATATAAAAAGCAAAAAAATAATTTTTCCAGATTTTTCTTAGTTAAAATTGTAATTTTTAGCAATTTAAGTAGTTTCAAATAAGTTTTTAATTCATAGAAAATAGAAAAATAATCAGAAAAATACAAAATTAGTTTTGAAAATTCTCTTTAGTTATTTTAGATTTTTCTAAGTCATAATTTCATTTTTCTAGCTTTATTTCATATTTTCTTATATTTTAGGGTATTATTAAATAGTTAAAAATAGTTTTTAATTAATAATAATTAAATAAATAGTCATAAAAATAATTTTCTTTTTCTCAAAATTTTCTCTTATCATTAGGTTTGTAAAAATTTCATTTTTATATTTTTAGGATTAATATTGTTTCAGGTTCACATTTTCTTTAGTAAGTTACGTAGTTTTTAATTTAAATTTATAAAAGAAAAATCAAAAACATCATTTTAAAAATAGTGATAGCGTTTATTTAATATAATTTATCTTTTTAATTTTCTTTAATTTGCATTTAAGCCCCTGTAATTTATAAACTTTTTCTTTAGGTATAATCAATCATATCCCTTTTCCCGTTCAAATTCTCCCGATCACTATTCGTTTGGTGATTCAGTGCACAGCTCGTTGGGACTTAACGACCTGAGGAAACACTATACTCCTCTAGATCTTCATTGCATTGGTGTCTGAGCTGTTTGAAGTTTATTACGGTTGACCATTCACAAGTGGTCAGCTTGTGTGATAAAACTTGACGGTTTGGCATCGATCAAGCAATAAGGTGTTTTTATTTTAACTTCACTAGGGATGATGCAAACTCGCCATTCTTGGGAGAAAGGACACACCCTTTTTGTTTCGACAAAAGGGGGAGAAGAGTGTAAACGAAGAAGGTAATGTGTAGGAAGTACGGACACAAGTAACTTTGACATTTTACCTATCTATTACGTTTACATATATTTTGTCATCATCAAAAAGGGGGAGATTGTTAGTGCAAATATTACGATATTTAATCTATACATTCTCATTTGTTTTGTTGATGACAACCATGTAACTTGTAATACATAACGTAAAATGTATAAGTTACTTGTAATTATATTTTGTCTCAACATACTCTCAACACCTCTCGACGACTCAAGTCCTTGTATGCTGCAACACAGGTTCGTACATGTTTGTTATGTTGCGTTATGATCAAACCCCCAACAAACCATTAAAACATGTTTAGTTAAATAGTTTATGTATAACAACTAGTGTTTACATATTGGGTAAATATATACATAACTAGTATGTATTATAATGGGTAATATAAATGGGTAGAAACTTAAGTATTTGACCCATTGACCAAATACATTGAATGTAGTTGGGTAAAACTCAAAGTCCATGACCCATACCCAATGTCTAGATACATTGTACCCTTGGTGGGCACTCAAAACCCATGGATCATATCCATAACCCATGGTATTAACCCATACCCAATGTCTAGATACATTGTACCCTTGGTGGGCACTCAAAACCCATGGATCATATCCATAACCCATGGTATTAACCCATACCCACAAGACTATATACAATGTACTCATTAGATACATTGAATCTAAAAGAATACCCATGGACAAACCCATAACCCATGACCCATGACCCAAAACCAATGGGTAAAAGGGATCGTCCCACGGATCCCCGGTAATACACTGGACGGATCCTTCAAGGGAGGGATCCGGGGAACAGTGGCTAGTTTTCTTCTATAAATAGTGAGCCATTTCTTCATTGTTCCACACACCTTAACAAATAGTTTCTCTCCACCATTTCTAGGATATTTAGATCATTAGGAAACATGTAAACCACCCTCATCTCATATGATCATAATGCTTCTAACTCTCATTTGTTGTAAGCATACTCCCGAAGTGATCCTCCAAAGCAAGCTTAGAGATCTTGCTTCCTTACCTACTGAAGTGATCACCCATCACAAGATACAAGCACATGAAGATCTTCTACAACAAGCTTGGGAAACTTGTCATCTTCATTCATAGAAAACTAACTACATCATGCTTTGGGTTTTTGATGTTTAGTTTAGGATTTCATATCCATTAGACACATTGTCTTGGATATTGTCTAGTATCATATTCTTGTATCTATGACTAGACTAGATGGTTTATGTGTTTGTGCCATAAAACACAAGATTTGTTATGTTGGGCCACAAAACATAACGGATATCATAGATGTGTCAAAGGTATTAGGGAAGAATGCATAGGTCGTATAATCGATGAGGTGCATCGTTATACATATAAGTATTAGTTTGTTTCTAAGGATGGTGATGTCCTTGATGGTGTTGTAACAAGGAGTAGATCTCCTTAACATTAGGTGTTGTGATGTGATGGGTATTAGTTCCTCCATAATGGAACTAGGTGCTTAGCCTAGTACCTAATAAAGGGTAGGCGATGTTGTGATAGGTGTGGTTCAACTTGGTGTGAAAGAACCCGGTGGTTAGCCTAGCACCGTATAAAGGGTAGGCGACGTTGTGTAGGTGTGGTTCGCCTTGGTGTGAAAGAGCTCGGTATTTAGCTTTGTACCGGAAAAAGGTTAAGCGACGTTGTGAAGGCTTCTCCGCCATAAGGAGATTGGTGTAGTGTTTACAAACTCTCGAGTAGGTGACTCGGGGAGTGGAGTAGGGCAAGGAAGGTGTCTTTGTAGCCGAACCACTATAAATCCTCGCGTTGGTTTGTCTATCCTTTTACTTATTGCTTTACTCTTATTCTTGCATTACATTGTTTATTTTCTATGTGGTTGATGTCTATGTTTGTGATACATACTTGGTCTTTTATATAGTCACAAACTATATTTAACACTTTACATATTATGACACGCTTGATCAAGAAAAAGCAACCGGACTAATAATGGTGAAACTTGATTTATAATGAACCATTAATCTTGCGGAATCTTATGTGATATTAAGGGGTTGGCCTTACATGCCGTAATGCGTTAAATGCATCATCGCGTCGAGATTTGCAAATGCAATGGTTTATACTATATTTGATACAAAAGTTTTAAGTTTGAAACGGAAACGTATTCACCCCCCCCCCCTCTACGTTTTCACAATTGGTATCAGAGCGGGTTGGCTCTAGTTTTTAAAACAAATGGTTTTCAAAACGAGTAAGGTCCTCGTATCAAATTTTTGGTGAAGTCAAGCATAATATGAAAAGTGTTTTGTTGATTTTTTTCTTTGAAGTTTTGTTGTTAGATATATTGTTAATCAAGCTTGAATAAAGGTAAAAATGGTTAATATAACTTCACTAAAAAGTCTACAAAGGTTAAACCTTTTCGTCGGGTCAAAACGTACATTTTTGTAATTCTGTGTCAGATCCGCGGATCCCTCAGGTTATACTGGACGGATCCCTCAAGCAAGGGATCCGTGGTACAGAAGACAGTTTTTGTCTGAATTTCAAAAATTCGTAACTAATTAACCGTAAGTCGTTAGAAGTCGTGCCACCTATAGTTTTAAAGGTATTTGAGTCTACTTTCATTTAAAAATGATTTCATAAACTGATTCAAAACAAAAATTACAGAATCATTGATTTATAATAGAAAGTCATTTTTCGGTCATAACTTTTGCACAAACTTTTGATCTAATTGGAGACGGATGTTTTCATCTTTGAATAACAATGTGTCCTCTTTTGAAATTAAGGTTTTGATCATATTTATAAAGGAAACTAATCAAGCTTGGTATACATGTTTAACACAAAGCGATGAAAAGAACTTTCGTATGCTATGCTAAATGATAAATTGTTTCCCTTGCATTACTTGATTGTTTGCTTATCTCAAATAGCTTTTGTGCTTGGTTGATTGATTAACATATGTGGTTTCTTTACCTTGCTATTCATTCTCTTGCTTATCGATTTAGTAATTTTCTACTAATCAATGTGTTACTTGAAGGAGTGTTTGGGATAACATCTAGTTGTGTCGAAAATGTTAGTTTTATAAGTTGAAAAATGTTTAAAATATATAACACACTAAAATGGCTTTTTGATTGAGTTTGTCATGTGTCCAACATAAATGTTTTATGTGCCTATATGATTTCTTGAGTTCATATTTTCTTGTATCGTTTTCTAAAAAACAACAAGAATGTACATCGGATCATAACCTACACTTGTGTTGATGATGTACTCTCCCGTTTTCCTTTTCATGATCGCTCTCCAAGCTTCATAGTAGGATTGACAACTTGATTATTTCATCCGATATACTCAAGTAAATTATTTTGCAACGCAAATATAATTGTTCATATCCGAAAGTCCAAACTCTAGCTTTCCAACAACATATGTTGAACTAGCTCATGCAACCATTTTTTTGTTCACCATATGGACAACTTTTAATTTTTTTTGACACCTTCGTCTCCTTAGTTGTTTCAAGTATAATATTAATATAAACAAATAAAAGTATCATCATTGTTACTCTTCGATAGGCCATTGTAGGAATATAAATTTTCCTAACTTGAGAATGAATACTGGATAACTTATTGCACTAGAAACTCAATTTGACCTAACGGTTGAATTGCTTCCTTGAGAGAAGTTGGGTATGTGGAATCGCCCATAAAAATGGTCGTGTTTAGCCGTAATTGAGCACCGCTAGTAATAGTCTCATATTCATTCTCTCACTTGAGAAATTTACACTCCTATGTTTTCCTAAAGTAAGTTTACAATGGAAATACTTTGCATTGTTTAGGATTACTAATCAAACAAGTTGTAAAATTAATTTTTCTTTTAGTTAATCACAACCACTTGCCTCATCAAGCGATTATCTTGCTTTGATTCAGAAGAGCTACATGAATTCATGGACGAAGCTCATTGTATGCTAATCACCATCCATAATGACTAGATTGTCCTAAACTAGCACCTCACAACTCTTTTGTCTTGAACACCATCATGTGCTCTTTTCTTTCTAGACACATACCTTGCATGTCATTGTTAGTGTAAATGATTTACTAATCTAGACAGTAAATCTGTTTTGGGCTTCTTGAATAGTGCTTGTTAAGTTTGCTAAACCCTTGTGTCATTTGTGAGCTCGATCTCATTTGATTGCCTATATGTTATCTATACATGCTCTCCTTGCTTTGCTTAATGTGTATACATGTATACTTGCTGTAGAAATCATTAGTTTCATAATTCGAAACATAGAGCAAAATTCTGCAACTATTCTGTTAAGAAAATCTGTCTCTGACGCCGGATCCCTTAGATGTAACTAGACGGATCCCTCAAGTGAAGGATCCGGGTGGACAGAAGTTCCTTTTTAGCCTCCTTGCACCAATCCAACATTCTAGACCTTATTGGACTAGTTAAACATGCTACATTAGGATCACTTAAACTTTCCTTAGGCTTAGTTGATGTCACATTCACTCATGAATGATTTAGGATCATATTCAAAGTATTTTTGATTTAGCATTACTTCGAAACTCACCATCTTTCCACTTCAATGTTTACACATTGTTCCTCTCATCTCAAAACACTTAGTTTGATATTTCTCTCAATTTTAGTAAATTGATTTTAGTCATCCTTACCTCAAAATAGGCCAAAAACTAGTTTTTTAATTTCTTATGATTTTTAAGAAACTTTCCAAATCTCTCTTAATTCATCATCTGATCTCTAGGATCATTTAACACCACTTGACACTCTCAAATTTCTTAGTGTCATCTTTGATCATCCACTGGTGCTCATAAAGCCCCATTTTCAATAAAAGGCAATCATTAGCTACCACCAATCACTCTCTCTTGATTATTTAAGTCCATCTTCATATAAGACACTTAATAGACTGAGTAACTTAGTAAATGTAGGTGCTAGACCCTGCTAGAACCCAATCACCTCATCTGTTAGCCGGATCCCTAGACTTAAGCTAGCCGGATCCTTCTAGTGAGGGAACCGGAGGAACCGTGGAACAGTAGGTACATTATCTCTTTAGATAATCATTTCAAATTTCCTTTTTCCACACAAGCACTAGTTCAACACTTAGGATTATCAGTTTCTTATATGTTTATAAATGAGTTACATTTATATGATTCTTTACGTGTTCTTTCTTTTCGTTTCATGATTTTATGTGAACAATTTATCCATTTGTATAAATGTTTTCCTTTCGTACTAACTTTTTTGGATTCTTGTAGGATGACAATGATCGATTTCATCATCAAGTCAAGTTGTGCTCATTCGCACATTTTTTATTCCTAATCTTGCATCATCCTAACCATTTTTTACTCCACCTTTATCACTACTCACAAATTCATCATGTCTACCGCATCTATTGAGTCATCAACCAAGTCTAAGATTCACCTTGATACCTTTCATCACCTCTACCACAACTTCCATACCTCTAAGTCATAATGATGATTTCTATCATTATCACCGTGTCCAAAGGTCTAGTTCATGAACTATGTGATTAAGTATGTCTCATGTTCTACCACATCCTATTTGTGTCAACCACATCCTGCAAGTGTCTCACTACCACTACAATTCATGGTCGCTCAACCATCCTTCACAAACATCTATGTTGTCAAAAGTCAAGTGAATTTCGTAATGAAATGCATCTCATCCCTAAGCACATTTTTTTCTTACCTTGAACAAACCTTACAACCTCTAAACCAAACATAATGATGCAAGTAGTAGGATTATTTTCTTTTTGACACTAATCCTTTCTTTGTAGGTTCATATATATACACTTTGATGTGTATGGGATTCTCGTCTATTTATGGACGAATTTTACACTAATTTTTTTTTATAGGTTCTTCTTGACGCCCTCGAGCTAGGGAGAGCTTTCGTCGAGCGTTTATAAAGTGCATCATATGACTTACTTGTCCAAGGACAATATAATTTTGCACTAACTTTTTGTTTTGAAGATTTTCAAAACACTCTAGGAGAACTTGACGCTCTCAATAAAGGGGAGTTTTTCGTCAAAGCAAAAACATTACAAATTTTGCAATAATTTCGTCTTAGCCTTCCTAAATTACTTGACGCCTTTAACAAGGGGGAGCAACCGTCAAGGGGGAGCATGCACACATTCATTCTTCAAAATTCCTTTATGTTTCAACAAAAGGGAGATTTCTTTCGTACATGTTTGTTATGTTGCATTATGATCAAACCCCCAACAAACCATTAAAACATGTTTAGTTAAATATTTTATGTATAACAACTAGTGTTTATATATTGGGTAAATATATACATAACTAGTATGTATTATAATGGGTAATATAAATGAGTAGAAACTTAAGTATTTGACTCATTGACCAAATACATTGAATGTAGTTGAGTAAAACCCAAAGTCCATGACCCATACCCAATGTCTAGATACATTGTACCCTTGGTGGGCACTCAAAACCCATGGATCATATCCATAACCCATGGTATTAACCCATACCCAATGTCTAGATACATTGTATCTTTGGTGGGCACTCAAAACCCATGGATCATATCCATAACCCATGGTATTAACCCATACCCACAAGACTAGATACAATGTACTCATTAGATACATTGAATCTAAAAGAATACCCATGGACCAACCCATAACCCATGACCCATGACCCAAAACCAATGGGTAAAAGGGAGCGTTCCACGGATCCCCCGTAATACACTGGACGGATCCCTCAAGAGAGGGATCCGGGGAACAGTGGCTAGTTTTCTTCTATAAATAGTGAGCCATTTCTTTTTTGTTCCACATACCTTAACACGTAGTTTCTCTCCACCATTTCTAGGATATTTAGATCATTAGGAAACATGTAAACCACCCTCATCTCATATGATCATAATGCTTCTAACTCTTATTTTTTGTAAGCATACTCCCGGAGTGATCCTCCAAAGCAAGCTTAGAGATCTTGCTTCCTTACCTACTGAAGTGATCATCCATCACAAGATACAAGCACATGAAGATCTTCTACAACAAGCTTGGGAAACTTGTCATCTTCATTCATAGAAAACTAACTACATCATGCTTTGGGTTCTTGATGTTTAGTTTAGGATTTCATATCCATTAGACACATTGTCTTGGATATTGTCTAGTATCATATTCTTGTATCTATGACTAGAGTAGATGGTTTATGTGTTTGTGCCATAAAACACAAGGTTTGTTATGTTGGGCCACAAAACGTAACGGATATCATAGATGTGTCAAAGGCATTAGGGAAGAATGCCTAGGTCATATAATCGATGAGGTGCATCGTTATACATATAAGTATTAGTTTGTTTCCAAGGATGGTGATATCCTTGATGGTGTTGTAACAAGGAGTAGATCTCCTTGACATTAGGTGTTGTGATGTGATGGGTAGTAGTTCCTCCATAATGGAACTAGGTGCTTAGCCTAGTACCTAATAAAGGGTAGGCGACGTTGTGATAGGTGTGGTTCACCTTGGTGTGAAAGAACCCGGTAGTTAGCCTAGCACCGTATAAAGGGTAGGCGACGTTGTGTAGGTGTGGTTCGCCTTGGTGTGAAAGAACTCGGTATTTAGCTTTGTACCGGAAAAAGGTTAAGCGACGTTGTGAAGGCTTCTCCGCCATAAGGAGATTGGTGTAGTGTTTACAAACTCTCGAGTAGGTGACTCGGGGAGTGGAGTAGGGCAAGGAAGGTGTCCTTGTAGCCGAACCACTATAAATCCTCGCGTTGGTTTGTCTATCCTTTTACTTATCGCTTTACTCTTATTCTTGCATTACATTGTTTATTTTCTATGTGGTTGATGTCTATGTTTGTGATACATACTTGGTCTTTTATATAGTCACAAACTATATTTAACACTTTACATATTATGACACGCTTGATCAAGAAAAAGCAACCGGACTAATAATGGTGAAACTTGATTTATAATGAACCATTAATCTTGCGGAATCTTATGTGATATTAAGGGGTTGGCCTTACATGCCGTAATGCGTTAAATGCATCCTCGCGTCGAGATTTTCAAATGCAATAGTTTATACTATATTTGATACAAAAGTTTTAAGTTTGAAACGGAAACGTATTCACCCCCCCCCCCCCCCTCTACGTTTTCACAGTAAATTTTTTATTCTTAGTGCATCATACTTATACGTTTCGTTTTTTTGTGTATCATATTCCAGTTGTGTGTAATAATTATATGATGATTTTACTCCCACCTATTACTCACTTTCATTAATCGGAGGTAGGGGTAAACAGGCCCCGGCTGAGAGGGTGCCCATAGGGTGCGGTGGCACAAGGCCCATTAATGTTGTAGGGCCTCCGACTTTACAAGTTAACTATATAGAAAGACGGTTATAAGAGCAATAATAAGTTCATTTGCTTTATACAAAAAAAGGGCCATTTTATTAATGTAGTTTTGTGTATTCATCCTTTAGTAATTTGTGTATTATTCATTTTTAAAATAAGAAAAGCTACGACGTAATTAACCATTTTGCTAAATGAATTATATTACTCAAGAAAACATTATGACACTGCATACTTGTTGGGAAGGGGATTCAGTTAGAAGAAAAACTAAAATTAGAATAATCATAAAAATTTTTAACCAAGCATTTTAAATAAGAGGAAGAATTTTAATGAGAGATGCATCTAGTTTTGTGCATCTGAAATATATGGTTGTAGTTTATTCTCAACATTCTCTATTTTAGTTTTTCTTCTCATTTGGTCCTAACTCTATTTGTGACATGAACTTCCCATGTTCTAATGTTTTGATATGTTTATGAAAATTACTGCAATATGTATGAAGCTTATATACATGTATGAAAAAAGTCGTATTCAAGGGGCCTATTCAGAAATTGTGGCACAGGGCTACCAAAATTCACGAGACGACGCTGAGGTAAAATATTTAAAAGAGTACACTATGATACACACAAAAAACTAAATTCAAAAGTATAATAGAGCAAGTAGAATTCCTTTAATACAATAGACACAATTAGAAAAAAAAATTGACATGTAATATACTTTTAAACAATTAGCCCTAAACTAAAAACCAATAAAATCTACTCTCCCGTCCCAAAATATAAGTCCATGTTTGACTTTTCAAAGTCTTTTCTTCTTTTTCTGACTTTAACAGTACGTAATTATTTTTTTTCGTGCTATATGATACTTGATGAAATATACCAAAGAAAATACATTTGAAAAACATATACATTTATATATTTTGCATCAAGTATTATATATATAACACGTAAAAAAATAATTACGGTCAAAATCTGAAGAAAAAGACTTTGAAAAATCAAAAGTGGACTTATATTTTGGGACGGATGGAGGAAATTATGTGAGATATGTGAATTTCAAACCCCATATGATGAACTTTACGCCTTTTGAGATCTTTTTGTGGTTCTCATCGACTCATAAACTATAACTATTTAACATTGATATGATTTATCACGCCTTCTATGCATTACCACGGTTCATGCTCGATTCAGTTGATCGATTGGTACATTGTTCCTCGTTAATTAGTTTTCTTTATGTTGATCTATTCCTTGGTTACAATCTTAATTTCAGAAACTTGCTGCCGAATGTTACCCCATTTTTATATTGTTTCAAATTACTAAAGATATTTTTTTCCAAGTTCATGCAGGATACCTCTAAAATAGGTTGCCACATAGCTGATTCGCAACTGGACTCACTAGGCCAAGTAAGTATTTTTACAATATTAGGTAGGTAAAATGTTTATGGGATGTAGTACTATAATACCATTTTTATATTGATTCAGAACTGAGAAAAATAACAATACAAAATAATGACAGTCAACAAAAAAATAATAGTGTGCACCTGAAATTAGGACATTATATTATAGTCCTGTATAATGTTATAGCATACATGAGGATTAGTTAGTTCCACCAAGAACAGCCTTGAGTTTCCTCACAGTGGCAGTATCAAGGAAAGTAGTCTTCTCCACTAATGATGACGGTAAGTCATTTGCAAACAATGCAAAATCAGTTATCTGTAGACCAGGTGACGAACTACTAAAACTAGCAAATGCAACCGCTGGAACTCCACCAGCATTTAATTGAAAATGCAATAACCCTTGTGGGAATACCATTATATCACCCTTCTTTAGAGTCTTAATGTAAACCTTATTAGCCGAGCTGAGGAAATAAAACCGGCTTTAATAACACCTTGTGTCACCAAAAGTAGCTCAGAGCCACCCGGATGTGTGTGCATTGGGATAACGCCACCAGGGGCTAGGTCCAGCCGGGCAATGGAGATCCCAAGCCCATTCACACCTGGAAGTTGAGTAGCAAACGCTGGAGTAACAGCTGCTTTGATGATGTTGGATGTGTTTGCTGCAAAGTTTAAACTGCTAGACACAAAGTCATCAACTGTGACATTGGCGGGTGATTTGCAAGAATAGCCCGCCGGGCTTTCTGGTCCTTTGAGGTCCGCAACACAAAAATCTTGTACCGCTGCATGAGTGGAGATGGTGAAGAGAGAGGAAACAATCAAGAGAATGTGAATCATTTTCACAATGGAGTTTATGATATGATCTTACAAGTATTAGCAGATGTGTATTGTGTGATATATCTTGAGGTTATGTTAGAAATGTTATATATAAGGATCATATGATGAATGTGGTTTGCTGCAAGTTGGAGAATAGAGCCATGCGAAGCAATTAGAGCCTTAAGTTTATATTATTAAATAAGCAAAAAAAGAAGCAGTGCTTGGTAGTGATCACCATGTTCCTATAATAGAACAAATTATACCTTTTTGGTGTGGTGTGTTAGTGGCAAAAAGTGAGTATTGGATCTGATTTTCAGTGATTGATATAAATTCATATATATATATATATATATATATATATATATATATATATATATATATATATATTTTTTAATTATTATTATTTGTTTAATTTAACCGTAAATTCTAAATCTGTAGCTAGTACACAAAATTTATGCAAAATGTTAATGCATTTTTTGGACGCCTTTTTGTCATTGATAATAATTCAGCTATAGAGTTTATACAAAGAGAGACAAACTACATGAACTTCAAATGAAAACCAATAAAACGTGTTATATATTATACTAGTAATCTTTCATTTTGTAATCAGTTTTGATTTCCCTTTCCTCTCAACTATCAGTAATCATTTCACAATTCATAATTCCATAACAAATTCTTTAATCATTCTCTACTTTCGAATTTACCAAATATTGTAGATTCTAGTGAGTTGACCGGCTAATCTTGATTATCCCATATAATCTGATTAAGCACCTATCACAAATGCCCAATTATTTATTTACCTCAGAATTGCTTTGTATATTAAAAGAGAGGCAAGTCGCTGAAGAAAATCAATCTGCGAAGACTCTACACATGTAAAGAAATTAGATTATTTTGCTTGTTTCAATACTCCAATTTTGTGTTTCAAAATGACCTTCGTCAATATGCTGACATAAAATTCGGGATCTGGCAAAATATGCAAAGCAACTTCATTAACATAAAAAGGTTAGCGTACAGGAAAATGATAATCTAATATTATTGAAGGGTATACATTATGCTTTAGCAGAACCACAACAGTGCATGTTGCTTCGTATCTTTGCCTTTCATGAAATAGGTGTGTTCCTCGGCCAATAAAACAAGACTGCCAGGGGCAGAAGATCGTTAACAAGGCTATGGCCGTAGTTCCAGGCAGATGCTATTTCCACCACCAATACTAAAGTCTAAAAGTGCTTTTCTGAATTCTTTTTTACAGTCCTTGTTCGACATAAACCAAAATTAATACCCTTATCACAAACGAATTACTTTTCCAACTACGTTGAATAGGATTATAAATACACGCGCACACATCATCTTTGCATTGTTACCTCAGAATTGATCATCTTTAGTGCCTACCTACCCAGCAATGCTTAACCAGCACCATTTGACAAGAACACGCAATATACAAAACTAAGATATAGTGAATCGACAAGAAACTCAGGTGTTTCTTAAACAAAATCCAATAATATGTCGATCGATAAATGGGTAAATGGGTAGCCTTCCAGGCTACCCTAGTCGGGTTTTCATTGGTTCTCCAAATTCAATATTCAAGTCGAAAGGAGTATACATACTCATGAATGTATTAATATGTGAGATTTGTGAATTTCGACCCTGTCCCATGTAATGGATTCTACACCTTTTGAGTTCGTGTTGCAGGCTCATTGACTCAAAAGCCTTTTGAGTTCGTGTTGCAGGCTCATTGACTCAAAAGTTATCACTATCAAAAGTCTGCATGCTTTCCCATGTCTTTTATGCATTCCCATGTCTTTTATGCATTCCCGCAGTTCATGTACGTACGAGTTAGCTGATTGATGCATCATTTCTCATTAATTAGTTTTTAAAATGTTCAACTAGTTACTCCTTGGATTGAAACATTAAATTTTTTTTTTAACGGCAATTTGATTGAAACATTAAATATTTTTTCAGAAACTTACATCTAGATGTTGCCTAATTTCTTGTTATCTCAAACTACGAATGTACGTGATTCTTTTTTTCTTTTTTGCATGGTAATATGACAGAATCACTACTTTCTTGTTCATGCAGGATACCTATAAACTAACTAGATTGCTCACATGGCAAATTCTGATTTGTGCAACTGGAGTCACTAGTCAAAGTAAGTATTTCCGCATCCGCCCCTTGTATAAATATGGTAGTGTAATAACTAAACATCGGCTTGCACTGTTTTAGCTCAGTGCAGAGACACTGATGTGTTTAGCAATATCTTATGTTAAGTGTTCATGTATGTACAAACTGTACAAGATAATATTAGCTTATGAAGGCCCCGACCTTTGAGGAATTGCATATAATGCATGTTTAATTGTAATTTATTAAATTTTGTAGTCTCTGTAAGGAATATGTCTGATAAAAAACAGTTCGGAAAGTTTGAATATCATGCTTGATTTGATAAAGTATCTATGGTTCAATTGAGCATCAGAAAGTAATTCTTATCTTGGGGAGCTAGTCTATCTCTCGGATTTGGAATATAGACCGGTATCATGTTCGTGTTTACTCTATTTAAGTTCATTAACAGCTAGAATTCAACAATCACTATATAACCTTTTAAGTAAAGATGGATAGAGTGTCTTTCAAGTGGGCATGCCTAACTATTTAGGGAATGTAGTATTGTATTACCCTATTTATGTTGATTCAAAAACAAAATTATATCATTAAGACCAACTCGAACTGAGGCAATAACAATGCAAAATAATGATAAACAACACAAAATAATAGTGTGCCCATGATATTAGGACATTATATGGTAGTTCTGTATCATATTAGCATACATGAGGATTAGCCAGTTCCACCAAGAACAGCCTTGAGCTTCCTCACAGTGGCATTATCAAGGAAAGTAGTCTTCTCCACTAATGATGACGGCAAGTCATTTGCAAACAACCCAAAATCAGTTATCTGCAGACCAGGTGACGCGCTACTAAAGCTTGCAAATGCAACCGCTGGAACTCCACCAGCATTCAATTGAAAATGCAACAACCCTTGAGGGAATACCATGATATCACCCTTCTTTAATGTCTTAATATAAACAGTATTAGCCGAAGAGATAAAACCGGCCTCAATAACCCCTTGTGTCACTAAAAGTATCTCAGAACCACCTGGGTGTGTGTGCATTGGGATCACGCCATTAGGGGCTAGGTCCAACCGAGAAATGGAGATCCCGAGCCCATTAACTCCTGGAAGTTGAGCAGCAAACGCTGGAGTCACAGCTGCTTTGATGATGTTGGATGTGTTTGCTGCTAAGTTTAAGCTGCTAGACACAAAGTCATCAACTGTGACATTAGCGGGAGGCTTGCAAGAATAGCCCGCTGGGCTTTCTGGGACTTTTAGGTCCGCAACACAAAAGTCTTGGACAGCTGCATGAGCGGAGTAGGTGAAGAGAACGAAAATGGTCAGAAAAATGTGAAACATGCTCATAATGGGGTGTTTATGATCTTAGAACTATTAGTACTTTGTTAGATCTGTATTGTGTGGGATGTTGAGATGGTTTGTTAGTGTAGGTATTTATAAGGATCATAGCATGAGTGTAGTGTGCTACAAGTTGGAGAAGAGAGCCATGCAAAGCAATTACAGCCTTAAGTTTATATCATTTAAAAAGCAAAACCAAGCTGCTTGGTAGCTTAGTGATCACCATGTCCCTATAACAGAACAGATTACCTCTTTTTGTTGAGGTGAGTTAGTGGAGAAAAGTGAGTATTGGATCTGATTTTCAATGATTCCTAATTCATATATGTTCTCATTAATTGTAGCCGTAAACTCTAAACATTTAGCCAAATAATCCAAAAGATTTATACAACACGTTTTATGCATATAAATGTTAGTTTTGCATGACAAAACGCACACAAATAACAAGTTGAAATATTATGAACAATGAAAAATCTACCAAAAATATATCATGATACTAAGTATAACATTTGTGAGATATCAAGATAGTGTCCGAAACATGCCCAGCCTCTTATGGACAACATACATAAATGGATGTTGCCTACAGCTTTTGACCTCCAGTCCTCGATCATAAATGCACATGAACTAAGCCAATACTTAATTTTACTAATAATTTCTGTAGAATATATAGTAACTATAGTTGGTACCCCAAACATCTTGTCCCAATAGTTGAGTCGAAAATAAGTTGCAAATAATTTACTGAATAATTATTGAATATATTTGTAATTTGTATGAGTTTCAATGGAATATACTACATGTTACATTTTTACTTTGTGTTATGTGCAAATTGAATTTTTGATATTAGATTAACCTTTTTAATAGGTTCTACTGCCCCGATCTAGTTTTTAGATACCAATTTCTTAATTATATGTAGAGGCGGTACCAGGAAAAAACAAATGAGGGGGCAAATTCAAAGTAATAAAGCATGCATCATATATCATCAGAAAATACTTAAGTGCAGCGAACTGCAGTTACATAGCGTTTTAACGTCTTTCTTAAGAGCATAAAAAGTTAAATATCGTCTATCAAAGTGCGATAAAAAGGTGACATGAAAATAACATGTCATTTCTTGGGCAAAAGACCACGGCGATTCTTCATTGCCTGAAAGTTATTCATAACTACTTCGTCGGAAACACTTTCAAACACATCTTTCTCGATGTAGGTGACCAAGCAGTCATTCAGCCAATCATTCTTCATTTTGGTGCGCAGTCGAGTCTTCACAATCTTCATTGCTGAAAATGCTCTCTCAACCGAAGCTGTTGACACAGGTAAAACCAAAACCAATTTAATCAAACGATAAACCAAGGTATAATCCAAGTGTTTCTTCGTCTCGACTAGCTTTGCAGCAAGGCATCCAACACCCTTTAAATCATTGAACATCATATTAGATTTCATGTCATAGAAGAAAGTTTCAAGCGGGTTATCAAGTGCAACACGATCCATCTCTGAAAAGTCAGTAGGATAGAACTCAGCTAAACGAACCAACTTATCTTTCTTGAAAGACGAGAAAGAATCAAGAGGGCTGATGATTGCTTATTCACTCATCATTTTTACACATCTAAGACCACAAAAACGTCTAAAAACACAAAAATATAACCAATTATGCTGCAGATATCTTTGGAATGTGTTTTTTATGTGTTGCAGGTACAAAGGATCGAAAACAAGGCAAAAATGGACAGAAATGAGCTCGGAATGGAAAATGTGCATTGCGGACGGAACCGGGAGATGATTTTCTACATTTTCGGAGCCCGGGATACATTTTTGGAGTGAGATTGGGAGAACAAACTTAAAACCAAACCCTAATCCCAAATTTACCATTTTACCTTAAAACGTTTTTCACTAAAAACAATTATTTTTATTTTTAACAATTTTTTATTTACAACAATTATTTTTATTAAAACCAATTTTTAATAAAAATATTTTTTCTCTCAAAACTTAAATACTTAAAAAAAAAAAAAAAAAAAAAAAAAAAAAAAAAAAAAAAAAAAAAAAAAACTTAAATACTTTTTATAATAAAAACTATCTTAAAACATAAAAACCTTTTATCAAATACCCCTTTTTAAAACTACCCATAAACATTTTAACCCATTTTCCTTATTTACCTATTTTCCTAGTTTTACTCAAACCCAGCACAAGAAAACCATTGGCGCCAAAATTATTCAACCCCCTCCTGTCTCTCTCACTCATGTCCCTCTCATCCTCACAAGCAAACAAGATATGTTCACATGGCTTCTTTGCCACTGTGGCAATCCACAACCCACATAGACCAATCTATGGCTGTGAATTCAAGGCTTGGTCCCCAAGCTTAAATCAAAGGTCGTGATTCGTTTTGAAGAAGCACATTGGAAAAGCTTTCATTTCTCTCACACAAAACAAACACAAGACAGAGAGAGAAGACTGTTTCATATTTTTGTATATATAGGCAGTTAGGACATGTGAAAAAAACTTGTCTAGAATTCTTAGTTCTAGTACCATTTTACTTTTATTGTCATTTAATTTTAATGTAATTTTTAATTTCAAGTTAATGCAAATTCAGTTTTTAAATTCCATTTTTTTTATGCTGTCTTCATTTTTCATGTTCTTAATTTCTGTCACAGTATTGTTATAAGCATGTTATAAGTTGTTTTAACTCATTGTAAGTTTTTGTTAATGATGCAATTTAGCTTTCTTAAAATTCCAAATCATCACAGTTTCAAAACATTAGTTTTCTGCCCCTAAAGGGGTGTTTGGTTTAAGCTTATTATGGTCTAAAAACAAGTTTTTACCCGTTTTGACTTTCAAAGTCAAACATTTTTTAAAGCTTTTAGTTGGTTTTTTGATAGTTGAATCTGGTTTATCAAGTTTTTCCAAGTTTGCTTTACAAAAAAAAAAATCTTTCTGTCTGAACACAAACTGCACAAAGAACAGCAGCAGATGCTGCTGTTCAAGGGCTTATTTCTCAGCTTATTTATAGTCTAAAAGTTTCAAAATTTGCTTTTCTTAAGTCCTTATACAACCATCTCAATGTGTCTTTAATTTATTTGCACTTTGGATTTCATTAGCTTAGCTTATTTTGTCCATGAAAACTGCTCTTTGTCCCTTTTTTCTTGCTGTCAACAGCCCCTTACATAGTGTTTATGTCCATCTTATCTAAGCTTACTTGCTTATCTTTAGTATAGATGTAGTCATTCTCTTTAGTAAATCTTAGGATAGCCTTTATTTTCCTTAGTTTGTTTTAGTTTGCACTAGTTTTCCATTTAGCTTTTAGGATTAGTTCCTTAAGATTAGTGTTTGGTTTAATTTAGAGTTTAGCTTATTATTTCGAAAATGAGAGAAGGAAGGTTGAGGTGGTTCGGACATGTAAGGAGGAGGCCACAGGCTGCGCCAGTTAGAAGGGTCGAAGCGCTAGATGTAGATGGCGTGAGAAGGAGAGGCAGACCCAATATCAGGTGGGAGGATAGACTTAAGATGGACATGATGGAGCTTAGTTTAACCGAGGACATGATCTCAGATAGGAAGGGGTGGAGGGATAGAATTAGGATTTGCGGGTAGTGGGGCTAGGTGCTTTGCTTTTAGGTTCCCCCTTTTGCCTCCTTACGTGTTTTGTTTTGTGGCATCTTTTTGCTTTTTTGCTTTGCCATAGCCTTAGGCCCCGTGCGTGGTTTGCGTTGCTCTGTTGTTGTTCCCTTAGGTTTTGTATGCTTTGTCTTGCTCCCTGCGTTTGGTTGTTTGGTGCTACGTGTTTTTTTGTGCATTTAGCTTTTTGCCTAGCCCTGCTTTGCACTGTGTTGCTCCTTTTGTTGGTCTGCTTTTGGTGTTTTCTGTTGCGCTTTGCTTTTGGCTTTTCCGGTATGCTTGTGTGTGGTTCTTTGCATGTATACCTTGTTTGCTTGCTTGCTTGTTTGTTTGCTTCACCTTTTACTACGCGTTTGCATATTGTTTTTGCTGTATACTATCTCTATCATTTCGCACTAGCACACATGCACTTGCCGGAGGTCTCGTTGGAAGCAGTCTCTCTACACAAGGGTTTACCCTGGGGTAGGGGTAGGATCTGTCTACATTTCACCTCCCCCATACCCTGCCTAGGCGGGATTGGGTCTGTTGTTGTTGTTGTTTAGCTTATTTCTGTCTTGTACTCTGCTGTTCAACTGCTTATCAGAGTTTTTCTTAAGTTAAAAATCTGTTTATTAGTTGTTAGGATTGCTTATTATTAAGTTATAGTAGCAAAAATATCAAAAAAAAAATAAAAAAATAGCAAAGAGTACCTGCTGGGATTCGAACCAGGTACCTTCAGCAATCGTCCCAGGCCTCAGCACACACACCTGGAACCACTTTTACCTTGGGTCTTTCTTGTCTAGTTTTGCAGCAATAATTCTTTTAAGCCTACATTTCCTTTTAAGCTCTCTAGACTGTTTAGCTTATTAATAGCTTTTATACTGCTTATTTTTCACACTTAGTATTTTTCTCAGTATAGTAATAGTATAAAGTATTTTAATAAAAAGTTTCGTAATTTTTCATTAAGTTTTAGTATTTTTAATAATTAATTTTTACATTTTTAGTTTTTAATTCGTAATAAATAATTTAAAAGTCGAAAAAATACCCGGCTTTTTCCTAAAATCAATTTTTGTCATTTAGAATGTAGGAAAATTAATTTTAAGTTTGTAGGGTTAATATTTTTACATTTTCACTTTTTAAAGCGCGTGCGGGAGCCGCACGTGCCCGATTTTAGGTTAATTACGTTTTTAATTAGCTTTAAGTTTCCCGTAGTTTCCCTTAGTATTTTAGATTAATTTTAGGACTCCCGTAGATTTCATTAGTGTAGTTTTATTGCTTTCCTTTAAATTCCCGTTTTACGTTTTATTGCACTTTAGTTAATTTTAAGTTTCCCTTTACGTTTATTGTTGCCTTAGATTAGTTTTTAATTTCCCGTAGTAGCTTTAGCTTAGTTTACTTGCTTTATTTAAATTCCCATCATTTAGTTTAAAATTCCAAAATTTAAAAATTCTTTGTATTCAAGCATCCAATCCCAAACCTCAAACGTCACCGTCAATTCACACCTCGTTGGGAAACGACCCGGGTAATCACTTGCCCGGTATCACTTATCGAGTATTCGAGGGTTTTGCGTGTCGACATTTTACATAAAACGGTTGATTCGTAATTCTCTCGCTTATTTCGTATTTGATATTTTTGTATAACAATTGACTCATCAATTTGGCGCCGCTGCCGGGGAGGTTGTGTTGCGACAATATCGTTACGGTTTGACGATTAGTGACTTGAAGAACCTTCCTCGTGAAGTTATTGCTTTTTGAAAAATTTTTAAAAAAAAACACAAAAATATTTTCCTTTTTATTTTGTATATATATATAAAAGATAAAAATACAAAAAGATTTTCCCTTTTGTTTTAAATAAAATAGAAAACACAATCAATATAACACTTCTCAACTTTAGTGTTGTCATTATAAGTTCCCGAACAAAAGATTAAAAACTTGCCTTTGTGTCACTTGCGTGAATACGCTTGTGATTATTGGTTTAAGTTCACTGTGTTTTGCCTCGGTCTTGTTTTAATTGAAAGTGTTGTTTTTGAAAGTGCATGCGCACTCGTTTTCAAAACCCCAAAAATATTCTTCTCATTCCTCTTATCCGTATAATTCTATTTCTCTTGCCCTCTTTTTTCCGTTTAATTCTATTCTTCTTTACCCTCTGAACCGATAATTCTTTCTTCTTAACCCTCTATATGTTTAATTCTCATGGCGACGATCGATTATCGTCGTTGTTTTCACTGTAAAGGCCGTATGGAAGAGGATCAGCTTTACTGTCTCAATCACGATTGTATATGTGAGCGGTGTGGAAGAGCTGGCGCTAGGAAATATTGCTATTGGTGCGAATTATCCGATAAAAACTCTCTTGATAATTCTCCAAGTTTTTTTGACCACCCACCTCAACCCAAAATACGTTCTAATGTTGACGAACCCGTTCAAACGTCGGAGTTTCCCCAAGCACCCACCGAGGGTTACGGGGACGATCTTTTTAAACTTCGTGCTTTTAATCACAAAATTGAAAAACTTCAAGCCATGGAGAAAAGGTCGAGAATTAGAGTTGATCATGTTGAACCCTCGATTCCTACTCCCTCTCCGGTGAGGGAAATGGAACCGGAGACCATCACGGAAGTGGTGGAAATTGCTAGCTCTAAGAGCACACCACTTGTCCCACCTCCGGAATCTTCCAGACGTTTCTCAAACGAGGATGATTTCCTTAGGGCCGGAATGAACATGATTGAAAACTACTTTAATGAACTTCGTCAAGGTTTAAATTCGGCAATTACCAAATGTGAGTCCTCGTTTCCTACTCCCGAACCCGAGATGCCTTCGTTCGATCAAGATTATTGCTACGGTTGTGGAGACGTGTTACCAAAAGGATTTCGTTGCTACAAATGTATGTGTGAGTGGTGTGGAAACTATCTTACTAATGGATTTTGTTCGATTTGTGCCGAGAATTCATTCACTTATGATTCTAATCCAAATTCCTTCAATTATCCTCAAAACGATTTCAACTACCCTCCACAGAATTCATACGAACCACAACCGTACTATCAAGATTTCAATGATCCTTCATTTCATAATTTCTCCCCTCAAATTCCTTATTGTGCAAATTGCGGAGGTCCTCATTATGATTACCAATGTCAATCATGGAATCAAAATTACTATGGACTTGATCCTTGTTATAACACTCCTTGTTTTGATAATTTCCGACCCCCACAATTTCCCGTCATTGAACAATTTCCCGTCATAGATCAACATCCTCGTGAGAAAAGTATGCTAGAAGAACTTGCCGAAGACCAAACGTCTCGCAACGAAAAAATCTATGCTAGAATTACTTGAAGAAGAGGAACGAGCCGCTAAGATTCAAAAATGTCTTGAAGAAATACGAATCGAAGAACGAGCACTTGCAAGACGTGCCCGATGGCTCGCGACTTACATTGACGATGAAGATGATGAGGATTCTATTCAAATGAAGGAATATTATGAAAGTTTGTCGGCCGAAATCACACCCGAAGAGCCCGTTAACTCTCTGAGTATGGGGGACGAGCATCTTAGCACTATTCCGGAAACGAAATCGTCTTGTGCTGAGAACCTTGTCCCAACCCCAAGTGAGTGCGAAGGTGTCTCCGATATGATGTGTGATGAGCCTCTTGATGATGATTCTTCTCCTCCTACCCCAAATGATTCTGTTGAGATGATCTCCGAGTCTGAAAATGATTATACGTCGTTTGATGATTCTTTCTCGTATGGAGACATAGATTATGTCGAGGAGCTACCTTCTGAGCTAGTTAGCTTAGAAGAAGTGAGAGATTCTGATGATCTGGAAATAGAGGACAAGATACTTCGTGAAAAATTGTTCAATGTAAATCTCCTCATTTCCAAGATCGAATCATTTTGGGCTAAACCAGCTTCAGCTCCTATCCCCGTAGAGGATAGTGACTCTATCTTGGAAAAGCCCGAAACTCTTGAGGCTTTGTCCAATGATTCTCTTCCGGAATATGAAGTATTCCGCTTTGATGACAATCATACTGAAACGAAGAGTAGTGTCAATCCCACTTTTCATCTTTCTCTTCCTGAGTATGAGACATTCACATTTGTATTACTTCCTTCTTCTGAAAGGAGTAGACCTTTTCATGAGGAGTTCGCCGGTGAACTCGCTCACATCGATCCTCTTCCTCCGGGAATTGAGGACGAGCTTTTTGAGCAAAATGCTCCACATCCTCCTTTATCCATGAGTGACTTATCTACCCTTGAGGATTTTACCATGGTTGATACTTGTGTTTCATTCCTCTCCGAGGACAAAGTGTTCAAACCCGGTATCTTACCTTTCAAGGGAGTTCACTCTCGGATATTTCTTAAGTCCAACACGGATGTTGTGACTTCTAAAGTGGTGGATAATCTTTTGCCCACCCAACCCACCCGTTGTCAAATATTTGACACTCTTCTTTCTTATCCCATTTCTTCTCCATATCTTATCTCCTACGGGAGTGAAGATACCATCTTTGATCCCGACATTTCTCATTCTTCTGAGCCGGTTATATCTCATCGGAGTGGAACTTTCAGCACATTCAATGTTTATCCAAACCATTTGAATGAAAGTCCGATGGAGATCTTCTCTTCCACTTGCTCCCCCATGAACCAATGAATTCGGGGTCGAGTCAAGCTAGTGACTCGGTTAACAAAAACAGTAGCATTTCATGGGTGTCAACCCATGTTTCTGACTTCTTTCTCTTTTCTAACACTAAGTGTGGGGGGAATTCCCCCACTATTGTTTGCTTGTTGTGTGTTTGCTCTCTGTTTTCAGGATTCCCGTAGATCGTGATGATTGATGAGCCTGTTTTCAATCCAGCCGCCCAATATCCGATCTTTTTGCTAACGTTTATCTAGGGATATCTTTATAAATCCTTTTGTGAAAAAAGATTTCGCTTCCACACTTGGCTAGTAGTATTACCTTTTTCCGTTCTATAGTTTCGGCTACGGCCGGTACTTTGAATATTGAGGGCAATATTCAATTCTAAGTGTGGGGGGGGAATTCTAGCAAAATTTGATCACATGTGTACCTACTAGTACCCTAGCACCCCCGTTTTGACCAAAAATTTTAAAATTTTTATCGATTTAAGTCAAGTATTTACATTTACAAGAAGTGCTTTGCACAAAAATAAAGCGTTAATGCTTCGGTGTTAATGGTAGTTTAGTCTTGATTAGGCTAGAACAAGGGGAATCCCGACTCTGCTAGAGTGTTGATCTAGCTGCTCTCTTAACATTTAGGCTAAGGTTTTACGCGTTGTGCAAATGAAAATGCTAAGCGTGGAGTAGTTGGTTCTCTTTAGAGCTTATATAAGTAATCTATGGCTTTTTCTCCCAGAAGATAACTAAACGGACTAAAATACGTGCTCGTTGTCAAACTTTTGAACATTCAAATCGTCTTGTTACAATAAAAAGTTTTTAAGCAAAATTGATTTAGAGTCCGAGTTCAACTTTTTATTTAAATTTCCGAGAAAGCATACTTTCTTTAAATCTGAATAATGTTGCAAAATGAAAGTATCGAAAGTTGCTTGAATGATGCAAAAAGTTGCAAGTTTAAAGTTTAAAGTCAAAAGAAAAAAAAAAAAAAAAAAAAAAAAGTGAAAAAAAAAAAAGTGAAAAAAGTTGAAAATGAAAAATGAAAAAAAAAGAAGAAAGAAAGATATGAGTTGCGTGAATAAAAGTACTATGTTTCTTGTGAATAAATTTGCGAAACTTGCTTTTTCTTAAATTTAAATCGGAAGTTGAACTCGTATTCGTCAAAGTTGTCTAAAAGTTTGACGGTAATTTGGAAATCCTTGACTTCAAAGATCCCGAAAGCTCCGATACTATTCTCGAGGGTGAAAACCTAGCCTCCTCAAAAGGACAAGCTGAGAAGAAAGTCGCTACATGGAGTGATCTCACCTTTGAATCTCGAATTTCTAAATTATCGTCGGTTGTAATCCATTTAGGTTTAGTTTTAACTTAACGGTAGCTTCGTAAATCTTTGGAATCGAATTCCCGCTAATTCCGGTACTATTCTCTGTGAGGTGTCAAAAGCCCGGTCACTTAAAACTAATGTTTTGGGATGTGCCGAGAAGAAAGCCGCTACATGGAAGAGGCCCTTTCGATCCTTAGACTTTCATCGTTTCCGGTGGGTTAGTACTTTGGTTAAGTGGATAACAACCATAACAAATGTCGATTTTAATGATCAAACTTTTGAAAATGAGCACACTCACTTAAATTTTATAAATTGCGGGAGTAAAAAGTTAAGTCTCGACTTACATAGATTATTGATATAAGTAGTGTTAGCATTATACAAAAACGTTTGCACAATAAGTTTAATCTTGGTTTGAGAGTATCAAAAAGAGGATGACGATTACAATTCCCCGGAAACACCCATTTTGCGTGAATCCCGTTCCGTGATGCCATGTTTTGATAATCAAGCATGTTATTTATTTACGTTCAAGTTTTAAATTTCTAGTAGTGGAATAAAAGTCGAAACGGGGTATTCTTGGTATTTTTGATCCTTTCATTACTTCATATGATCGGATTGCTAGGGACTAGCAATTGATAGTGTGGGGGATTTGATGAGTGCTTATTCACTCATCATTTTTACACATCTAAGACCACAAAAACGTCTAAAAACACAGAAATATAACCAATTATGCTGCAGATATCCTTGGAATGTGTTTTTTATGTGTTGCAGGTACAAAGGATCGAAAACAAGGCAAAAATGGACAGAAATGAGCTCGGAATGGAAAATGTGCATTGCGGACGGAACCGGGAGATGATTTTCTACATTTTCGGAGCCCGGGATACATTTTTGGAGTGAGATTGGGAGAACAAACTTAAAACCAAACCCTAATCCCAAATTTACCATTTTACCTTAAAACGTTTTTCACTAAAAACAATTATTTTTATTTTTAACAATTTTTTATTTACAACAATTATTTTTATTAAAACCAATTTTTAATAAAAATATTTTTTCTCTCAAAACTTAAATACTTAAAAAAAAAAAAAAAAAAAAAAAAAAACTTAAATACTTTTTATAATAAAAACTATCTTAAAACATAAAAACCTTTTATCAAATACCCCTTTTTAAAACTACCCATAAACCTTTTAACCCATTTTCCTTATTTACCTATTTTCCTAGTTTTACTCAAACCCAGCACAAGAAAACCATTGGCGCCAAAATTATTCAACCCCCTCCTGTCTCTCTCACTCATGTCCCTCTCATCCTCACAAGCAAACAAGATATGTTCACATGGCTTCTTTGCCACTGTGGCAATCCACAACCCACATAGACCAATCTATGGCTGTGAATTCAAGGCTTGGTCCCCAAGCTTAAATCAAAGGTCGTGATTCGTTTTGAAGAAGCACATTGGAAAAGCTTTCATTTCTCTCACACAAAACAAACACAAGACAGAGAGAGAAGACTGTTTCATATTTTTGTATATATAGGCAGTTAGGACATGTGAAAAAAACTTGTCTAGAATTCTTAGTTCTAGTACCATTTTACTTTTATTGTCATTTAATTTTAATGTAATTTTTAATTTCAAGTTAATGCAAATTCAGTTTTTAAATTCCATTTTTTTTATGCTGTCTTCATTTTTCATGTTCTTAATTTCTGTCACAGTATTGTTATAAGCATGTTATAAGTTGTTTTAACTCATTGTAAGTTTTTGTTAATGATGCAATTTAGCTTTCTTAAAATTCCAAATCATCACAGTTTCAAAACATTAGTTTTCTGCCCCTAAAGGGGTGTTTGGTTTAAGCTTATTATGGTCTAAAAACAAGTTTTTACCCGTTTTGACTTTCAAAGTCAAACATTTTTTAAAGCTTTTAGTTGGTTTTTTGATAGTTGAATCTGGTTTATCAAGTTTTTCCAAGTTTGCTTTACAAAAAAAAAATCTTTCTGTCTGAACACAAACTGCACAAAGAACAGCAGCAGATGCTGCTGTTCAAGGGCTTATTTCTCAGCTTATTTATAGTCTAAAAGTTTCAAAATTTGCTTTTCTTAAGTCCTTATACAACCATCTCAATGTGTCTTTAATTTATTTGCACTTTGGATTTCATTAGCTTAGCTTATTTTGTCCATGAAAACTGCTCTTTGTCCCTTTTTTCTTGCTGTCAACAGCCCCTTACATAGTGTTTATGTCCATCTTATCTAAGCTTACTTGCTTATCTTTAGTATAGATGTAGTCATTCTCTTTAGTAAATCTTAGGATAGCCTTTATTTTCCTTAGTTTGTTTTAGTTTGCACTAGTTTTCCATTTAGCTTTTAGGATTAGTTCCTTAAGATTAGTGTTTGGTTTAATTTAGAGTTTAGCTTATTTCTGTCTTGTACTCTGCTGTTCAACTGCTTATCAGAGTTTTTCTTAAGTTAAAAATCTGTTTATTAGTTGTTAGGATTGCTTATTATTAAGTTATAGTAGCAAAAATATCAAAAAAAAAAATAAAAAAATAGCAAAGAGTACCTGCTGGGATTCGAACCAGGTACCTTCAGCAATCGTCCAGGCCTCAGCACACACACCTGGAACCACTTTTCCCATGGGTCTTTCTTGTCTAGTTTTGCAGCAATATTTCTTTTAAGCCTACATTTCCTTTTAAGCTCTCTAGACTGTTTAGCTTATTAATAGCTGTTATACTGCTTATTTTTCACACTTAGTATTTTTCTCAGTATAGTAATAGTATAAAGTATTTTAATAAAAAGTTTCGTAATTTTTCATTAAGTTTTAGTATTTTTAATAATTAATTTTTACATTTTTAGTTTTTAATTCGTAATAAATAATTTAAAAGTCGAAAAAATACCCGGCTTTTTCCTAAAATCATTTTTTGTCATTTAGAATGTAGGAAAATTAATTTTAAGTTTGCAGGGTTAATATTTTTACATTTTCACTTTTTAAAGCGCGTGCGGGAGCCGCACGTGCCCGATTTTAGGTTAATTACGTTTTTAATTAGCTTTAAGTTTCCCATAGTTTCCCTTAGTATTTTAGATTAATTTTAGGACTCCCGTAGATTTCATTAGTGTAGTTTTATTGCTTTCCTTTAAATTCCCGTTTTACGTTTTATTGCACTTTAGTTAATTTTAAGTTTCCCTTTACGTTTATTGTTGCCTTAGATTAGTTTTTAATTTCCCGTAGTAGCTTTAGCTTAGTTTACTTGCTTTATTTAAATTCCCGTCATTTAGTTTAAAATTCCAAAATTTTAAAATTCTTTGTATTCAAGCATCCAATCCCAAACCTCAAACGTCACCGTCAATTCACACCTCGTTGGGAAACGACCCGGGTAATCACTTGCCCGGTATCACTTATCGAGTATTCGAGGGTTTTGCGTGTCGACATTTTTCATAAAACGGTTGATTCATAATTCTCTCGCTTATTTCGTATTTGATATTTTTGTATAACAGTTGACTCATCAAGGGCTCAAGCAAGCCATACAACTTAGCAATTCTGTGGTGACCTCATTGAATCGATTATTAAGCTCCTGTAGCACCCAATCAATCACAGTCTTGAATATTTCAATATGATAATGATGAAGGTTGGTCACTTTAAGAGCTGTCCGTCGAGGTCTTCCTATAGCAGCATAATCATCATCCATATTTAGAACATCAATGTTATGTTTGGCACAAAATGAGTAAACTTCATTTACAAAGGATTCCCATTCTTTGTTTCTCATAATTTCTAACCTGTGTTTTACTAGCACAACTAAGTTCATTGAATTCACTATATCTTGATCTTGTCTTTGTAATGATAATGACAACTCGTTGGTGATGCCAAGAATTTTCCTCATCAGGATGATACCAAAAGCGGTATCAAAAGATTGTGCCCAAACCAACAATAAAAGTGCATCTGATTTTTGTTCAGAACTCCCGCCATCTTCAATAACATACTGAAGTACCTCACAAATACAAGAGAATAAGATACCAATGTTTATCTGGAGAAATGAAATTTATAGTGTTAAATGAGATATTCTGAGCACTTGAAGAACATAAGATAATGCAATAATTGTACTTACCAATGTTTTATAATGAGATCCCCAACGTGTATCGGTTGCCCTTTGAACTGTATATTCTTGGTGTAAGCCTTTACCACTTTTAATTTCACCAATATCGAGTTCTTCTAGTATCTTCTCAACTTGTTTCTCACGAAGCATATCTCTACGCTTACAAGAACCTCCAACAACATTTACCAACCTACTAATCATAGTAAAAAGCAAAGCGATATCCACATGATTCTTAGCTACCGCAACAAGGACTAATTGAAGTTGATGTGCAAAGCAATGGACATAAAATGCAGACTTGTTGGCATTCAGAACTAAGCTCTTGAGACGATTGAACTCCCCTCGCATGTTGCTAGCCCCATCGTATCCTTGCCCACGAATTCGTGACATACTAAGCTTATGTGTTGCAAGTAGTGACTCAAGTGCTTCTTTCAAGGATACAGAGCAAGTGTCTGTGACGTGTATAATCCCAAGAAATCGCTCAATGACATAACCTGAGTAAAGAAGTTTAAAAAAGATTAATTAAAAATATGTTAAAGAGAGGTTTTGTTAGTGACATATGTCAGGTATAATGCAAATAAGAATAACCTTCTTTGTTGACATATCGAAGAACAAGTGCCATCTGTTCTTTGCAAGAGGCATCTCGACATTCATTAACCACAATGGAAAAATAATCATCCCCAATATCCTCTACAATAGCCTTAGTGGTTTCTAGAGCATAAGCGGATGCTATATCTTTCTGAATTTTGTTAGAGGATAACTTGTGATTTCCAGGTGCGTTATCTAAGACGACCTTTCTTATTTCTTCATTATGGTCCGCCAAGAACTTTAGCAACTCTTTGAAGTTTCCTTTATTGTTTGATTCTTTTTTTTCGTCATGACCCCGGAACGCCAAACCTTGATGTAGACAAAATCGAACACAGTGAACAGAAGCAAGCAACCTGATCTCATATCGAATTCTGACTTCCTGGTCTTGTTTAAAAAATGAAACCCCAATATGTTGTTCAGGATTCATCAAGTCTTCACATGCCCGTCGTGCTTTATTATGAGCACTATGTATACCTCCAACATGAACTAGTAATCTTTCCGGCTTTTTCCAATTACTAAAACCTCCAATTGTGAAAGAAGTGTCATCACATTCATCACCATCATCGGCACATAAGTAACAATATAAACAAAACACAGCATCATTCTTCACACTGTATTCCAACCACGGTTTGTATAGATTAAACCAACTTGGGTTAAACTTCCTCTTTATCTTACCAATCATCTTTTGAGGGAACGTATAACCATGAGGTTGACATGGGCCCCTCTTCAAGTACGCTCTTCGGATATTCTCGCGGTCATTAGGATTGTACATGGAAATTCTTTTACGAGTCCCAGGATCCGCGGGGAGATCATCAAGATTAGTTTCTTGACAAACCCTTTTGGAACTTTGCTCAACAATTGGAGTTTGCTGAAAAGTCGGTGTCCGTATCACAAATTTATCCATATCCCCTGTTTACATTCACTCATTATAATAGAGATATATCGCCATAATCTCAGTTTATATAATTTAACACATCATTACTATTGTAGCTAAAAAAGCTACTGATGTAAAGACAATGTATGCAGGCTCTTCTACTTTTCCTTGAATAAAAAAGGGAAAATGACAAAAAAATGCATCGAACTTGACACTTGTTGTCATTGTGTGTAGTCAACTATTTTTTTTTTCATTGTAACACAAACCTTTTGAATTTTTGTCATTGTATGTAGCCAGTTAGGTGAATTTGTGTTATTGTATGTACCCAATCAAGCTTAGCGTTACATCATTAGTCCTTTTATATTAACGGTCGTTAGTAAATAACTTAAAATTTTGTTCTCTTACGTTTTTATTTGTTTTCATCCGTTATTATACGTCTTCGTCCGTTTTTATACTTTTTCGTCCGTTTTATACATTTTGGTCCAATGCTTTCATTCGTTTTTTACATTTTCATTTGTTTACTTACGTTTTCTTACGTTTTAGTTCGTTATTATACGTTTTCGTCCGCTTTTATACTTTTTCGTCCGTTTTATACATTTTGGTCTAATGCTTTCATCCGTTTTTTACATTTTCGTTTGTTTACTTACGTTTTCCTACGTTTTCTTACGTTTTAGTTCGTTATTATACGTTTTCGTCCGTTTTTATACTTTTTCGTCCGTTTTATACATTTTGGTCCAATGCTTTCATCCGTTTTTTACATTTTCGTTTGTTTACTTACGTTTTCGTACGTTTTCTTATGTTTTAGTCCGTTTTTATACGTTTTCGTCTGTTTTTACACGTTTTTGCTTGTTTTCATCCATATTTATACGTTTTCGTCTGTTTTCTTACGTTTTCATCCGTTTTTATGTGTTTTGTACGTTTTTTTACGTTTCATTCGTATTTATACGTTTTTCATCCGTTTTCTTACGTTTTCAACTGTTTTTATACATTTTCGTCTGTTTTTTTAAAGTTTTCGTCTGTTTTCTAACATTTTCATCTTTTTTTATACGCTTTCGTTGGTTTTCTTACTTTTTCATTCATTTTCTTACTTTTTCGGACGAAAATGTATAAAACTTAAGAATATGGACAAAAACGTATAAAAATGGATGAAGGTGTAAGAAAACAGATGAAAACTTAAAAAAAAGACGAAAACGTATAAAACAGATAAAAACAGACGAAAACATATTAAAACAGACGAAAACGTTAGAAAATCGACGAAGACATTTAAAAACTGACGAAAACGTATAAAAACGGACGAAAAAATATAAAACGGATGAAAAACGATTGAAAACGTATAAAAACAGATGAAAACGGACGAAAACATATAAAAACGGACGAAAACTTATAAAAACGGACTAAAACGTACAAAAACGAATGAAAACGTATAAAAGCGGACGAAAACGTAAGAAAACGAACGAGAATGTAAGAAAACAGACGAAAACGTAAAAAACGGGAAAAAGCAACGGACGAAAAAGTATAAAAACGGACAAAAACGTATAATAACGGATGAAAACGAATAAAAACATAAGAGAATGAAATTTTAAGTTATTTACTAACGACCGTTAATATAAAAGGACTAACGATGTAACGCCAAGCCTGACTGAGTACATACAATAACACAAATTCACCTAACTGGCGACATACAATGACAAAAATTCAAAAGGTTTGTGTTACAATTAAAAAAAAAAATAGTTGGCTACACACAATGACAACAAGTGTCAAGTTTGATGCATTTTTTTGTCATTTTCCCAATAAAAAAAGCCAAAGCATGTAGTCATATATATCATATTTCGCTTTAAGCTACTGATGTAAACAATGTAGTCATATATATCATATATATCATATTTCGCTTTAAGCTTTAGACTTAAAACTTAAAAAAAAGCCAAAGCTACTGATGTAAACAATGTGGTAAACTTAAAACTTTTATACTTTTGTTTTTAGAGTTTGCTCATTCATGTTATGACTGTGATTGTAGGAGCATATTAAAATTTTCTTTTCTTAGGCACAAATGCACAATCAGTACAACATATACTAACAAGACATTTGAATCATGAATAATATATATAGTCATAAACTTAAAGACAATCTAGCACTAAACACCAAGTTAAAGCCACTTAAAACAAACAATCATTCTCAGTTTCTCACCATTGACCAACTAACTAACTCTGGTGTGGTGTTGCAATGAGTAACCAAAATTAGTGATGAATTATACCCAATTGCAACATAACACAATAACCCCTAAATTGGCTAAATGGCTACCGCCAAAAACTCACCAATACACAGTCCAAATACCAAAGTGACACAATTAGTCAATTACACAAACATATTAAGATGGTACTAAATCAAAGACTCATGATTCATGTTAAAAATAAACAACAATCGTAAAAAACATGCAATTTTGTAAACCTTAAATTTAACAAATTGAAAAATTTACCTTTTCACTTTGAGTTGCCTTCTTCCAGTAATTTTGATCATGTAAAATAGTAATGGAGCAATTTTGTATTATGCAGTGCTGGATTTTCGCTTAAATTTCGAAACCACTAACACACGATGTGTAGAAGAAGAAACTGTTGCCGCCTCTTTCTTCTCTATCTGCTTGGTTTTTTAGACGAGGATGTGGGGGCAGATATATAATATTACAAAAAACACCCTTATAAATTTTTTTTTTCAAAAAAATCTGACAGGTTTATGAGGGCAGCTGCCCACATTGCCCCACCTTTGTGACCGCCACTGATTATATGAAATATTTAAAATGTTAAAATTTGGTGTGATTTTGCCACGGGTTTCATACGACATTTTTCAGTGGGAAACCATAATAGTAAATTTCTGGGAAATTAATCCGTGGGAAACCATTGCAAAAATTTAGTGGGAAATTTGTAGGAAAATATCGGTTGGAACTTCGTGGGTAATTAACCGACGGATTACACACGGAAATATTTGTGGGAAAATAGTCAACGCTCGTGGGAAATTCGGTGGGAAAATTTACCCACAAGGTGTTTACCAACGGAATAATTCCGTGTGAAATCCGTGGAAAACGGCTCTTTTCCACTGTATTTCTCACGGATTTTACCGTGAGTAAAACCAGTTTGTGTAGTAGTGTATAGTTGGTACCCCAAACATGGTGTCCAATAGTTGAGTCGAAAATAACTTGCAAATAGTTTACTGAATATTTATTTCGTCTAACCAAATAAGCGTGTACATGTACAAGTATATATAGGGTACGAACAGTTGTGTCCCTTCGGTTTGTAACCGAAAAACCTAACCAACTAACTTAACCGATTTGGCGGTTATTAACTAACTAATGTATACATTTAGCCCTTCGTCTTTCGTATATTACATATGAAGCAATATCTAGATTATAAGTTCACATTCTCCTCCTTAATCTTGATCGTTGCTTCGTCCTAAATCTTGAACGCCGAGCATTTATCGCATAGTCACAAACTTTAGTCTTGGTAAAGCTTTCGTTAGTATATATGCTCTTTGTAATTCTCCACTGACGTGTTCCACATTGATGTGTCCATTCTCTACGTATTCCCGAATGAAATGATAGCGAATGTCGATGTGCTTGCTTTTTCCATGAAAAACTGGGTTCCTGACGAGTGCTATTGCTGAAATATTGTCGACCTTCAGCGTTATCCTTTTCTCTTCCTAACCAGTTAATTCACTAAGTAGTCGTTTTAACCATAAGGCTTGACATGCTGCTCCAGTAGCCGCCATGAATTCTGATTCACATGATGAGAGCGCCACTGTTGGTTGCTTCTGAGTACACCATGTAATAGGTGATTCTCCAAAATAAAATACTATTCCAGTAGTTTCTTTTCCTTGATCGGTATTGATTCCATAACTACTATCGCTGTAACCTGTCGCCGCCTTCTTTCTTGTATATTATGCCATGCTCCTTTGTTCCTTTGATTTTTCGGATTACTTGCTTCACTGCCTTCAGGTGATGATCCTTCGGGTCTTGCATAAATCTGCTGAGTAGTCCGACTGAGTAACTAAGATCTGGTCTTGTATGTAGTAAATATCTGAGACTTCCAATTAAACTTCGGTAATAAGTTGCGTCAACTGAGTTTCCATCTTCCGCCTTGACCAACTTAGTAACGGGATCCATTGGTATCTTCGTGTCATTACTTTCCGTCATACTTGTTTCTTTCAAGATCTTGTTAATATATCTTGTTTGCTTGATTGTAATCTCTCCTCCTGTCTGAGTAACTTCTATCCCAAGGTAATAAGCTAACAATCCTAAGTCGCTCATTTCAAATTTATCTTTCATCTGGGATTTAAATACTCCTATTTCCTTCCTTGGAGTGCCCGTGATTATCAAATCATCGACGTAGACTCCAACTATAAGTGTAGAAGTCTTGCTTCTCTTCGTATAAACTGCTTGTTCAAGATTACATTTCTTAAAGTCTAATGACTTTAAGGTTTGATCAAGTTTCACATTCTAAGCTCGTGGTGCTTGCCTTAAGCCATACAGAGCTTTAGTTAGCTTGTAGACTTTCCCTGAATTTCCTTGTTGAATAAATCCTTCAGGTTGTGTAACATATACTTCTTCCTTCAAATCTCCTTGAAAAAATGTTGATTTTACATCTAAGTGATGTACTTGCCATCCATGATATGTTGCTAGTGCTAGTATCAAACGAACTATTTCTATCCGTGCAACTGGTGCAAATACTTCATCGAAGTCTATTCTTTATTCTTGTACATATTCTTTTGCTACTAAACGTGCCTTGTATTTGATGATTTCTCCTTTTGCATCTCTCTTGGTCTTGAAGACCCATTTAAGTCCTATTACCTTCTGATTTGTAGGCAAAGTAGTAAGAGTCCATGTGTTATTCTTGTTTATTGAATCTAGTTCAATTTCCATGGCCTCGATCCATTTCTTATATGTTGATGCCTCCTTGTAGTTACGTGGTTCTTCTTCCGTAAATAGTAGGCTTTCAGTTTCAACTCTACGTGCATACTTATATATTTCTGTCATATCCTTGAAACCTTGTACTGGTGTATCATCAAATCTATTTTCTAAATTCTTGATTGAACTAATAGTTGCATCTTCTTCCTCTTATGAGTGTGGGTTGTAAGTGTATGTTGGTGGGGTGATTGGAGAGTTTGGAGTAGTAATTGGTTCCTGTTCCTGTTCCTGATATATATTATCATTGTTGTAGAGTTTTCATTGTCGACTCCTTCTACCACAAAACTTGCCCAAAATGAGCCTTGTGTACTTGTTTCCTCTCTGTTGTTATCCCAATCCCAGAGTTTTGTTTCCATAAACTTTACATCCCTACTAACATGTTTCCTTTTTCCTTTTGGATCATATAGCCTACATGCTTTCGATCCTTCCTCTACTCCAAAGTAAATCATGGATATGCTTCTATCATCCAGCTTTTGTAAGTCAGGTATAGTTACCTTGGCATAAGTTGTGCATCCGAATATCCTTAGGTTTTCCCGCATTGGCTTTCTGTTGTAGAGTGCCTTATATGGCGTTTTATCTACCAGGGCTCTTGTAGGTACCCTGTTTAGTATATAAATGGCGTGTCTGACTACTTTCGCCCAAAAATTTAATGGTAACTTCATAGCTTTCATCATACTCCTCGTAGTTGATAACACTGTTCTATTTCTTCTTTCCACTACTCCATTTTGTTGTGGTGAGTAAGGTGCTATCAACTGTCGTGCTATTCCATTTTCCTTACAGTACTTGGTGAATTCATTAGATGTAAATTCACCTCCTCTATCTGTTCTTAGCATCCTTAACTTCATTTTCATTTCCATTTCAATCTGTTGTCTAAATTCCTTGAAAGTGCTAAATGCCTGATCTTTCGATGTCATAAAGTAGGCCCACATGAAACGTGTACAGTCGTCCACTAACATGGAAAATGACTTATAGGACCACAGAGGTCTCCATATACTAAGTCCGACGGGTTTTTTGATCTGAATTTAGCTTGATTTGGAAATGGTGTTCTACTATGTTTTCCTAATAAACATGCATCACAAATCTGTCATGCATGATTTATTCTTGATATTCCTTCCACTAGACCCTTTCTTGTCATCTTGTTGATGTCGTCAAAGTTCAGATGACCTAATCTAGCGTGCCATAACCATGCTTGGTTATCTACGTTTGCTAAGAGACATATAGGTGCTTCTATTTGTAATCTAATACTGTAAAGTTGATTCTTAGATCTTTCAACCTTCATCAACAACTTCTTATTCTTGTCATACAAAGTCAATTTGTTTCCATCCATGATGATCTTACAACCTATCTCCGTAAGTTGTCCTAAACTTAGTATGTTGCTCTTGAGGTTTGGAATGTAGTATACATCCGAAACTATCTTTTGTTCTTGGTTCCTACAACCTAACAATATAGAGCCTCTACCCTTTATCTCCACATACGATCCATCTCCAAAACGAACGCGTCCATTTATGCTTTCGTCAATATCCCTAAAATGAAATTTGGTTCCCGTCATATGGTTACTTGCACCATTATCTAAATACCATATGCTTGCATCTGTTGTAGCATATTTTACGGGTTGAATTTGTCCTTCATTCAACAAAACTTCCTCGTGTTCAGTTTCGTGCGTAGTCATTAACGAGTGGGTGATCCCGCGCGTTGCTGCGGAAGTGTTGTGACCCCGTTATATTTTTATGTAGCGGTCCTTTAAAGTTTAATTATGGTACATCGTTAGTCCTTGAAGGACCTAGTTTGCAAAGACAATTAAACCTTAGGGACTATTTTCGTTAAATGGCTATACATACTAATTAATGCTACAAAGGACTTAGTTTGCAAGGACACTTAAACCTTAGGGACTATTTTTGTCAAATTGCTATAGATAGTAATTAATGCTAGAAACTTGTTCTTGCCTTTTAGTGTGTGTGTGTATATATATATATATATATATATATATATATATATATATATATATATATATATATATATATATATATATATATATATATATATATATATAATAGTGATGGTTCATCTTCTTCTAAAATAAGGTTTGATTGTTCCTGAGTTGTCGATGTTCCTTTGCAGTTTTTCTTATAATGTCCAAGTTTTCCACACTTGTAACATCGTACTTTGCACATATCCCACTCACGTTTATTCCTATTTGACTTTTCTTTGTGAGTTAAGCTTTCCTTGAGTCATATTTGTTTCTATTACTTTGCCAGTTTCCTCGTGAAAAGTTTGATCTACCTTCACGTTTACTAAGACGTTTTCCTCCTCTCGAGTGTTCACCATGTGCGAATAGTAAGTTTTCTTGTCTTTCTACTTGTCCTCCTTTCCGGAGTTTCATCCTTTCCTCAAATGCCTTGAGTTTTCCAATGATCTCGTCTAAGGTAACGTCATCAAGATCATTTGTTTGTTCTATGGATGCTACTATTTGAATGAACCTATCTGGTGTGGAATTTAATAGTTTTCGTACTAAAAGTGATTCATCCAAAGTTTTCCCTAATTCTTTAGCCTTAGTGGCATAGCTGTTTAGTTTAGCCGAAAATGCATCCACCGTGTCATCTTCCTTAATTTGAAGTGTGTGAAACCCAATCATCAATGATTTTAACCGTGCTTGTTGCACTCTTTCTTCTCCAACGTGTATCTTCTTTAACGATTCCCATAATTCTTTTACCGTTTTACAACCCGTGACTTGTAAAATCACATCTTCGGTCAATGCTTGATATAGGAAGGTCGACGTTGCCTTATCCTTCTTATCATCTACTTGCGTATTTTCTTTAAGTTATATCGCTTACCATAGACCGTGTGCTTCTAGTATAACCTTAATTTGAATTGACCAAACTGTGTAGTTTGTCAATTTCAACTTAGGGCATTGATATTGTGTGATTGGTATTACGGGTTTTAGTGGTGTCGTAGTGTTAGTCGTATCATCACCGGCCATCTTATATGTGCTTATTATCTTCACCTTCTAATCGTATGGGAATTTTCTAACTTGTATGGTATTCCTACTAATACGGGAATAGAAATAGTTTTCCGGGAATCCTAATAGTATGGGATCAATAAATAGTTCTCGGGATTTCCTAATAGTACAAAATAAAACCTCTATACTAGTTATTATAATAGAAATCCAGAAATTTTGACTTGTGACCTCGTTATTGTGTTAAACACAAATGTATTCCCTTCTCGTGTTGTCGGTATGTTGGCAATTATACCCACCACATCTTTTCTTTTCCTTGTCTCCGCGTTAATATCACCAACCCAACAAAACTTTGTATTTCTTTTCCTTGTCTCCGCGTTAACACCCACCACGTCCCTTTTTATCATATACACTCATGCTAACTACAATATTCATATTGATTTGAAACTAGAAATCCCAACAGAATAATTTTGATATGTCCTTGTGTGTGTGTGTCTCTGTGTGTGTGTGATCTCTCGATCGTTGGAGAGAAACATTTTGTCCCAAGGGCGAAGTAAGCAATTTGCGAGAGCCAAAGGGAGAGGATGGGTTGTGGTCTCATGAACATATGTGTTTAGGTGGGTGGGTGTGTTCCTATGTAAGTGTTAGTAATTAGTTTTCTTTTCTTCTTTTACAGAAAATTTATGAAGCAATTATATAAACATATGGCATGTGCCGGTTTCCTCGTCTGGACCTTAACTCCTTAAGTACGGTTTACTTAAGAAATAGTAATTGTATGACATTACTTTATGAGTCGCAGGTTAATTATTTATCTAGTTGGTCATGTTATTATAAATAAATAGTACACTTCTAGTGTTTTCTTTTTCTTTTATATTTTGGTTAGTGGGTAGTGATGTTGTAAACAGTTACATGGCAAAATGTTGATAGTTTCTTTGAAGATATAAAAGTTTATTAAGTAACTCTAGTGCACCAAGGTTGTCTGCCGTTACTGAAACTCAGTTCTTATGATAGCACGTGCTTAACGGACTTTCTGTGTTTGATGCGATGTAAATTGAATATGAAATGAAATAAAATAGTGTTTGTAAATGTATTTTACTTGTCATTTTTTCTATTTTGTTTTGTATAGTAAATTGTTTCTTCTAAGTGTGTTATACATTAAAGTTTCATCTTTTGGTGTATCATATTTAAGTTGATGATTTTACTCTTAGTGTGTTACACATTTAAGTTTCATCTTAGTGTGTTATACATTTAAGTTGTGTGTATTTTATGATGATTTTACTCCGACCTTTTACACACTTTCTTTAATCGGGGTAGGGGTAAAATTGTTAAAATAGTACTTTATGATACACAAAGAAAACGAAATTCAAAAGAATGACACACCAGGAAGAAAATTTATTAATGCAATACACACAATTAGAAATAAGTGGCAAGTAATATACATTTTTAAGCAATTATGTCGCAAGCCAAATTCTGAAAGGTCGGGTTTTCTTTGAAAGCATTGCTTAATGTGTAGGTTTCTGGTTTATATTTTTGGTCTTGTTTAAGTACTCAACGGTAAGGGTGTAGTACGTGCTAGTGTGCCACAAATAGAGCATTCGATATGACACTACACTGATAGGAAACTGGAGCCGCTCCCCTGATGAAAAGACGAAACGAGTGAACCTCTATTATACGCTGGTCGGATGGCTGGTCCTTATCGAGTTAAGGATGCCACGCGGGGTCGAGGGAATGACTCCGTGACAAGTGGTATTAGAGCCAAGCCGGACCGAAGCATAATCGTTCATGTCACGCTCCCAAAAGTTCTTAAAAATGTTGGTTGCGCAAAGGTGGTGGGAGAGGTCTCCCGGGGTGTTGCAGAGAATAACATGATGTCATGTTGAATACACAATGTCGCATTCGATGGAAGCCAGAAAATGTAATGGACTAATCCAAATGAGGATGACAGTCGCAGCACGCTGGATTTTAAGTCGCCAGAAAGAGTAATGGACCAATCCAAGAGGGAGTGTAGTCGCTGCATGCTGGGACCCAAAGAGTCGAAAGTCGAATGTCCCTTTAAGATGAAGCCGGAGTAAAGCCAAATCATTTGAGAGAAGTTGTTCGTCTAGGCGAATGACCATGCACGAAGTCATACATGAATTGTTGGTGAGAGAATGTCATGAGCAAAATCCTTAAGGGTCGGGTTCTTTTTGGAAGTGTTGCTTAATGCGTGGGTTGCCGGTTTATTCTGTTGGTCTTGTTGGAGTACCCCAACGGTAAGGGTGTAGTATGTGCCACGAGTAGAGCACTCGATATGACACTACACTGGTAGGAAGCTAGTTAGGGCCGCTCCCCTGAGGAGTCCAAGACAAGACGAAAATCAATTAACCTCTATTATACGCGGGTCGGTTGGTTGATCTTTATCGGGTTAAAGACGCCGCGCGAGGTCGAAAGAATGACTCTGTGACAATTAGTCCTAAACTAAAAACCAATAAAATTTTAATTATGTGAGATATGTGAATTTCAAACCCCATATGATGAAGTTTACGCTTTTTGAAATCTTTTTGTGGGTTCTCATCGACTCAAAAGCTATAACTATTTAACATTGATATGATTTATCACGCCTTCTATGTACGAGTCAGTTGATCGATGTTAATTGGCCAGTATTCTTGATGTTTATCTATTAGGGGGTGAAACTCACACCACATTTTTTGATGCATGCACCACAATTTGTGCATTACATTATTGTACGGTACAAACTGTAATGCACAAATTGTGGTGCATGCATCAAAAGATGTAGTGTAAGTATCAATTCCCTTATCTATTCCTTGGTTATAATCTTTTTTCAAAAACTTGCATCCGAATATTGTTACCCCATTTTTATATTGTTTCAAATTACTAAAGTGATTTTTTTCCAAGTTCATGCAGGATACCTATAAAATAGGTTGCCACATAGCTGATTCGCAACCGGACTCACTAGGCCAAGTAAGTATTTTTACAATATTAGGTAGGTAAAATGTTTATGGGATGTAGTACTATATAATACCATTTTTATATTGATTCAGAAGTGAAAATCATATCATTATACCAAACTGGAACTGAGAAAATAACAATACAAAATAATGACATTCAACAAAAAAATAGGGTTAATAACCTATTAAAGCATCATACTTGTCACAAAAAGCAGTTTGACGTAGCGAACAAAAAAAATAGCCCTTTTGGCTACTAAACTTAAATTCTTGTCTTCCTTTGAGTAATAATTCCAAAATACAAAATTGTAATGACTATTTTACCCTTGAATTTATAAAAATTGTATTCTTTGTCCAAGTATATAAATAACCCATTCATCTTTACACCTTAAATCATCACTTTCATCACTTTCATCTTCATATTTCATCTTCATATTTCATCACTTTACACCTTAAACCCAGATCCCAAAAAAACTGCTGCTCTATTTTCAGGCCAGATTTCGGCCATTTCCGCTTCCTCGCCGCCGCCGTTACTGGACAAAGGAGAAGACTACGGGTTTTGTCAATATCCATTTCCATTTCCGCCGCCGCCGCCGCTTCCTCACCACCAACACCACAGTCTCACCACCTCTCCACTCTCCTCTTTCTTCGTTTGGTATGTCGAGCACTAAAAACTTAGTTTGTTAATCTTTTACTTTTAAACCGATATTAAGAGTTTTGATGGGGTTTGTGGGGATCGATTAGCATATCAAGGGGGTTTGTGGGGATCGATTGAGATCAAAATAGAGCAGCAATTTTGGAGGAAGAAGAAATTGATATATGGGTTAAGTGAGCACTGAGCAATTTCGGAGGAAGAAAAAATTGATATATGGGTTAAGTGAGCAATCAGGTGATCTGATTGATATATGGGTTAAGCTTGATATATGGAATAAATTGACACAATTGATTGTTCAATTTGGCTGATTGATATATGGGTTAAGAAGCAATTTGGGAGGAAGAAAAAAATGACACAGTTAAATTGACAAGCCGTAGGGATGATAGATGCAATCACCGGTTTGGTGATTTGAATTTAATATGATTTAATTATTTGGACTATGGACGCAATTTTTTCAAACGACAGGGACTATTTTTGTAATTTAGCCTAGGGACGATGGATGTAATTTTCGCAAAACCACAAGGACCATTTCTGTAATTTGGAAGGGTAAAATGGTCATAATACTCAAAGGAAGACAAGAATTTAAGTTTAGTAGCCAAAAGGGCTATTTTTTTTGTTCGCTACGTCAAACTGCTTTTTGTGACAAGTATGATGCTTTAATAGGTTATTAACCCCAAAAAAATAATAGTGTACACGTGAAATTAGGACATTATACTTTGGTCCTGTATAATGTTATATAGCATACATGAGGATTAGTTAGTTCCACCAAGAACAACCTTGAGTTTCCTCACAGTGGCAGTATCAAGGAAAGTAGTCTTCTGCACTAATGGTGACGGTAAGTCATTTGCAAACAATGCAAAATCAGTTATCTGTAAACCAGGTGACGCGCTACTAAAACTTGCAAATGCAACCGCTGGAACTCCACCAGCATTTAATTGAAAATGCAATAACCCTTGTGGGAATACCATTATATCACCCTTCTTTAGAGTCTTAATGTAAACCTTATTAGCCGAGGAAATAAAACCGGCTTTAATAACACCTTGTGTCACCAAAAGTAGCTCAGAGCCACCCGGATGTGTGTGCATTGGGATAACGCCACCAGGGGCTAGGTCCAGCCGGGCAATGGAGATCCCAAGCCCATTCACACCTGGAAGTTGAGTAGCAAAAGCTGGAGTAACAGCTGCTTTGATGATGTTGGATGTGTTTGCTGCAAAGTTTAAACTGCTAGACACAAAGTCATCAACTGTGACATTGGTGGGTGATTTGCAAGAATAGCCCGCCGGGCTTTCTGGTCCTTTTAGGTCCGCAACACAAAAATCTTGTACCGCTGCATGAGTGGAGATGGTGTAGAGAGAGGAAACAATCAAGAGAATGTGAATCATTTTCACAATGGAGTTTATGATATGATCTTACAAGTATTAGCAGATGTGTATTGTGTGATATATCTTGAGGTTATGTTAGAAATGTTATATATAAGGATCATATGATGAATGTGGTTAGCTGCAAGTTGGAGAATAGAGCCATGCGAAGCAATTAGAGCCTTAAGTTTATATTATTAAATAAGCAAAAAAAGAAGCAGTGCTTGGTAGTGATCACCATGTTCCTATAATAGAACAAATTATACCTTTTTGGTGTGGTGTCTTAGTGGCAAAGAGTGAGTATTGGATCTGATTTTCAGTGATTGATATAAATTCATATTTTTTATTTATTTTTTATTTATTATTATTATTTGTTTAATTTAACCATAAATTCTAAATCTGTAGCTACACAGTACACAAAATTTATGCAAAATGTTAATGCATTTTTTGGACGCCTTTTTGTCATCGATAATAATTCAGCTATAGAGTTTATACAAAGAGAGACAAACTATATTAACTTCAAATGAAAACCAATAAAACGTGTTATATATTATACTAGTAATCTTTCATTTTGTAATCAGTTTTGATTTCCCTTTCCTCTCAACTATCAGTAATCATTTCATAATTCATAATTCTTGGTGGGTATCTTCCAAAACAGGGTTAGATAATCAATGTCAGCAGAAACAAATACCAAGTCAGCAGAAACAAATACCACTAGGTGGTTACCAGATATCACTTGGAATCGTGTGATCACTTTCCAAAGTAAACTATTCGACCCTAATGCCTGGGTATCACGAATATCTACTTGGGATAAGACCAAATGTTTGTTAGTGATTTAGGCACAAATCAATAACCTTTTTGCTTAGAAGTGTTAAACGTTTTATGTGTGTCTCTCATGCATAATCAAATCTCCTATTTATAGGAGGTTACTCTGAGCTAGTCAAATGGAATTATGAGAATTAATCGGCACATTAATCGCCTCATAATTATCCCCATTATAGCCATTAGTGGTTACATGACCAATTAAACGTGGTCATTATGCAGTTGTAACTGCCACTTGAATAGGTCAAAGCCCGTTACAAGCAGTACTTTCATCAGTACTTTCATAGCACTAGCAGTGGAAACACACACTGCTTCAGTGGAAACACTGCTTAAGTGGAAACACTACTTATCAGTGGAAACTGAGCACTACCAATACAAAGCACTATAAGAGTCAGGATGTTCAGGGACCTTATGGGTGTACACTCCATACCTCCTAACCCATTACAAGATGTGAACTAATCCCACAAGTGCACTAAATTTTCCAACAATCCTCCCCAAATTTAGTTCACTTCCTTTGCATGAAAAAACAAACATCAAACAAAACATGTGCATAAACGAAAATATCCTGAGGATTGAATTTCCATCTTAGTACATTACACGTTCAAATATTCGAGAATCAGGGTGTTCTAAGAATTGAACCGTTCAACCCATTTGAATACCTGAAGATAAAATACACATAAGTTTTCAAACACTTATCAGCTTCTGACACTATACAAGCCATGTGTCCATATCCAAATTCATGAATGTTGTAAGAGCCAAAAGTCAAAAGCTCCCTGAAGCGGAAAAACTTCAACATTCACATAGGTGGTTCCTCTTTATTCATGCTCCTGCCAAGCACTTTTTCAAAGAAAATTAACCATAAAGAAGTAAAGACTTCATCCTCCTTTCAGCAGGTTCTGAGCACAACCTTGGGATGTAAAATAAACATGTTCTCCAGTCCACTGAATGTTCAACTTTCCTCATTGAACTCAACTCCCAAGTTTCCTTAGGAGGGAGTTGGGTGTCCTAGCATTCAGTGACTAAGTTGGACGTAAACCCATCCCTTTAGCAGACTTTATAACCAAGTCTCTAGCCAAACCCTTCGTCAAGTGATCAGCTAAATTTTGTTAAGATCTAACAAACTCTATAGATACCACCCCATTCATAATAAGCTCACGAATCATGCTATGTCTGATACCTAAGTGTCTAGACTTACCATTGTACATTTGGCTATAAGCCTTAGCCAATGTAGCTGCACTATCACACCGGATAGAAATAGGTGCTATAGGTTTAGGCCAGAATGGAATCTCAAGAAGCAAGTTTTTCAACCATTCAGCTTCTTTACCAGTAGCAGCTAAGGCCACAAATTCAGATTCCATTGTTGAACTGGTGATGCAAGTTTGCTTCTTGGATGCCCAAGAAATTGCACCTCCACCAAGTAGGAATACCCAGCCACTGGTAGACGAATTGTCTTCAGTGTTACTGATCCAACTTGCATCAGTGTATCCTTCCAACACTGATGGGTAACCAGTATATGAGAGACTATAATCCATAGTTCTCTTCAAATACTTCAGTACCCTTTGAACTGCTTGCCAGTGATGAGCACTAGGATTACTAGTATACCTACTCAATTTTCCCACTTCAAAACCAATATCAGCTCTTGTACAAGTCATGGCATACATCAAGCAGCCAATTACCCTAGAATACTCAAGTTGAGATATAGCTTTGCCATTATTAGGCATCAACTTCTCACAAGTATCCATAGGTGTACTCACAGGAGTACAATCAAAGTAATTGAATTTCCTCAACACCTTCTCAATATAATGAGACTGAGAGATAGATATTCTTTTACTTTCATGTTTAATCCTTATACCAAGGATAACATCAGCTTCCCCCATGTCCTTCATGGAGAACCTTGATGACAAAAATTCCTTTGTCAGGTCAACCTGATTTTGGTCAGTGCCAAAGATCAACATGTCATCAACATATAGACGAATGATGACTCCTTTACCAGATTCATCAAATTTGCTATATACACATTTGTCAGCTTGGTTAAGAACATAACCACTAGACAAAACCACTTCATCAAATTTTTGATGCCATTGCTTAGGTGCCTGCTTTAGTCCATAAAGAGACTTAATCAGTTTGCACACCTTGTTTTCATTGCCAGGCAAGATGAAGCCCTGAGGTTGGTTCATATAAACCTCCTCATCCAATTCACCATTCAAGAAAGCTGTTTTCAGATCCATCTGATGAATGGTCAGATTGTGAATAGATGCCAAAGCAATCAGTAGTCTTATGGTACTGATACGAGCCACATGGGCAAAAGTATCAAAATAGTCTATCCCTGACTTTTGTTTAAAGCCTTGAATGACTAGTCTAGCCTTGAACTTTTCAATAGTTCCATCTACTTTCATTTTCCTTTTGAAAATCCATTTGCAACCCAGAGGTTTGCAACATGGTGGTAGATCAACCAACACCCAAGTGTTGTTGCCCATAATGGAATCCATCTCATCATTGATTGCTTCTTTCCAGAAAGCAATATCCTGGGATTTCATTGCTTCTTCAAATGTCTTGGGATCATCCTCAACAATGAAGCAATAGGAGTATTGGTCTGAGACCTCATCCCTGGTTCCTTCAACTAAGTATAGTTGAAACTCAGGTTCAAATGACTTTGGAGTCCTAACCCTTTTGCTCTTCCTGAGCACAGGTTCAGGTTGTTGAACCACAACCTCATTAGGGACCACTGATGGTTCATCATCAGGGACCTCTGATACACCAGTGTCATGAGTTCCATTAGGAATCCTCTGACCTGGTCTAGGGACTGATGAGAATCTATTCTCATCAAAGTTTGCATCCCTTGATTCAATTATTGATTTAAAATAACATAGAACCTAAAAGCCTTGGAATGCTCAGCATATCCAACAAAGATGCAGTCAATGCCTCTTTCACCCAAAGTCTTTAGCTTTGGATCAGGGAGTCTTACAACAGCCCTACAACCCCAGACCCTGAGATAGTTCAGGTTAGGTTTCCTTTTAGTCCAGAGTTCATAAGGGGTAACCTTGTTCCTTTTGTTGGGAACTCTATTTAATAAATAGCAAGTTGTTAACATAGCTTCACCCCAGAACCCTTGACTCAGTCCTGAATAGGACAACATGGAATTAACCATCTCCTTCAGTACCCTGTTTTTCCTTTCAGAAATACCATTTTGCTGAGGAGTATAAGGGGCAGTCGTTTCATGGATTATACCAACAGACTGAAAATACAGAGTATCCATGTGCTCACTTCCCCTATCAGTCCTTAATCTTTTGATCAAAGACCCAAGTTGTAATTCAACTTCAGTTTTAAACACTTTGAATTTATCTAATGCTTCATCCTTGGTATGTAACAGATAGACATAACAAAACCTTGAAGCATCATCAATAAATGTCACAAAGTACTTCTTATTCCCCAAAGAAAGAGTGGCATGCAAATCACACAGGTCACTGTGTATAAGCTCCAAGACCTTAGTCTCACGACTAACACCCTGAAAAGGTTTCTTGGTTATCTTGGTCAACATGCAAGTTTTACACTTTTCAGTGTCCATGTCAAAGGCTGGGATTAACCCATCCTTAGACATATCTTGCATTCTTTTATAATGAACATGGCCAAGTCTAGCATGCCATAGGGTAGAGTCAGTCTGGTCAGAGGTGGTCACAAAGGCTGAATTAACACTATCAGTGGAAATATTAAGCCTGAACATTTGATTACATAAATAACCAAAACCAATAAAAAAACCATGCTTAGAAAGCACAAATTTATCAGACTCAATAACTTGTTTATAACCATGATTATTCAAAATACTACTTGAAACCAAGTTCTTCCTGATATCAGGAACATGAATAACATCAAACAAAGTTACAATCTTTCCAGAACTAAATATAAGATCTACACAACCACGACCATGCACCAAGGCTGTTGACTCATTTCCCATGTGAAGAATAGAACCATCATTCAGTGACTCATAAGTCTTGAACCAGCTTCTATCTTTGCACACATGAACTGTTGCACCAGAGTCAACCCACCACGCAACATCATCATCCTGCACATAAAAAGATTCAGATACATATGTAACATAATAAATCTGAAAAGACTTATTAAACATATTCTGACCTTTCAGTGAGTTGGCTGAACCACCACTCCCTGAACTATTAGTGCCTGATCCATTGGCTTTACCACCAACTTTAACACCTTTGCAGTCCCTTTTAATTTGACCAGTCTTGCCACATTTCCAACAAGTAGGTGTTGCCTTCTTGTTAGGATCTGCCCTTATGTTGTCATGATATTTGCGTTTGCCTTTGTTGTCATTGTACCTGGTGGAGTTGTTATGCTCCACCATATTGACAACAGATGCACCAGCAGCATTGCTACTTTTTGGCTTGTCATTATCCTGCACCTTGATAGATTCCTCAATGCGCATATGACTGCCCAACTCAACCAGAGTTAACTCATCTTTCTTATGTTTCAAGGTATGCTTGAAATCTTTCCAAGAAGGAGGAAGTTTATCAATAACACAAGAGACTGAAATAGCCTCATCCATGTGCATATTGTGTTGTGTAAACCTTCCAAGTATTCCAAGAAGTTCATTGTATTGTTCCATGACTGGTCTTGAATCAGTCATTATGTAATTTGTGAAATTACTAACAAGAAACTTCTTACTTGATGCATCCTCAGCCATATATTTGGCATCCAAGGAATCCCACAGTTCTTTAGAAGATTCAAAGTTCTGATAAATATCAAACAGAGCATCAGACATACCATTGAGAATAAGACCTCTGCATATGTAGTCATCATTCTCCCATTCGCTCCTCCTCCTGATCTGCTCCACAGTAGCATCATCCCCATCATCAGGAATAGGTGTGGTAAGAACATAGACCACACTCATGCTTGAAAGCAAGAAGTGCATCTTCTTCTGCCATCTCCTAAAGTCCACCTTTTCAAACTTATCAAGCTTGGCAAAGTTTGAAGCCATGTGTTTCATTGCAGCAGCAGCCATTGATTATCACAAAATAGTTTACTTTGATTCTTGGTGGGTATCTCCCAGAACAGGGTTAGATAATCAATGTCAGCAAAAACAAATACCAAGTCAGCAGAAACAAATACCACTAGGTGGTTACCGGATATCACTTGGAATCGTGTGATCACTTTCCAAAGTAAACTATTCGACCCTAATGCCTGGGTATCATGAATATCTACTTGGGATAAGACCAAATGTTTGTTAGTGATTTAGGCACAAATCAATAACCCTTTTGCTTAGAAGTGTTAAACGTTTTCTGTGTGTCTCTCATGCATAATCAGATCTCCTATTTATAGGAGGTTACTCTGAGCTAGTCAAATGGAATTATGAGAATTAATCGGCCCATTAATCGCCTCATAATTATCCCCATTATAGCCGTTAGTGGTTACATGACCAATTAAACGTGGTCATTATGCAGTTGTAACCGCCACTTGAATAGGTCAAAGCCCGTTACAAGCAGTACTTTCATCAGTACTTTCATAGCACTAGCAGTGGAAACACGCACTGCTTCAGTGGAAACACTGCTTATCAGTGGAAACTGAGCACTACCAATACAAACCACTATAAGAGTCATGATGTTCAGGCACCTTATGGGTGTACACTCCGTACCTCCTAACCCATTACAAGGTGTGAACTAATCTCACAAGTGCACTAAATTTTCCAACAATAATTCCATAACAAATTCTTTAATCATTCTCTACTTTCGAATTTACCAAATATTGTAGATTCTAGTGAGTTGACCGGCTATTCTTGATTATCCCATATAATCTGATTAAGAACCTATCACAAATGCCCAATTATTTATTTACCTCAGAATTGCTTTGTATATTAAAAGAGAGGCAAGTCGCTGAAGAAAATCAATCTGCGAAGACTCTACACATGTAAAGAAATTACATTATTTTGCTTGTTTCAATACTCCAATTTTGTGTTTCAAAATGACCTACGTCAATTTGCTGACTTAAAATTCGGGATCTGGCAAAATATGCAAAGCAACTTCATTAACATAAAAAGGTTAGCGTACAGGAGAACGATAATCTAATTTTATTGAAGGGTATATATTATGCTTTAGCAGAACCACAACAGTGCATGTTGCTTCGTATCTTTGCCTTTCATGAAATAGGTGTGTTCCTCGGCCAATAAAACAAGACTGTCAGGGGCAGAAGATCGTTAACAAGGCTATGGCCGTAGTACCAGGCAGATGCTATTTCCACCACCAATACTAAAGTCTAAAAGTGCTTTTCTGAATTCTTTTTAACAGACCTTGTTCGACATAAACCAAAATACCATTATCACAAACGAATTACTTTTCCAACTACGTTAAATAGGATTATAAATACACGCGCACACATCATCTTTGCATTGTTACCTCAGAATTGATCATCTTTAGTGCCTACCTACCCAGCAATGCTTAACCAGCACCATTTGACAAGAACACGCAATATACAAAACTAAGATATAGTGAATCGACAAGAAACTCAGGCGTTTCTTAAACAAAATCCAATAATATGTCGATCGATAAATGGGTAAATGGGTAGCCTTCCAGGCTACCCTAGTCGGGTTTTCATTGGTTCTCCAAATTCAATATTCAAGTCGAAAGGAGTATACATACTCATGAATGTATTAATATGTGAGATTTGTGAATTTCGACCCCGTCCCATGTAATGGATTCTACACCTTTTGAGTTCGTGTTGCAGGATCATTGACTCAAAAGCCTTTTGAGTTCGTGTTGCAGGCTCATTGACTCAAAAGTTATCACTATCAAAAGTCGGCATGCTTTCCCATGTCTTTTATGCATTCCGGCAGTTCATGTACGTACGAGTTAGCTGATTGATGCATCATTTCTCATTAATTAGTTTTTAAAATGTTCAACTAGTTACTCCTTGGATTGAAACATTAAAAATTTTTTTTGAACGGCAATTTGATTGAAACATAAAATATTTTTCAGAAACTTACATCTAGATGTTGCCTAATTTCTTGTTATCTCAAACTACGAATGTATGTGATTCTTTTTTTCTTTTTGGGCAAATGATAAAAAAAAAGTATCATACTTGCCATCATTTGCTCTTGTGGGTAGCGAACAATTTTTTTTGCTTTTGTGAGTACTATACTTTCAAATTCATCCTCTTTAGGGTACTATGTGATATTTTTGCCCTTCGAGAAAAAAAAATCTATTAGCTAAGAGGGGCAAAAATGTCCAAAAATTTTGCAAAATACCCTAAAGAGGATGAATTTGAAAGTATAGTACCCACAAAAGCAAAAAAAAAATTGTTCGCTACCCACAAGAGCAAATGGTGTCAAGTATAATACTTTTTTCTATCATTTTCCTTTTCTTTTTTGCATGGTAATATGACAGAATCACTACTTTCTTGTTCATGCAGGATACCTGTAAACTAACTAGATTGCTCACATGGCAAATTCTGATTTGTGCAACTGGAGTCACTAGTCAAAGTAAGTATTGTTAGCCCTTAATGTTGTTAGATCAAATGTTAAGTATTAAAGTTATTATGTTTAAGACTCTAGTTTTATAATTATGTAATATGTAATGTATGTTCTGTATTTGTGAATGGGTCAAAATCAATACTATGGGTCAGAAACTATGTAACCCAAACAGGCCCATTACAAATGACAGTTATGTAGGAAACGGTTATCTCCTAAACATCACAACGTTTGGAGAAAACCCTTAGTGCCGTTTCATTGACTATATATTGTGTTGTTCCAACATGTGGAAAACACAACAATATTGATTATCTACAAAAGTCAATCGTTATTAGTATATTGCATTATTTACCCGTTTTTTACTGTTACATCCAAACACCCATTGCGTAGTCAAAACAAAGAAACATGAAACGTTTATTGAAGCAGAAAATCATTGGCAAACAACCTGTGAATAATTGGTATCAGAGCGAAGGCTCTGGTCAGTGGGAAACGCCAACGTTCAAGTATACTTCAGGATTCCAAAGTGGGCGTTACCTTTTAAGGGAAACACCCAAACGCATGTATCAATGGAACACGAGAAAGAAGAAGTCTATATCACCGAAGGGAAAGCAATTACTGGTTCAAACAGTATTGGATAACGAAGCATTTAATGCCAAGAGCATAACAGAGTGCGTGATTGAAAGAAATAAGAAAACCGTTCCAAAGAAAAAGGCCAAGAATGCGAAGTGCTATATTTGTAGAGAAAAAGGACACCCCTTTTGGGCGTGTGAGAGAAGGAAGAAATTGGCAGGCATTGAATTACAACAAGAGGTCGATATTACAAACCACATAATTGATCAAGAAAGAATGTACCCCGAAAAGGTGTACATATACGGTGACTATACAGTGAAAGGGACGGATGAAGATGGCTGGAATGATATATGGTACGTAAGTAAACATTACAAGTTTCATATGTGCCTTAGGAGAATCATGTTTGATGATGTCAATTACAAGTTCAAGTTAATAGGCAAAGATCAGCATGAGTGCAAGTTCATATTTTCATATGGAATTGGCACTACCACTATCAAAACAGAATTGGGTGAACTAGTTGTGAGACAAATACAATATACTCCCGAAATTTCTCACAATATTCTTAGCCTAGACTTGTTAGAGAAGCAAGGATTTTCTGTGAAAATTAAGGATACTAGATGTAGCATATACCATATGTAACGCCCCGACCCGCCAAGGGTAAAGGAATCACAAGTAATGGTGTCATATCAAAGCAACACATAAATAACCAAAAGAAGTCTTAACATAAATGCGGAAATAATCCAAGTCAAATGACTTCAATACATAGGTCCCAGCGGAAACATAATAAACTTCAACATAATATCCGAAATAAATAAGTCTTAAATGGCATCATAAGAAATCAAAGCTAAATCTCTAAGGTAAGTCCACTCAAGCACTCATCCCAAAGCAACCCAGCTTCCATTGCTTAGATACCTGCCGCGGAAGAAAAGAAAAGTGCGGCTGAGCTTCAAAAGCCCAGTGAACAGATATGAAAGCAAAAGCGAATACTAAACGATATCAAATACGAAATAAAGTGAATGAGCGATAGCAAAATCATAATCATTTTCAAAGTATAAATCAGAATTTCAAATAAAGTTTATAGTTAACTACCTCGAGCCCAGAAACATATATCAGATCATATTCATATTCACATAAGGCAACATTTGTAGGGGAGACCTACCAGAGTTATGAAGGACGTGCATGCACGCAGCATCAATCATCAGATAACAGATAACATATAACATATAACAGATCTAGGATGCATCCATACGCCCCTTCCTACATATTCACAAATATGCTTCACCATCCAGAGACGTGGCAGAACATCACTCTACTGCCCTAGAGTCATATCAGAGGTGCATCACTGATACGGACATGGAACCCCCATGACTAGTTAAATATTTGGCTCGGGTGTCAAACTATCTTAGGTCAAAATCAGAATGTCATAACTGACACAGGTCATCTTTTATCAGAAAATCATTCATATTTCCAAAATCACAGTTTTCATATCAGATAGTTCAAAATCAGATGTTTCATAATTCAGAAATCAGAGTTCAGATAAGCAATAGCTCAAACAAATCAGGTTTGGGATTCATAGCAAAGGCTTAGGAAACCCTAATACGAAAGAAAACGTTAAAAGGAAACCTCTACTGAAAAGGTCAGAATATCTGTACCTTATTCCAACGCAAATGATCAAAAAGCAGAAAGACGAAAGGCAAAGGATTACTCCCTCTTCACAGAACCTATGGACATTAACGGTCGTCCATGTTATTTATGATTCCATAATCGTCAAAATGATCTTTTAATATTTGGTGTTCATACTTAAAGTATATTAATGATCTTCTTACTTTAGGGTTTTAATAAATGAGACTTAAGTATTCTATATTTAATGTTGTAGATTAGGGTTCGTTATATCCTTTTATTAAAGTCTAGGTTTAGATGTGAAAATAGTTTATAAAACATAACTCACACATGAAATAACGAATTACTATATTTAGCTCAAACCTTAATCGACTCTCATTTATTGTTCTAGGGTTTTCTTATTCTTTAATATCTCATTAATATGCATTTACTTTACATGTTACGTCTTAATGACTCGCTACTTAACCTAATATGTAAATGATAACAATCTTTCCTTTTATGTTTTATCATGTACGTTTATGATTTTATGTGACATACAAGTTACTTCTTACTCGGATTAATTACACGTTTACATATCTTTACAAGTTCACTTTAGTTATAATAACACACGCATATGAGACAAAGTTCACCAACAATTAGGGTTTGATATACTTTATTCGCTTTACATATTAAACTAGGGTTTATGTTTACGTGACCCTTACTTATTTATTACACGTCCAAAACTTATATATATATATATATTCGGTTCCAACTAGGGTTTAGGCTAGTAGGTTATACGCAAGTCCTAGCTCATCTAAACATGTTACATATTCAAGTTATTAAGTTTTATTCATTAGCCGAATACCTAAGTGGTTCGGTCCTAACTCATGCATGGTTCGGCCTAGTTTAACTCGACATATACATGACCCCATTCAATATTACATCTTACGTTACATGTCTCTTATTAGTTACAAGGTTTAATTCATTAGGGTTTGCCTTGGTTTTTGTTTACATGTCTCGGCCACAAGAAAAAGAAAACAAAACGCAACTAAACAAAATATAACTTGACATATACATGCAAGGTACGTTAAAGGAAGTCGAATAAACGTTATACCTTAACTCGTTTGAAACAAAATCTCGACACCAAGGGGGTGTATGAGTCTCGGCCGAACAAGAAGAAAGAAAAAGGGAGAGGCAAAACAAACTAGGGTTTCACTTTTGATATTATGTGATGTATTTATAGTTTACATTTTAAGTTAGGGCTTAGGAAAGGGAGTTGGGTTCGGCTTGGGTCCAACCGGTCACACCAAAACCCACGACCAAATGGGCTTCGGCCCTATGATCCAACGAACAAAGACAAACGCCCCTTGGGCTCTTGAACTTTCGGCTTAGCACAAAACAAAACAAAGAAACGAGCCCGTCCAACAAATAAACGAACGGCCCAACATTTAGCGAAACGTTTAAGTCCTTCGTCGTACCAAAGTCGTTCACGTAATTATATTCGTTAAGTTTTATTTATTAGGTTTTTAATTTCGTAATTTATTATAAACGTGTTTTACGTATTTTTATAATTCTTGGTTCCAAGGGTATTTTCGTCTTTATATATGTTTTAGATTCTCGGGTTTTACAACTCTTCCCCTCTAAAAAAAAATTTTCGTCCTCGAAAATTGAAATGAAACGAAACGAAAACGAGATGAGAACATACCGAACTATTCAAAGAAATGAGGATAACTAGCTCACATCGACTCTTCGGTTTCCCAAGTAGCCTCACGCTCCGGGTGATTTTTCCAAAGAATCTTAACGAACGGAATGACTTTGCTTCTCATAACTCTTTCTTGTCTTTCTAAAATAGCTTCCGGTTCTTCAGATAAAGACATATCGGATCGGATTTGATCAAACGGATACGAAGCAACGTGTAATGGATGATAGTTGTATCCCCTTAGAAGAGATACATGGAACACATCATGAACATGCGACAACTGAGGCGGAAGTGCTAATCGATACGAAACTTCTCCTATACGCTCCAGAATTTCAAACGGACCAATGAATAGAGGACTGAGCTTGCCCTTGATTCCAAAACGTTTCACACCTCTAAACGGCGAGACTTTCAAAAACACACGATCACCAACTCGAAACTCTAAATCACGACAATGCTTGTCGGCATAACTTTTCTGACGAGACCTAGCCTCCTTCAACTTTTCTCTAGCAACAGCTACTTTTTCATTAGTGATCTCAATCATTTCCGGACCTTCGATTAGACGTTCACCTACTTCATCCCAACAAGTAGGTGATCTACATTTCCTTCCATAAAGAAGTTCAAACGGTGCTGCCTTAATGCTAGCATGCCAACTGTTGTTGTATGCAAACTCTACCAAACACAAATATTCATCCCAGCTGCCAGTCCATTCCAAAGCACAAGCCCTTAGCATGTCCTCTAAGGTCTGAATAGTCCTCTCTGACTGACCATCTGTTTGAGGATGAAAAGCAGTACTAAAATTTAGTCGAGTACCCCAAGCTTTTTGCAAACCTTTCCAGAAACGAGAAGTAAAACGCGGATCCCTATCTGACACAATAGCCATCGGAGTACCATGAAGTCTAACTATCTCTTGCTGAAAAATCTCTGCCAATCTACCAATACCATAATCCTTCCTAATTGGTAAGAAATGAGCGGATTTGGTTAGCCGATCAACAACCACCCAAATCGCATCATGCTTCTTCTTAGTAAGAGGTAGTCCAGTCACAAAGTCCATAGATATCTTATCCCACTTCCATGTCGGAATATCCAATGGTTGTAACAGTCCACTAGCTCTTTGATGTTCGATCTTCACTTGCTGACAAATCATACACTTCGACACAAACGTTGCCACATCTTGCTTCATGCCATTCCACCAGAAATACTGTTTCAAATCCCTATACATCTTGGTAGAACCAGGATGGATAGTGAAAGGAGAACTATGAGCTTCAGTCATAACTTTCTCACGAAGTACCTGATCATTGGGAACGCAAAGCCTATCTTCATACCATACGATTCCGTCGTTATCAACCTTAAACTCCGTCTGCTTACCTTCATCAACATTTTGAGCTACAGCCCACAACTCGCCGTCATCTTTCTGAGCTTCCCTAATTTACAGTATAAGGTTCGACTCCACCTTCATACTAGCCCAGTATCCACCAAAACCTCGTACGCACAACTCAACATCCAAACGCTCTAAGTCACGAATGATCCTAGGCTCAATCTCAATACTTGCAAGCATACCTGATTTCCGGCTAAGTGCGTCGGCAACTACATTAGCCTTACCAGGATGGTACTGAATGTTAGTGTCATAATCCTTAAGAAGTTCTAACCATCTTCTTTGTCTCATGTTGAGTTCCTTTTGAGTGAAAATATACTTGAGGCTCTTATGGTCGGTGAAAATATCACACGTCTCTCCATACAAGTAATGTCTCCAGATCTTCAACGCGAACACCACAGCAGCTAACTCCAGGTCATGAGTTGGGTAATTCTCCTCATAAGGTTTCAGTTGTCTTGAAGCGTAAGCTATCACCTTACCATGTTGCATCAAGACACAGCCCAATCCTTTCTTAGATGCATCGCTATAGATTTGATATCCTCCAGAACCAGATGGAAGAGTCAAAATAGGAGCGGAAACCAACCTCCGTTTCAACTCTTCAAAACTCTTTTCTCTTTCATCCGTCCACACGAACTTTTCACCTTTCCTCATCAATTGGGTTAAAGGCAAAGCTAAACGAGAGAAACCTTCAACAAAACGTCGATAGTATCCAGCAAGTCCTAGAAAACTCCTAACCTCAGTCACTGTCGTAGGTCTTGGCCACTTAGTGATAGCCTCAACCTTAGACGGATCCATGGTGATACCATCAGCAGATACGATATGACCAAGGAAAGCGACTTGTCCTAACCAAAATTCACACTTCGAGAATTTGGCGTACAACTTCTTCTTCCTCAGAATCTCCAAAACTATCCGGAGATGTTGCTCATGCTCCTCTTCAGACTTAGAGTAGACTAAAATGTCGTCGATGAAAACAATAACGAACTTGTCGAGGAACTCATGGAAAACACGATTCATCAGGTCCATAAATACAGCAGGCGCATTTGTCAAACCAAAAGGCATAACGAGAAACTCATAATGACCATATCTGGTACGAAACGCGGTCTTAGGAACATCTTGCTCCTTCACACGTAGTTGATGATAACCAGACCTCAGATCAATCTTAGAAAAGAACTTAGCTCCTTGCAGTTGATCAAACAAATCGTCTATGCGTGGAAGAGGATAACGGTTTCGAATAGTAATACGGTTGAGTTCGCGGTAGTCGATACATAAGCGCATACTTCCATCCTTCTTCTTCACAAACAAAACAGGTGCACCCCATGGAGAAACGCTAGGTCGAATGAATCCATTATCTATCATCTCTTGCAGCTGTTCCTTCAACTCCTTCAGTTCTACAGGTGCCATACGATACGGAGCTTTCGAAATTGGTTTAGCACCAGGAATCAACTCAATGCTAAATTCAAATTCTCTAGCTGGAGGAATACCAGGAAGTTCATCAGGAAAAACGTCGGTGAATTCACAAACAACATAAAGGTTTTCAATGTTAGGACTCTCCAAAGATGTGTCCTTAACAGATGCTAGAAAACCTTGACACCCATGAGCAATCATGGTCCGTGCCTTCATAGCAGAAATGAACTTAACAGATTTGAGTGGTTTAGAACCATAATAAACGAATTCAGGATGTTTTACGTCTCCAAAGATCACAGTTCTAGCATAGCAGTCGATGGAAGCTCTATGATAAGCCAACCAATCCATGCCTAGAATGATATCAAAGTCGACCATATCGAGAGGATACAGATGTGCAGGGCGAATACGATCATCAAAACGAAGAGGACACTTAACGTATTTATGATCAATGATCATGTGGTTTTTCATAGGCGTAGATATCGATAAGTGATTCGTTAGTGGTTGTGGCTTCATATTAAGTTTCTTAGCACATGTGACAGATATAATGGAGTGTGTGGCACCGGTGTCAAATAAAACGAAGACAGAATAATCATCAATGAAAAGAGTGCCCGTAATGGTACCTGAAGTATGCTCCGCCTGATTCCGAGTAGTAGCATAAACACGTCCAGTAGTAGGTGGCGGCTTGGTGTAGTTTCCAGGAATCGCCGGATTCCTCTTAGGGCAATCCTTGATCTTGTGAGTAGTGGAACCACAAGAGAAGCATCCACCAGTGGCCTTGAAACACGGTCCCGGATGAGCCTTTCCACAAGTAGTACAGATAGGTGGGGGAGGCAAAACTTCAGCTGTCCTTTGCTGACCAGAAGATCCTGAAGCACGACCCTGATTTGATCCTCGAGCCGACTGATCTTTGTTGTAACGCTGGTTATTGTTACCTTGATTCTGACGATCATTTCCATTCTTACCAGCAGCTCTGCTATCCTGACCCCTCGCCTCAGGGCGCCTAGAGTCCACGTTCCTTCCCGACTGACTCCGCTGATCATAACCCTTATCCACTTGTCCCCTTGAATCATAACTCCTGCCAGTATTTCCCTTATACTCATTACTTTGAGTCCTACCTTGGATCCGATCACCATCGCGATTACGCTTGTTGTAGCCTGAACCCTCATGAAAGATCTCAATGTTACGAGCTGCATCATTGCAGGCCGACACATCCTCATACTCAGTGTTAAGCAGTCGGTCCAACACCCACTTCTTCAGTCCCCATTTGAAATGCTTAGCTTGGCGCCTACCATCTCCAGCAATCGCTCCAACAAAACTTACCAACCTCATAAACCTACTCATGTACTCATTGGAGTTCTCATGATCAAACTGGTAGATCGCCTGATAATCTCTCTCATACCTTTGCTGTTCCGCATCAGGGAAGTAACGGTTATAGAAGATAGTCCGAAACTCCGCCCAAGTACAAGTAACAGCAAAAGCATCTCCTCCTCGTGCTTGTTTCAATGCTTTCCACCAATTTAAAGCATCACCTTCCAACTTAAACGCAGCCAAACGAGTCTTAAACTCGTCTCCACAACCCAATACTTCAAACAGCTTCTCAACATGAGTGATCCAGTCCTCAGATTCAGTGGGAGTAGCAGCAGTGCTAAAAGAAAGAGGCTTGAGCTTACCGAAACGCTCGAGCCAAGTGTGAATTCCTGTGGGTTGATTTCCTCCACCACTACCCGAAGCACCATTTTGATTACTAATGTTGTTGATCACCTGTTCCATCATCTCAGGTGTAGTCAAACCAGGGAAGAGAGAGTTGAGAGCATTCGCAATCGCAGCATCCATGTTAGGAGCATCATCGTCTCCATCCAAATTTTGACGAGTTCGAACCATCTGAAGGATATTCAAACGATTAGCAAAATGAACAAAGGTGAGATACGAAATGGAAGTTCGCAGAAGGAAACCTAAGTCTACCCAAATCCTCACAGGTCAAATCCTAAACTACAAGGGAAAAACCTAGGGTTCTTATGTTCACAGGTCCTGACTACAAGTCGTAAACCTGGGCTCTGATACCATAAATTGTAACGCCCCGACCCGCCAAGGGTAAAGGAATCACAAGTAATGGTGTCATATCAAAGCAACACATAAATAACCAAAAGAAGTCTTAACATAAATGCGGAAATAATCCAAGTCAAATGACTTCAATACATAGGTCCCAGCGGAAACATAATAAACTTCAACATAATATCCGAAATAAATAAGTCTTAAATGGCATCATAAGAAATCAAAGCTAAATCTCTAAGGTAAGTCCACTCAAGCACTCATCCCAAAGCAACCCAGCTTCCATTGCTTAGATACCTGCCGCGGAAGAAAAGAAAAGTGCGGCTGAGCTTCAAAAGCCCAGTGAACAGATATGAAAGCAAAAGCGAATACTAAACGATATCAAATACGAAATAAAGTGAATGAGCGATAGCAAAATCATAATCATTTTCAAAGTATAAATCAGAATTTCAAATAAAGTTTATAGTTAACTACCTCGAGCCCAGAAACATATATCAGATCATATTCATATTCACATAAGGCAACATTTGTAGGGGAGACCTACCAGAGTTATGAAGGACGTGAATGCACGCAGCATCAATCATCAGATAACAGATAACATATAACATATAACAGATCTAGGATGCATCCATACGCCCCTTCCTACATATTCACAAATATGCTTCACCATCCAGAGACGTGGCAGAACATCACTCTACTGCCCTAGAGTCATATCAGAGGTGCATCACTGATACGGACATGGAACCCCCATGACTAGTTAAATATTTGGCTCGGGTGTCAAACTATCTTAGGTCAAAATCAGAATGTCATAACTGACACAGATCATCTTTTATCAGAAAATCATTCATATTTCCAAAATCACAGTTTTCATATCAGATAGTTCAAAATCAGATGTTTCATAATTCAGAAATCAGAGTTCAGATAAGCAATAGCTCAAACAAATCAGGTTTGGGATTCATAGCAAAGGCTTAGGAAACCCTAATACGAAAGAAAACGTTAAAAGGAAACCTCTACTGAAAAGGTCAGAATATCTGTACCTTATTCCAACGCAAATGATCAAAAAGCAGAAACACGAAAGGCAAAGGATTACTCCCTCTTCACAGAACCTATAGACATTAACGGTCATCCATGTTATTTATGATTCCATAATCGTCAAAATGATCTTTTAATATTTGGTGTTCATACTTAAAGTATATTAATGATCTTCTTACTTTAGGGTTTTAATAAATGAGACTTAAGTATTCTATATTTAATGTTGTAGATTAGGGTTCGTTATATCCTTTTATTAAAGTCTAGGTTTAGATGTGAAAATAGTTTATAAAACATAACTCACACATGAAATAACGAATTACTATATTTAGCTCAAACCTTAATCGACTCTCATTTATTGTTCTAGGGTTTTCTTATTCTTTAATATCTCATTAATATGCATTTACTTTACATGTTACGTCTTAATGACTCGCTACTTAACCTAATATGTAAATGATAACAATCTTTCCTTTTATGTTTTATCATGTACGTTTATGATTTTATGTGACATACAAGTTACTTCTTACTCGGATTAATTACACGTTTACATATCTTTACAAGTTCACTTTAGTTATAATAACACACGCATATGAGACAAAGTTCACCAACAATTAGGGTTTGATATACTTTATTCGCTTTACATATTAAACTAGGGTTTATGTTTACGTGACCCTTACTTATTTATTACACGTCCAAAACTTATATATATATATATTCGGTTCCAACTAGGGTTTAGGCTAGTAGGTTATACGCAAGTCCTAGCTCATCTAAACATGTTACATATTCAAGTTATTAAGTTTTATTCATTAGCCGAATACCTAAGTGGTTCGGTCCTAACTCATGCATGGTTCGGCCTAGTTTAACTCGACATATACATGACCCCATTCAATATTACATCTTACGTTACATGTCTCTTATTAGTTACAAGGTTTAATTCATTAGGGTTTGCCTTGGTTTTTGTTTACATGTCTCGGCCACAAGAAAAAGAAAACAAAACGCAACTAAACAAAATATAACTTGACATATACATGCAAGGTACGTTAAAGGAAGTCGAATAAACGTTATACCTTAACTCGTTTGAAACAAAATCTCGACACCAAGGGGGTGTATGAGTCTCGGCCGAACAAGAAGAAAGAAAAAGGGAGAGGCAAAACAAACTAGGGTTTCACTTTTGATATTATGTGATGTATTTATAGTTTACATTTTAAGTTAGGGCTTAGGAAAGGGAGTTGGGTTCGGCTTGGGTCCAACCGGTCACACCAAAACCCACGACCAAATGGGCTTCGGCCCTATGATCCAACGAACAAAGACAAACGCCCCTTGGGCTCTTGAACTTTCGGCTTAGCACAAAACAAAACAAAGAAACGAGCCCGTCCAACAAATAAACGAACGGCCCAACATTTAGCGAAACGTTTAAGTCCTTCGTCATACCAAAGTCGTTCACGTAATTATATTCGTTAAGTTTTATTTATTAGGTTTTTAATTTCGTAATTTATTATAAACGTGTTTTACGTATTTTTATAATTCTTGGTTCCAAGGGTATTTTCGTCTTTATATATGTTTTAGATTCTCGGGTTTTACACCATATGTATTATGATGAGGAAACAGATTCGGATATGCCATGTGATGATGAGAAAGAAAAGGTTGGGCCGAAAGAAGTGGTACAAGAACACAATCAGTATTTGCATAAATACTTTGAAGCAATTGATCCAGGGGACGAATGTTCATTGGTTAGAGGTATAGAAGAGTTGGATTGGAATAAAGAAGTGACTCAAGATTACATAGACAACGATTACTTGAGTTTCAATGGAACCTTATACGCCTTAAAGGTCAATTCATTTTCAAGGTTTCTTTCATTCATGAATTTGTTGAAAAAGGATAAACTGTTATATCAAAATTGGGAAGTGTTCAACAACAAGTTTGTAGATATGTTGAGATGGTTTTACTTGGTGCATTTAAATTACGATGCATTAGATGTAATACCACCCGTTGTCAAAGATGTTGAAGTAAACCTGCTGTGTTTGTTGAAAACTGTTCAAAGTTTGGGCGGCTATTTTCCCGTCACCATGGGTGATAAATGGGGAACCATAGCCCAGTTACAGGGCCTGGACATTGAAGATGGAGAAGCAATCAAAAATTGCTACAAGGAGTATGTGGATCTAGTTGTAGTCTACCATGAAACCGCTAGTGTGCCTTGGGGTGAAACGTCAAAAGATGTAGGAGACGCAAGCAATGCTGGCTTGGCCATGGACCTGCAAGACCAGAAGGACAAGAGGGTGAAGGATGGAGCAATAGAGTCCAGTCGAGACCATTTCGGTGTCAGGCTTGAAGAAAAAGATGAAGATGAGAGCAGTGGAGGAAGTAATGATTTCGACATCATTACTTGAAGTTACAACAAGCAGGAATTCAAGAAGTTTGATTCTAAAACATTAGGGGGGAAATTGTTAGCCCTTAATGTTGTTAGATCAAATGTTAAGTATTAAAGTTATTATGTTTAAGACTCTAGTTTTATAATTATGTAATATGTAATGTATGTTCTGTATTTGGAATGGGTCGAAATCAATGCTATGGGTCAGAAACTATGTAACCCAAACAGGCCCATTACAAATGACAGTTATGTAGGAAACGGTTATCTCCTAAACATCACAACGTTTGGAGAAAACCCTTAGTGCCGTTTCATTGACTATATATTGTGTTGTTCCAACCTGTGGAAAACACAACAACATTGATTATCTACAAAAGTCAATCGTTATTAGTATATTGCATTATTTACCCGTTTTTTACTGTTACATCCAAACACCCATTGCGCAGTCAAAACAAAGAAACATGAAACGTTTATTGAAGCAGAAAATCGTTGGCAAACAACCTGTGAATAAGTATTTCCGCATCCGCCCCTTGTATAAATATGGTAGTGTAATAACTAAAAATCGGCTTGCACTGTTTTAGCTCAGTGCAGAGACACTGATGTGTTTAGCAATATCTTATGTTAAGTGTTCATGTATGTACAAACTGTACAAGATAATATTAGCTTATGAAGGCCCCGACCTTTGAGGAATTGCATATAATGCATGTTTAATTGTTAATTTATTAAATTTTGTAGTCTCTGTAAGGAATATGTCTTATAAAAAACAGTTCGGAAAGTTTGAATATCGTGCTTGATTTGATAAAGTATCTATGGTTCAATTGAGCATCAGAAGCATAGCCGGGTTACCTCACGAAAGTAATTCTTATCTTGGGGAGCTAGTCTATCTCTTGGATTTGGAATATAGACCGGTATCATGTTCGTGTTTACTCTATTTAAGTTCATTAACAGCTAGAATTCAACAATCACTATATAACCTTTTAAGTAAAGATGGATAGAGTGTCTTTCAAGTGGGCATGCCTAACTATTTAGGGAATGTAGTATTGTATTACCCTATTTATGTTGATTCAAAAACAAAATTATATCATTAAGACCAACTCGAACTGAGGCAATAACAAGGCAAAATAATGATAAACAACACAAAATAATAGTGTGCCCATGATATTAGGACATTATATGGTAGTTCTGTATCATATTAGCATACATGAGGATTAGCCAGTTCCACCAAGAATAGCCTTGAGCTTCCTCACAGTGGCATTATCAAGGAAAGTAGTCTTCTCCACTAATGATGACGGCAAGTCATTTGCAAACAACCCAAAATCAGTTATCTGCAGACCAGGTGACGCGCTACTAAAGCTTGCAAATGCAACCGCTGGAACTCCACCAGCATTCAATTGAAAATGCAGCAACCCTTGAGGGAATACCATGATATCACCCTTCTTTAATGTCTTAATATAAACAGTATTAGCCGAAGAGATAAAACCAGCCTCAATAACCCCTTGTGTCACTAAAAGTATCTCAGAACCACCTGGGTGTGTGTGCATTGGGATCACGCCATTAGGGGCTAGGTCCAACCGAGCAATGGAGATCCCGAGCCCATTAACTCCTGGAAGTTGAGCAGCAAACGCTGGAGTCACAGCTGCTTTGATGATGTTGGATGTGTTTGCTGCTAAGTTTAAGCTGCTAGACACAAAGTCATCAACTGTGACATTAGCGGGAGGCTTGCAAGAATAGCCCGCTGGGCTTTCTGGGACTTTTAGGTCCGCAACACAAAAGTCTTGGACAGCTGCATGAGCGGAGTAGGTGAAGAGAACGAAAATGGTCAGAAAAATGTGAAACATGCTCATAATGGGGTGTTTATGATCTTAGAACTATTAGTACTTTGTTAGATCTGTATTGTGTGGGATGTTGAGATGGTTTGTTAGTGTAGGTATTTATAAGGATCATAGCATGAGTGTAGTGTGCTACAAGTTGGAGAAGAGAGCCATGCAAAGCAATTACAGCCTTAAGTTTATATCATTTAAAAAGCAAAACCAAGCTGCTTGGTAGCTTAGTGATCACCATGTTCCTATAACAGAACAGATTACCTCTTTTTGTTGAGGTGAGTTAGTGGAGAAAAGTGAGTATTGGATCTGATTTTCAATGATTCCTAATTCATATATGTTCTCATTAATTGTAGCCGTAAACTCTAAACGTTTAGCCAAATAATCCAAAAGATTTATACAACACGTTTTATGCATATAAATGTTAGTTTTGCATGACAAAACGCACACAAATAACAAGTTGAAATATTATGAACAATGAAAAATCTACCAAAAATATATCATGATACTAAGTATAACATTTGTGAGATATCAAGATAGTGTCCGAAACATGCCCAGCCTCTTATGGACAACATACATAAATGGATGTTGCCTATACAGCTTTTGACCTCCAGTCCTCGATCATAAATGCACATGAACTAAGCCAATACTTAATTTTACTACTGTAATAATTTCTGTAGAATATATAGTAACTATAGTTGGTACCCCAAACATGTTGTCCCAATAGTTGAGTCGAAAATAATTAAGTTGCAAATAATTTACTGAATAATTATTGAATATATTTGTAATTTGTATGAGTTTCAATGGAATATACTACATGTTACATTTTTACTTTGTGTAATGTGCAAATTGAATTTTTGATATTAGATTAACCTTTTTAATAGGTTCTACTGCTCCGATCTAGTTTTTAGATACCAATTTCTTAATTATATGAAATATTTAAAATGTTAAAATTTGGTGTGATTTTGCCACGGGTTTCATACGACATTTTTCAGTGGGAAACCATAATAGTAAATTTCTGGGAAATTAATCCGTGGGAAACCATTGCAAAAATTTAGTGGGAAATTTGTAGGAAAATATCGGTTGGAACTTCGTGGGTAATTAACCGACGGATTACACACGGAAATATTTGTGGGAAAATAGTCAACGCTCGTGGGAAATTCGGTGGGAAAATTTACCCACAAGGTTTTTACCAACGGAATAATTCCGTGTGAAATCCGTGAAAAAAGGCCCTTTTCCACGGTATTTCTCACGGATTTTACCGTGGGTAAAACCAGTTTGTGTAATAGTGTATAGTTGGTACCCCAAACATGGTGTCCAATAGTTGAGTCGAAAATAACTTGCAAATAGTTTACTGAATATTTATTTCATCTAACCAAATAAGCGTGTACATGTACAAGTATATATAGGGTACGAACAGTTTTGTCCCTTCGGTTTGTAACCGAAAAACCTAACCAACTAACTTAACCGCTTTGGCGGTTATTAACTAACTAATGTATACATTTAGCCCTTCGTCTTTCTTATATTACATATGAAGCAATATCTAGATTATAAGTTCACATTCTCCTCCTTAATCTTGATCGTTGCTTCGTCCTAAATCTTGAATGCCGAGCATTTATCGCATAGTCACAAACTTTAGTCTTAGTAAAGCTTTCGTTAGTATATATGCTCTTTGTAATTCTCCACTGACATGTTCCACATTGATGTGTCCATTCTCTACGCATTCCCGAATGAAATGATAGCGAATGTCGATGTTCTTGCTTTTTCCATGAAAAACTGGGTTCCTGACGAGTGCTATTGCTGAAATATTGTCGACCTTCAGCATTATCCTTTTCTCTTCCCAACCAGTTAATTCACTAAGTAGTCGTTTTAACCATAAGGCTTGACATGCTGCTCCAGTAGCCGCCATGAATTCTGATTCACATGATGAGAGCGCCACTGTTGGTTGCTTCTGAGTACACCATGTAATAGGTGATTCTCCAAAATAAAATACTATTCCAGTAGTTTCTTTTCCTTGATCGGTATTGATTCCATAACTACTATCGCTGTAACCTGTCGCCGCCTTCTTTCTTGTATATTATGCCATGCTCCTTTGTTCCTTTGATTTTTCGGATTACTTGCTTCACTGCCTTCAGGTGATGATCCTTCGGGTCTTGCATAAATCTGCTGAGTAGTCCGACTGAGTAACTAAGATCTGGTCTTGTATGTAGTAAATATCTGTGTAACACCCCCAAATTTGGTTTAGCGGAAGCATACGTGTCATTTGGGAGCGTTACGAGATTGGTGAATCACAACACAAGCAATAAAGAACGGAATACATACTCCGTTTAATTTCATAAAATATTTTAAAACATTATCTTACAACATTGTTTAGATAAATGGGCACATCCCATAATTTTAGTGGTCCCAATATAAAAACATCGTTTTTGTGTAAAAACACTTCTTTAGATATTACTACGACCATTTATCCGCCTCTTGCCTTGCATCCATGTTCACAACTAAGCACATGAGAAAATATGCTAAAAAGGTCAGCTAAAAAGCTGGTGAGTTCATAGGTTTAAGTTAAAATAGTAAGTTTGGACCATAAGCAAAGTCATATAATCATTACAACGAATATAATGATATATGGATGAATGTCTATTACGTTAGCTCAACCGATACTACTACAGTTTCTGTATGCTAAAAGATGTCATACAATATAGGGGCCCATAGCGAGTGTTTTTGTCCCTCAACACTCATTTCCGACATGGTATACGTTTCGCCTTGGCCTAAGCATGGCCAACCGAACGGAGGTGTCACCCTCAATAGATCTATTTTTAACATTCGCGTTTCCCAAAGGGGAATTGACGGTTCATGAAAAAGGGCATTCTCTAGGGACATAAGGGCTTAGGCTAAACCACGTAATAGTAATCATGTAATAGTTTAGGTCCATAAAAGGTTTTGCATATTTCTCACCCCAAAATGTATAAAACAGTTTACCAGGTAAAAGAGGGGCTATGAAAACTCACCTTAGCAAATTTGCAATCCAAAAGTGGGATTAGTGATTGTTGTGAAGCGGCACCGACACGCGACCTAGATAAGGAGGGCAATGTTTTAGTTCATTGTTTTAAGTAGCACTTACTTAAAATAGTTCAACTTATATTGTTTTGGTAATGGTATTAAAACCAACGTTTAGTTTGTAAAGAAAATGATCAAAAGGTTTTACTAGTAAGTATATGATTGTATATAGGGTGAAGGCTGAGAATACGTAACAAACTTTCTCAAATATACCGAAGTACGTAACATACAAATTTTATTATTTTTGTACGTAATATACTTTCAAATTTGGAATAATGTACGTAATATGACCTGTAACTAACAAGTTACCAGGTCAAAAGTTTGAAAAATGACATAAATGGTCCCTGTGGCTTGCGTTGACTTTCACAGGTCATCCATTGACTTTATTTTCGGTTAAAAAAGTTTCAGTAATAGTCCTTATGGTCATTGGCTTTTAGATTTAGTCATTTTGTTCCGTTTTTGTCCGTTTTGTCCGTTTTTATCGGTTTTCATCCGTTTTTCTTACATTTTTATTAATTTTTTGTCCGTTTTTCTTACGTTTTGTCTGTTTTCTTTCGTTTTTGCCAGTTTTCATCCGTTTTTGTCCGTTGTTCTTACGTTTTGTCCGTTTTCCTTATGTTTTTATCAGTTGTTGTATGTTTTTCTTACGTTTTGTCCGTTTTTCTTACGTTTTTGTACTATTTAAACATATTTAAAATTTATTCCAAAAACAAAAAAAAATTCCAAAAAAAAAAAAATTGGAATTTTTTCGCAAATTTGAAAAAAAAAATTTCCAAAAAAATTTTGAAAAAAAAAGGGAAAAAAAAATTTCCGAAAAAAAATAAAAATTTTCAAATTTAAAAAAAAAAAATTGAATAAAAAAATATGTTTTTTAAATTTCAAATTTCCAATTTTTTTTAAAAAAAATTGAATAAAAAAATTTGAATAAAAAAAAGAGAAAATTACCAAAAGGGGACTTTTTTCTAAGCATGGTCCGTTTTTTAGACTTTTTTCTAGCCATTTTCCCAAAAGAGCCACGCTCAACTGCTCAACTGCTCAACCCCATTCCTTTTTCGACACGTGGCAAATTCGGGTACTGTTCAAAAAGTACACTAAGTGTCAAATCAAATCTTAAAGAAATCTCTTGTTTTGTTTTC